>OX382188.1:600000-930428 GCA_947507545.1 Clistopyga incitator | reverse complement strand
AGAAGAGAAGAAGAAGAAGAAGAAGAGTGAGAGGTTGTCGAGTAGTGGACGACGCCCCAGTCGAAAGCCCAGTGAAATTGTTCCAAATGAAAGAGAATAAGGTTTGACGGTATATACCATGGGCTAGAGATGAAAAGAGGAGGAAGGAAAAGGAAAGAAGGAAGGAGGAGGAGGAGGAGGAGGAGAGGAAAAGGGCTGGCCCATAGCGGAGCGTAGGAAATTGGAAGGCAAAGTGCACAATCGTCTCGTTGGGAGTCTCACGTGTGCGAACCTCGAACTATACTGTAAACCATATATAGCAGTGGATATACAGCACCGTAGCACCTGTGCGCACTCTTATGCCCTCTCCGAAGTGGAGCAAGCGAGAAAGAAAGAGAGAGAAACCTTTACATTCCCTTTATCCTTCTCACTCGCCCTTTTTCTCACTTCCTCCGTGACCCTTGTGTCTACAGTCTCTCCCCAAACCCGACGTTTCTCCATCCAGGCTCGTTCGTTCGCTCACCCACGACTGCCATAAAATCTGCGCCCTTTATTGGCCTCCAACCTCTAGCCAGCTCGCACTGTTCAGCCCCTTTCCTTCCACCGCCACTGATGGCGACATATACTGCAGTGGCTGCACTGTATTACATTAAATAAGCTCCATCAGACCATGACGAGTGTTTCCTCTGGATCTCTCGGATCGTAACAACCGGAGATGTCTCACCCATATGGGCAACTACCTACTGCACTCTTTAGCTTCCGAGCTTTTCATAGTTTAACGATGGAGGGACTCCTAAATTCGGCATGGAATGGCAACATGGAATTCTGGACAGCTGCAACTCTTTTCCTCCGTCGAGTTGTCCTCGCGAGTCTAGTTTAGTCTCTCAGGGTTTTACGACGCCAACTCGATCGTACTTTCTGCACTGGAAATTTCAGCCTGGCCTAAAAGTTTACCGTATGTGTACGGCACGACCCAAAGCTGCTGTTAGAAATTTCACTGACTGAGGAATGTTCTCCGCAGGATCATCCAAATGCTCCCTAAAGTCTCATTCATACCGGACACTAAAGGCTCATTTTATTTTCAGACATTCTGGAGTTTGCATCTCTGTTAAATTGCCAACGTCCGCAAATGGTCAATTTTAACTCAATCCAAATTTCAAAATAATTCCAAACAATTTGAATAAGGGAGCGAGGACAATGAAAAGGAAGCTTTCTTTTGTTATCCCCAAGGCAACGCTTAAATTTGTAACGACTCCAGGCAAAGTTTCGATACACAATATACATATATATATTTTTTGCAGTTACCGCGCGCACAAGCTACAGAATGAACCTGGGAAGACAGAGGAGGAGAGGCGGAAGGTGATGGAGGAGAAGGGAAAGGAAAGAGGAAAGAGCAAGCGCGTCGAGATATTTATACTGTCGGGTAATAGCACGCGCCTCGGCTACCGTCACACGCATAGACCAACACGAGCACACGTGGGGAAATAGAATAGCCGGGGGTCCATTGACGCGATAAATGTCTCCGTCAGCCATTAACAAAGCTCTCGGGCGCACTCTCTCCCGGGCGTTAGGAACGCGCGAAAGCTGCTGCCTTGCTGCCTCATAATCAATGGAAGCGATCCGTCGCGCGATCCCCGCCGCCAACGAAGCAGCAGCACCAGCACCAGCCGAGCTTTCTAGACGCACGAGTGCTCGACAAATTAATTTCACCCTCTATCCCTCGTCCCTCGCCCACCTCTCCACGTACCCCTGTCACCCCAGCTGGCTCGCCTCGTCGTTACTCCTCGTCGTCTTTTATTTTACCGCTTTTTTTTTTCCCCTCCTCACACAGACTTTTACTATTTTTCTTTACCACTCGATCCACACGGCTACGTTCAATTATCGAGACAGGGGATACTATAAAATCTTTGGCCGAGGCGGCGGAGATTCCCTTTCGCTTTCGCACGCGCTCGTTCATGGTCTCCATCGTCGTCGTCGTCGTCGTCGTCGTCGTCGTCGTCGTCTCCTCTGTTGCTTCTGCTGCTGCTGCATCATCCTCGTCGTTATCTCACGTTAACAAGATAATAACAGTGCGATTACGAGACAGCGCATTTAATTCAGAGTCGCTTAAGATGCGTGCTCGGAGATAAGACGTGACAAATATTGCCCATAAGCCGCGCTCTCACCACTCGCAATAGCCGGACGCCCACCGAGTTATCCTTCCCACCATTCTGACAACCCGAGAACCTCTGACCGTGTGTGTTACACGATGAGAACACGAAGAGAGGAGATGAGGAGGGAGAAGAAGAAGAAGAAGCGGAGAAGGTGGAAGAGAGCGAGAATATGCTACACGGGATATCGTACGTGCTCGTAACATCCGCAGAACCTGTTTTTCCGCCTTCGACCTTCTCTCTTCCTCCTATTTCGCAGGTGTCGTCGAGACGCCGGCGCCGTTACTTATCAGTACGCTCTGAGGTTTCTTGGCCTCTCTCTCTCTCTCTCTTCGATTGCTAACTCGGACTTTGCTCGAGCGGTATTCTCGGCGAGACCCACGCGCTGCACTGACTCGGTAATCCTTAATAGCTCGAGCGATAAGGAGTACGTACTCTTTATACATACATTACATTCTCTCCTTTCCCTTCGTCCTCCCGCGTTGCCCCACGGCAAACATGCATACACAGATACGTACACGTTGGTACTGTGCAGAGCACAGGTCGCTCGAGGTCTCTGCCAACGACAGATAAGAAAATATTTATTCTGCGGAGGGTGTTGGGTGTTAAGTCGAGAGTAACAGAGTGTACACTCGAGGACGACGACGACGACGACGACGACGACAAGAGAGAGGTACGAGTGCTTTTACTCTGTACCTACACCGTCCACGACCAGTCTGACCAGCGAGTCTGTGGAAATATATTTCTGCGTGCACAAAAAACTTCAAAAAACCTAATGGGCCATGTACTCGAGGTAATGCAACTGGTGAAGCGGTCACTTGAGTTAAAATTTACATATTCCGTGTGCTAAAGAAACTCTGGCATGGAGAAGCTTCCAAAAACGAATTTTGTATTTGCACGAAATAAAGAAACGAGAGTGTACCAATTTTAGAATATACACCAATTAGAGCATTGTTTCCGGTAGAAACAGCAAACGAGTGTGCAGTTAAAGCCTGAAATAAGATAACGTCTTTGTCGTTCGTTAGTGAAATCTCGGGGATGACAATTGGTGGATTCGCGAAAGGGAATTCGCCATTCAGCCGAAAGGACCGGGAGGAAAGTAGATGGGAAAAAGAGGAATGAGGGGAAGAAGAGACGACACGGTGTAGCAGCTGTCAAGTCGATCTCAATGAGTGGAGTGGCGTGGCCAGGTGTCCATTCGCAGAGTTCACTGGTCAGTTCTCTATTCGTTCAATCTCTATCCTTCTCCTCCCTCCCTCCCTCCCTTCCTCCTCCTCCTCCTCCTCCTGAGCTTAGATCGCTCTTCTTACTCTTCCTCTTCGTCTTGGTCCACGCGCCGGCTCCTCGCACTTTATCTTCCACTTCTCGTTCCTCACTCGTTCCTTTCCAACGCACTGTTCTCTCGCAGCCCAACCAGAGACAGAGAGAAAATCCCTCCACTATTTATAACTTAAGAATGGCTCGCTTTAACGAGAATCGCGACGAACGATGTTTCACGAAGAGCCAGGACGCGCACCAAAGTATCAACGGCGAAACGTCCGAACTCACTTCCCTCTTTTGCTTCGTATCTTCGTCGTCGGCGTTTTCCACCGCGATTTTGCCGAGAGACCCACCGACGGAATTACGAGCTTCGCCTCGGAGCCCCGTCGAGTGCTAAGTCGTACCAGGTGCTCGCTTCTTGTCTCTCTTGGCCTGACCTATCCGCGCGTTTCTCTTCCACAAGAGTCGAGGTATTTTCTACATAACCTAGGAAGTACGTACTTGCATGAGAAATATTTCAAAATTTTGCTTTAAAACCATAGCTTTAACACAATCGTTGCCTTTCACGGCATAAAAAGGCAAAACAATTTTTTTATTTAACGGATATTAAAAGCGATTATAGAGTGAAATAAATTTATAGAATATTCGTAGTGAGCAGTGATTGCTGAAGAGCATGTGGTTGAATCTCTGGGGTTGGCAGTGTCGGGTGTCGGGGAGGAAGAAGCGACGAAAAGCAAGCGATGGGGAAAGGGTGGCTTTTTACGGGAGGGTGGTTTGCGCGCGGTGTCGGTGGCGGCGTGGCGGTGTGCCCCTGGCAGCTATGTAATTCTCCTCGGTAATAAAACTCAGACTCGCGGGTAATACCGGCTAAATTATCCGCAACGAGATGCGGGAGACCGCCACGTGCAACGACGCCGACACTTGGCCGTTGAGCGTGTGCTCTCGAGTATACATGCAACACTTGGTATATACACACTTGTTTGAGAAAATGTAGTTGTACACGTCTAGGCAACAGCAGGCTCGAGAGTAAACGGGAATACGGCTTCCCCCCAAGAGCCACCAGGTTTTCCCCGTCGTCGTCGTCGTCGTCGGCGTCGTCGTCGTGAAACGTTAAACGATAATCTCCCTCATCTCGACTCTAATCGACAACAACCTTCAAGGAGATCAATGAAGAATGAAAAAAAAAAAAAAGAAAAGTCTGGTGAAAGTGTCGAGTCATACTTTCACGTTGAAAATTGTGAGACAACGCACACACTTGTTATAAAAACAGTAAAGAAGCGTTTTTAAATTTATAAATTCATATTTAATTCTATACGAAACACTTTGCAATTGTCAATATGAAAGATTTATAATTGGTGTGTATTTCACATACAGATTGGCGAGCAGCTGCGAAATTATATCCATCGAAGCTTCGATTCCATGTGGATCGAGACACCGTTTTAATCCCACGAAACTGGATGGGCAAATTTCCATTCTCAATTCCGCGCTCGCCGAGTGTGCACCGGCTGCGAATTCTGGTGGCGCGGAGCCATCGAAGATCGAAGTTTCTCATCGAGATATGGAGATATCTGTCGAAGCGAGAGACAGTTGGAAAGCGTGTGTGCGGAAGGTAGATATGAAATTATGGGGGGATTCAATTAAATCAAACTTCGTAGCGCGATTTCCCTTTAATCGAGGGGCGGCCCGCCGCGCGTTCCCTAAGGAAACGATTGTTCCGGGATTAGCGTGGCCTTCTCGCTCTCCGACTGATTGGAACGCGGCAGCTTCTCTATAGCAGGTATTATCGCTGTGAGAAGCTGTACTTCGCCAGATCGAAGTAAAGACCCCACCTTCCCTTGCCCCTTCCTTTCATCCCCTGAGAATACTTTACAATGTTCTGAAAGCTCTTGCTAATTTTCACGAAGCACGAAGCCTTCTCGAACCTTTCATTCCGCCGTTCCTTTCGTCTCCTCTCAATAAATTTCAATGCTCTTCGAATGTTCTAAGCGTCTGACTCGAGCCCGACTCTTGCCACTGCAACGAGACGCGATCCTGCCAGAAAAAGTTATAATTTCTCGCCTTGACTTTCCAGATCGGAACGAGAGCTTCGCCGTCGTGAAACGTGTCGGGGACACTCGAGACAGAGGCTGCGAAAAGGCCCTGGCCTCCACCTCCGTCCTCTGTATCGACGAACGATCGATCGATCGATCGATCGAATCGTAAACGTGTAACACCCAACGAGAGAGAAATATCTCGTGGCGAAGTTGTGAGGCAAGGCGACCCGAGAGAAAGCCTCTCACTTGGTGAACGCAAAAGCGAAACGCGCGAGAGAAGGACGGACAAAGTGCCGAGAGACAGAAATAGCCAGGCGTCACGAAATAAATCCAATTAACTCGCCGCCGTCGAAAACAAATAAATCGAAGTATCCCCCCGTGACAAAGGTATCGAGAGAGAGAGAGAGGGAGAACTCAGTTTGGCTCATCCAAGAGTAGAGCAGCTACCACTTGCTCACTATCGCGGAAGCAGCGGCACGCCATCGGGAGAAAAGAAAGAGAGTAGATGGAAAGGTACAGGACAACACCGTTTCGATATCGAATTAAAACGCCACTCGGCTTCGCGCCTCGCTCTATTTTTATTTAATCCGTCGTGAGGAAAAGGGAGAGAAAGGGAAAAAGAGAAAAGCCCGGAGCGAGAGGGAGATGGAGAAGGCGGAAAGGGCCAAGGAAGGTACATAAAAGCAAAGGATCTGTTTTTACTAGGATATTACGCAAGTTCTTTGGCAGCGGTGCCAAATATGATTTCCTGGGTTCTCTCATTCGCTTCTCTACTTCGAGAGCGTATACCGTCCGTTCCCGTCGCGTCTTCGGCTCTGAAAGAACCCTCAGTCGTAAGCGACAGGGGGCGCGAATTAAGGAGATGAGAAAACGGGCGAGCTCGCCCTCTCTTCTTGCACTCCCTATGTTCCGCCGACTGTGTAACCCTCCGCAAAGAGGGTGAAAACGAGGCAGGAGCTCATAGAATTCTCCTCGTCTTTAATGCATACTTACGTATATATACACACACACCGTGGAATCCCCTCCATTTCGCGAATTCAAATCGTTCTCGGAAGCACAGCAATCTGTTCCCCTTGTTTTCTCAGTCGGTATTTCGCCGATTGTCTCGTACGTAATATCGTTTGATCGTGACACGGAGACGATTCAATGTCACGCGATTTTTACAGTCAAACTGTGTCGCGCAAACGTATTACGATAACGGGGAGGAGGAATATATTTTCCATTGAATCACGGATAAGTCGTGGGAAACTGACGTGCCTCTCCATCGATTATTACCCTGAGACGCGAATCGAAAACCATCATCGTCGGGGAATTCCCGGAAAGCAGCGAACGCTGTCTCGGATATTTGCATTAATGGTCCCTTTCTGCCATTGGTATTTGTAATCGAAATTAAAGAAACGGAACTATCCGATAACTAAACAGATTGCAGTAGGAATGTAGCTAATGCCAGGACTTTCTGGATATTAACCTGGAGAACGAATGTTCATAGTGGTACAAATACTGCTATAGCATCGCAGTTCGCATCGGAGTTTGGCACGAGGGCGAAGACTTCCTTAGGAATTTCACGGACGTTCGAATCTCCAAATTGAACGATCATTCCGTCGTGGACGTCGGCTGAGTCTCGGCGTTGCGCAAGCGAAACTCTGCGAATTCGTGGCTGAATCGCGTTGGAAATCTACCTCCCCTTGGGAATACAAATGTCTGCGCACCGTTGCCCTTCCCGTTGAGGGTAATCGGACTGCGAGAGCGATTAATATAAGGACGTTTCTGGGGGGGGGGAGAGGCGGGGGGACGTCCTCCTCGTGGCGAAGGAATGAACGGGAACCGAAGAAAACAAGGCAAAGGCGAATGAAAACAAAAAGATTGGAAAACGAAAGAAGAGAACAATTTAGCGGGGCGAGGGAATGGGGGGAGGGCATGAAAGCCGAGATGCAGGGAAGGCAGAGGAAAAGGACCTTCGCAGTCGCTTGCACTCGCCGAAGCTTTTCCAGCCCATTCACCCTCTCCACCTCTGGCATCCACGAAGAAGAGACTAAACGCAATTCCGGTCACGTATCTTTCTGGGATTAGGTTCTGTTTCCGTAAAAGGACCGCCCGCTTCTCCCACCGAAGCACGACAACGCGCGTTTCGCAACCTTTCTCCTGGACGTTCCGATGTATACGGGCCGAGGTTAAGAGAAAGAGAGAAAGAGCTCGAAGCCACTCTGCTATAGTCGTTCGCGGTTTTGCGGCACTTGGCGAGACATCCCCCCCGACCACCTACCGAATACCTCGGTGCGCTAACTTCCCTATTTATTGATTCCAACAACGGGGCGAACGACGATAAACGTTCAACGTTTATTCTCCTACCCCCGAGCGCCTTTCCACCTCCGCTCTTCCTTCTTTTGTGTTTCTCAGTCCTGCCAGATAATTATGGGCACGAGAGTTGGCCCCCGCGAGATATATAGCTGCAATATATCGAGAGATCTATGGGCGAGAAAGACTGAACTGTATCTTTCTTTCTCTCTCTCTCGCGGTGGGGAATGTGTAGTGCCGTAGGAAGACAGCTCCGGTGGCGAGATCGCGGTGTCTTTTATACCTTGTAATTAAGTCATTTAAAAGTGGCACGGAAAGAGGTAAGAGGAAGCACAGGGAAAGAGGAGTAACGAAACTCCCAAGCACCACGCGTATACTTCCATCAGACTCTTCGCTCTCTCGCTAACCGCTTCCACCGTCCACGATTTATGTGAGGCAGTAAAGGAGCCTCGTATTTTATTCTGGCGAAGCGGCCGAGTGATACGGGGATAACGACTGGAGAGGTGTTTTGCTCGACAATCTCGCCCCCTCATTTTCTCCCTGTCCCGTCACTTTTCGTCCTTCTTTCATTTTCACTGTGACATGTGAGATGGAGCGAAAAGTACTAGACTCAGACAAGCCATGTCATCAATTAGACATTGGACTTTAACGGGCATTTGCTGATTTTAGTTCGTGTAAGAGAAGATACGAGTGTGTGACTCGTTAATGTACAAAATTATTGCTTATGGCTGAAGATAAAATGATAATACCACCATTTATTTTACATTGGAAGACTTAACAAATGACTGAGGTCTTTCAAATGTAGAGAGCATTTTGTTGGAAACTTCTTATCAAGTTTGTCGTGATATTATTATGCAAACTCGGACATTTTTGTGCTTTATTTGGCAGTAAATTTAGCATATTTTCTTGTCTCGAGTTGTGCATTATTTTGCTGTTTTTAAGCTTGATTATTCGGTACGCGAAAATAGTGAAGGAAGGTTGTGTAACGTGGAGAAGGAGCTTTCCTTGGAAATGTTTCATGTTGAATGGGGGTTTGGCCATTCGTTTGATTAATCGAGTGAGCTTGAGAGCCCAGCCGGCCGAGCACTAAGAGATAGTCAACCCCTAAATTTAGCGGGTCGCGCTCGCGTCCCCACGAACGAATATACTATTTTACTTCGGGGCGTATAAACCGAGCGAGGGCGCTTACTACTTTCCGAGAGAAGGACCTACTAAGGGCGAGAAGGGTCACGCGCTTGCAAACACCGCTTTGTTTCCACCTTATACGAGTCTCTGAGAAGAACCTTACGACCTCTCGCAAGCTCTCTCGCACACTCTCGGGCTCTGCGCTATCCTCTCCTCATCGGAGGAACTTATTAAATTTCATAGAAGTTTTATTCCACCCTCTGGCCGTGCTCGGCCCGCGCGCGACTCTGGTAAACCAGAAGAAGCCACGTTGCGCCCTTGTCTCCTTCCTCCTCTTCGTATCTTCTTCCCTTCTTCTTCTTCCTCTTCTTCTTGTGCTTCCTTCTGCTGTGCAGTCGCAGCATTCACCGCACCATAGCGATCCGACACTCGAGATAGCGAAGCGATCTACGCGAGGAGTTTTTAAGTGGGCTTGAGATTAAAACGTCCTACCAGGTTTCTCGCCGCATATTTCCAGGACGTTGCAAGCTCTCTAAAGCGCGAGACCGAGGGAAATGAGAGCGGAAAGCGACAAGGGATGAGACTGAGGGTGAGACCGAGAATCATGGAACTCGAGAAAGCTCGTTCAAGCCCTCCTCCCGCCCTTGCCTCCCTCCCCCGCCTCGTCGTTTCTCACAGAGCTTATAAAAGTCCCAACGTTATATTATTGCATTCCTCGCGCGTGCAATGTGCAACTATGTACTCGTGAAATTGTCCTTGATTAATGTTATACTGAATATTTTTGTACTTGAACCTCTCTCTCCAGATCTGAAGTAACATTTGGCGATTTATGCATCCACTGGAAAGCTACATAGACTCGTATGTTTCACAAGTGTTTTTCCAACCTACAAAATGCATCAGTATCTAAAATTTAAGCGGTGAATTTGGACTCAATTTTGATCTGATTCTCAATCGTACTCTAATTGCAATTTATTATTGTCTCGTTCCATCGAACTGCAACTAACGAAATTCTTTGTTACTTTCTGTTACAGGTGAGCAAAAACGATGAGGCTAACGTGGTTTGTCGGCGACGATAATTCCTCCAAGTGGTATGTAGAGGGTGAGATCTGTCGATGTATCGGAGTGCCGTGCCCTCGGCGAATCAGTGCGAAATAATGAACACGACATTAGAAGATACGGAGCGGAAGCGGAACACAGGAGGATTTGTGCCGCTGCGACACTGCGCTCCGTGTTTGGTATTCGTCGGGGGAGGTTTGATACGGCGAGAAACTGGGTCTCGCGGCAGAGAATCGTCGAGTCTCTGGGAACGTGTAGCGCTACCTAATTAGTTATTATAATGACTGAGAGAGGGCGCGCCAATGACAGAGAGAGCTTTTGCATAGCGCTGAATCGGCATTGAGTCGTCGTGCACTTGTCGGCTTCAGATGGTTTCTCGTTGACGTGAGATCGAGGCTTCACCGAGGCTACACCAACCCGCACTTACACCCGGTGCCTCTCTCTGCCACTCGCGTTACTTTGAATAATAATTACGCGCCCTACCTCCCGTTTTCTCTCCTGGCTGTCGAGTGTCGACTGTTGGTTACCGAGAGAAACGAGCACCCACTCTCCTCCGTACACTACACAATCCATCGGGAAAGCAAACGAACACGATCTCGAGAACGGGAGGGAGTACTACGTGGCACAAATCCCGAATTCGTCGACTAAAACGAATCTTTTTCACACATTTCCGTACACGCTCGGTTTTATACAATTCTATAAATTAATCGTACGCTTTTTTTATCGACAATTTTGACACCTCTTATCCTCAATTCGCACGTTTCTATTTAACGCAATATTTCAAACTGCACGTTCTGCACACGTCGATTTTATACAATTTCGTACAATAATTAAAAGTTAATTGATTCAAAATCAGAGCGACCATTCATAAAATTCGAATTGCGCGATTGACTTTTGAACAACGTAAAATTAATGAAACAGTAAAACAACTGCCAAAAATAATATTTTCACGAAATTTCGTTTATTACATTCTGTAGTGAAAAAGGTCTGATCCACTTTTTTATAATCAGAGTTGAATTTCATAATACCCGTCTGTTTCGTCGCAATTTTATTATTTTTTTTTTCCCACTGCTCTCCGGATTTGCAATAATGTAAAACGGAAACGCACTCACTAGAATTTCTACATCAGGATTATGTAGTATTTATTTTCACGTAGAATTACGCATTACGAGTGCGGAGAATGAATTTCGTAGAGAAAAAGCTCGTGTATAATTTCGCTCGGTGTAAAATCGACTGTGCAGAATGAGTATATTGAAAAAAGGCGTGCGTATTGCCATTAGATTCGCAGACTCCGCAATTTCTCGACTCTGCGACTAGCCGCAGTATCTTTCGCGAATTTATCACCATTAAAATAAACTATTAGCCACATTGGCAGTGAACGAGAGCCAAATATATCGAGTGGAATAATCCGTCCGGAGGAAGTGGAATGGAGAACGGAAAATATGACAAGAAAAAAGGAAGTTGAAGCAATGAGGGAGAGAGCGAGAGAGAGAGAGAGAGAGAGAGAGAGACTACTGGATCGAGTCGAAGTTGAAATCAACCTTGGCCAAGTTCCACCTTCTTTCCTCCTACGAGAGACCAACTGCGAGACAAGCTAACCAGTAGCTTTGAGAGATGGCAGTGTAGAGTGGCTGGATGATAAATCGTGGCCGATTTTTCGTCGAATCATGCTTTACTATCTCTCGAGCCAGGAGCAATATGAGAGAGAGAACGGGGGGTCGGCGGGGGGCTCTTTGTGAGAAACCACAAAATCGGATAGATCGTAGGCGATGTAATTGGTGGAAGCTCAAATTCGCGGAGGAGGATAGATCTCGGAGATTCCCGTTGAGCTTTATTCCAAGGAAGGATGGATAAAGGGGCAGAGGAGGGTCGTAGTTGGTGGCCGTCGAGTAACCGGTCGGTGCGAACGAGAGGGTGGAGCGAGAAGTTGAAGGAGGCGAAGGTTGGATGCATTCCGAAACGGCTGTCAGACGCCAACTCGGTAAAGATAGATTGATGAGGAGTAGAAACTCGTCGGTGCACTCGCGTGCTCTACGTATAGTAGTCAGCGAGAACGCACGACGGGCATCTCCGCGTCTCGTTCCCTCTCGTTTCCGGCGCTTCGCCGAACCCTCCTATAAAACCACCCACCCTTTCATCCCTCCATCGCATCGCACTTGCGAGCCCACCCATCTCTATCTATTCGACTCTGATGTGCTAATGCGAACGATCATTGGGAATTAAACTGCCAACTCGTTTACCGGAAATCCGAGAGCTCTCGCGTATCACTACGTGAATTCGATAAACCTTCACCGAGTGCAATACCACCGACCTCCAAAATTTCGTGTGTGTTCCCGAATCTGCTGTTGTTATTAATTGCTCTTGTTCGACGTTGAGCGTTGCTTCGAACGATGAGGTACGGAGATCGTGCGAGTTATCAGAGGATCGATTAAATTCTCACTCGATAAAAGGATCGCAAAAATTCACTAGAACCGGATCGAACCTTCTTCATTTAATAATTCTCCTGAACCTTTGTGGCAGTTTAAATTGCCGAATGCTTGAATCTGCAATATTTTCAATAAGTTCAATTCCGCAGAGCCTCAGGTGAGGCAGAGCCTTTACAAAGGGTACTTTACTTCGCATGACTGAACTTGCCGCTACAGAGGAGTAAAATTAACGAGAGGATATCGTTCGGGCTTCGCCTCTTCGACAATCCCCGAATACGTCTTGCCTTCGTTCCATCTCCCGATCGTTTCTTCCACTCGAGTAGAAAAGTAAAATCGACCATGTGTCTAACGGGTGTATAGGCCTCCGGTGGAAAGGAAATACGTTCCGAATAGAACAGACTGACGTATAGTGGACAGAAAGGAATGTGAATTTTCGTGTGCACCTCGTGTTCCCCGCGTGGTTCTGAGAGAAACGGAGGACGACGTTGCCGCCGCCGCCTCCGCCGCCGCATTCGAGGGGAAATAAATATTCGCCGGCGAATAACAAAGGTGGGATTTACGGGCAGCGAGCCAGCCTCGAAATCTCATGCAAATCAATGCGGCAGTAGAGAAGAAGAGAATGGAGAATCGAGGCTTTGAACAAGGACGTAGAGTGGCGGAATGCGAGGGCAGGTAGAGTCGGGAGAGCACATAGGGTGCATGAGAGAGGATAGGGCAATACTTTCTTACCGCGCAGCGATCGTGCGAATCGTGGAATCGCCCGGAATAGTAGATAGATATTCAGAAAAGACGTAAGACCCACGAAAGAATCTCTTTCTCTGGATTTCAAGATGAACGAGAGTGAAGAGGAAAGGGGAGGCGATAGAGAGAGAGGGAGAGAGGAAGATGAAAGTGGAGAAGGCGATGGAAGATCGCGGGTTCTCGCGCGTAGTGTCGAGTCTCGCCGGGGGCTGTTTCTACAGCGCCTTCTATAAAGACCGAGTGAAGAAGAAAGGAGACAGAGTGAGAGGAGATATGTGTACGGCCTCCCGTGTGTTCGTGCGTTACGGTGTGACTGTATTATATCCCCTATCGCAGTTTTATGCAGCCATAAATAGCGTTTATACGCTCGGTAAAGTATTCCCGAAGCACCGTAGAGTGAGAAGGAGTTCAACGTCGACCTGGCTTCCCGCTGCCTATCCGCTATCTATTCTATTATGCCTCGACGTGGTGCTAGGGGTGGAGGTATAGAGGTAGCGGCTCGCGCGGCTCTCGCCTCCCTCCTCATACTCCTCCCCGGCCTCACCAAGTACCAGCACCACCAGCAGTAGCACCACCAATAGTGCCCCTTGTTCCTCATAGGGGTAACTCCAAGAACAGCCTTCGCACACTCCAAACTCCCTATATCTTCTTCTTCTTCCTCCTCTTTCTCTTCCTTCACCTTTTTTTCCCCTTTTGTTTTTTCTTACCTCGTCTATTCTCTCACGCCAATCTCTCTGCTCGAGTTTTCCTTCCGTCTATATCGAATCATGATCGGCACGATATATCGAGGGACTTGGGGCTAGTCCCCGGTGAGGGTAGCAATATCCAATTTTTTTAACAACCTCGAACAACTCCCCGGAAAGAGTGGAACCCTCAGGGGTCTTGACACTCGCTTTATCCACCTCTACAACTGCGCCTCCCGTATTCTCTGTAAACTCTGTCGTCTCCACTCTCTCCCTCTTCCTCTCTCTTTCTCTGCAACTGCTCACCGAGGGTGGCTTAAACGTCCGAGGACGTTGGTCCTGACGACGAAGAGAATTAGAGAGGAAGGCACTGTCGTGTCTCGTCCTATAGAGGACCGGTGACTTCGTTCCTTCCCGGCTCTTTCCTCGGGAGAGTGCCTGACCGTTCGGAAGTCCCCGCTGTCGCCGATAACGAGAAGGAGCGCGTATTATCCCTGCAGAGTTCAGTGCTCGAGAGAATATCGCCTCCCTCTTTCGCCCCCTCCTTCCGTACACATTAATAGATACAACAGCGATGCAGTTGCGGGAAAGAAGAAATCAGAGAGAGCGAGCGAGGAATGGGGGGAGGGAGTGATAGGGAGAAAGAGGATTGCAAGGGAGAGACGGAAGACACAGAGAGCAAGGGAAGCTAGTAGATATGGGATTGCCTCGAGACACGCGCCTTGGCGTGCCGACTTGAACCAAGGAGCGAAGCTTACGTTAACTTCCGAGTGTGTATACTACAACTACCTATATACGTACCTTATAAGGAAAGTGAAGTATACGTATATCCCTGGGAGTCGGCTTTATTGGGGCTCTTCTCGCAAACTCACCCTCTTCTTGCGCCCTCTGCTTCCTCGTTTCTCCGAGTTCTCTCGAACTCGGAGCCTCATCTACTCGCATTCGTGCTCTCTCTCTCTCTCTCTTTATCTCGTTCTCCTTCTCACTCTGGGATGCAACCCTTTCACCGAAGTATAGGGTGCACATGCAGGTCGAAAGGTGCCGGGGGCGGTAGTAACGTATCTCGAAGCTCAGGCCTTCACCCCGTTACTCCTCAGTGCTCCTTGTACGTAACGTATTCGATCTAATGCATTCCCGCAATAAAGTTTATTGCGGTGTTGCTTGCGTAGCCGGATCTATCATCTACCTACAACAACCCTTCGTTTCCTCCGAGTCTGCGTCTCGGGTTCGCTTCACTGTCGGTTCTCCTCCTGCAAACGCACACTTCTCTAAGCTCGGTAAGCTCCCTGTTCCAGACGGACTCGAGGCTTACCCACTCACGTACATATATCAACTATCTGTGCTCTCGCCATCCTCTCTCTCTCTCTCTCTCTGTGTGCCTGTAAGCGATAGAACACTTGGCTGGGCGCACTTACGAACACTTACCTCCGTTACAGTATTCACCTAGAGGGGCTCTTGCACGCGTCTTGTACTTTGCCGTCTCGATTCTCTCGCTCCCTCCCTTCCTCCACTTCCTCCGACCTCTTATCCCTTGCGTATACGTACTTTGATAATGGCTTGCAGTACCTCTAATGCCACAGTGCGCGCACGTCTCTCTCTCTCTCTCTCTGCATCCGGAAACACGGTACGGCATTGCAGCATAAAATACTAGAGGCTGTTACAATCATTGGATAGCACGGGAACATCTTTTGGTGGGTCTACCAAGAAAATCTCCGGTTTTACAGTCGCGTGTTTCCTTCTCCTCCCCCACGAATTCCACAGGATTATGGCTATCGAGCTGTAATAAACGAGCGATTTTATTTTCTTCGTCGATTCCCCGTATGATATCTCGGAGAGAAGGCGACCACGATCACTCCCCTCGATATCGTTTTATTTCAAAGTCCAGGTAGAAAAAGATGCAATTTTATAACGGGTCGTCTACCTGCGCCCGACTATCCACTGACCTTTACTACTGCCGCATTGCTACCAGCTCCTGCAAAAGGACTACGAATCAACCTCTCTCGTGTGTTACACTCGAGCATTAGCCTGAAAATTTTTGCTGGCCTTGTGGAAACGCTGACTCGCCATTGCACTCGCGCCGGAAAGAGGCAATGCTCTTTTTTTTTTTCTTCTTCTTTTTTTCGCCAGTGCTTTTATCTTCTTTCTTGCAATCTCGCTGGGAAAAATCCTTATCTATTGCACAGAAACTGGAGAGGAATTTCGTATTCGTCGGAAAGTTGGTTTTCTTTTGCATAACATACAGAGGCAAATGAAGGGGGTAACGAGCGTTGCTATTGCGGTATTACAAATCTCTGCGAGCTTCACTCATCGAGGTAACCTGTGTATACATTGGTTGTACGGAAAGTTCAGCAAAGTAAACTTGACGTCCCGCTTGGGCATAACGCCTGGCCAACGTCTACGCCACGGGCAAGGCTCTCTTGCCCCTTTCGCTCTCGTGGTGGTCGCTCTTCCTGCTGCTAGCTACCACTGCTCTTGTTGTTTCAACTGTGGCCTCGAGCTACCACCGTCCAATCTGCCCCTCTCACCCGACTCACAGTCACCCGGCGTATGGCAACTTTCCCTTCGAATTCTCGGGAAGGTAAAAACGCGTGTGAATACTTAATCCCATAATTTACACCTTCCTCAATGCATTTTTCGTACATCACAAAAACTCTTCACCATTAACAGCCTTCGATAAAAATTCAAGATATCACGAAGATTCGATATTTACACGGAAAAACTATTTCTGGTCCACAATTCAAGTACGAAGATAATTAATAATTAAAAATAATTAGAATTAAAAAAAATTAATGAAAAATATTGTCAGTCAGGATTTCAGCATTTCAACATTATTTTCAATTACGCATATAATTTTTTATTAATAATTATTCACATTTACATTCTAGTTACCGGAAGATCATCGTCATTAGCCAACGAAGAAAAAAAAGCTGATTTGTTAACGAGGCAACGATATTTGAAAATAAAAAAAAAATTATCGGCGGGTGAAGAGATTTTGAGCAAGTAATTGAGGTACAAAGAGTGTGAAGGGTAGTTGGTCGCGAGGGGCGGGATTGGAGGCCGCAAAGCTGTACCGCTGCACCACCCTGTAATGAATTGCCTTGGCGGAACCCCGACCAGTAGCCTCTAAACAGTGTTGTACCCCTCCGCGGCTCTCAACGTTACAGCCT
The DNA here is from genome assembly GCA_947507545.1 of Clistopyga incitator. Classification (NCBI taxonomy): domain Eukaryota; kingdom Metazoa; phylum Arthropoda; class Insecta; order Hymenoptera; family Ichneumonidae; genus Clistopyga; species Clistopyga incitator. The sequence goes on along the minus strand of OX382188.1, from coordinate 913,513 downwards.
ATAGTACACCACGGTGTATAGGTACGTGAACGGTGGGTGTACAGTGCGCTATATACACTGAATTAAAATGAATATAAATTGCCGAGCTAATGAGGAATGGTAGCCGGTGGCAACGTGTACCCGTTTTTCCTACCTATATATACCCGCAGCCAGAGAAGAGAACATTATGCTAGTAGATTTACGCGTTCTTTTCCATAATATATTCGCTTAATTATCTTGGCGTGTCGCTCGCGCATAATTCTCCTCCTTTCTTTCTCCTTTCTCGCTCGTTTTCTCTTCAGTATCGAGACTAAAGTCCCGAGAAGAAGAAGTTACTTCCAAAGTCAAGTGTATTTATTCAGTATTCACAAAATCATTTATAAGAGCAGGACATTTTCAATGAATTTCCCCGCACAACTGCAGTCGGAAAATCATTGACAAACGAATGTCGTTTGCGAATTCGCATGTGCGGAGTTTGAGGTCGCATTCATTCCTCCCATTCGCATCACTAACTCAGCCGGTAGTCATTATAGTACAACGTCGACTACGAGCAAGGATAATGACTCGAGAATTCGTAACGCGCGTTACGTCGGAGTGCGATCGACTGGCAAGCAGCAGCGACGAGCGACGAAGAGGGACCGTATATCGGCCGGGCAGACCAAAGAGAGACTGAGAGAGAGAGAGAGAGAGAGAGAGAGAGAGAGAGAGCGACAGGAAGGCTCGGTACACCCCACGGCACACCGCGAACTTTTAAATTGATTTGGAGTCTCGCCAATACGCGAGCGATTTTCCTCGACCAACCCCATCATCCGCAAAAGCTTCGTTGCTGCGCCAACCCTGCTGCTGCTGCTGCTGCTGGCTTCTCTCGCCCCTGTAGAGTCACCCGCTGCCCTTTCACCCCGCTCTCGCCAACGATCTACCCCCGCGACGAACGTGTACGTAGAGCGTTGCGTTTTTTTTTTTTTACCTCTTTCCGTCTCTTTTTTTTCCTCCTCGCTCGTCTCGAAGCCTGTCCTTCTTCTTTTTTTTTCTCCCTCCCTGTATTTTACTTTCCTCGCAGTTGTTCCATTTATTTATTTCCTACTGCTGGAACCAGCCACCAAGGCACGCCTAATTGGTTTTATTACTGCGTCTGGGTGTTTCCTACGACGAATACGAGGCTGCAGGGCGACCTGCCAGCGGGAACAGAAACGGGAGTCACCTCTCTATATTCCGGCGCGACGTTTTTTTTTTTTCTTTCTTTCCTTTTCGTTACTCCAAAACTACCGCCTGGTCCAGACCGATCGATGTCGAACATTCCACTTTCGAAGTCCTTGTCGAAGAGCAGTGCATATCTTCCCCATGTTTCCCCTCACAAGTCTTAGCTTTCTTCTTCGTAAGTATTGCTATAAATCTGAACTCTCGGTACTTTGGGAGTTAGTAATTAATCGAATATTACAAGTGACGGTGGGGGGAATTATTTCCAGGTTTAGGGGACGACATTACGGTAGACTGACCAAACGATAATTCACAGTCGAGGCAGTGCTCGGGTAACCTGGTCAAGTTTTCCGAAGCACGGTGCACAGGGAAGCACGCTTCGTCGACCCGGGACTCCGTGACAAAAAGTGTGCGTTACTTGCAGCGCCAGCTGGTCTCCCCAATGGCCTCTCAGAGTTGAGAATCAGCGAACTTGTACACCGGGCAATCCGTATCCGCTTGGCTCTTCAGAAACTCCGCAAAGCTCGCGCGTTCTCGAGCCTCTTGTACTCTGCGCGAATCTTGCTCTCTCTCTCTCTCTCTGTCTCTCTTGCTCTTCTTCCTTGGAGAATTCAACATAGTCCGGGTAGAGAATAAGAGCCGACGAGAGAGCGTGAGATGAGGCTCGTTTCGAGTCGTATTTATGGGACACTCGGTGTAAAACAAGACAGATACGAGCGGAAGCTGTCACGATCCGGGAATAAGAAAACAAAGCGTCTCTCTCTCGGCTTGGCTCTCGTCGTCTTCCATCGCCTTTTCGCTTTCGCTTTTCATCCTTCCCTCGCACTCTGCCTATCGTTCCACCTCTCTCTCTCTCTCTCTCACGACAGTCTCGGTCTCGTCAACGTCGTTTTCCCCGGCCTTTCAAACCCAACAGTTTCGTCACTATAGAAGAAACTATTTCAGGGAGTCGAGTATCGTCGGCTGCTTCTCTTCTCTTCTCCCAGTCCAAACACTGCAATTGCAATGAAAGCCGACGTACATTATTAAGCGTGCCCAAATTCATGATTTATTGTTCTTCAGGGCAATATGCAAGTACACTAATAACCCAGAGAATGATACTGTGTTTCTACTACAGTGTGGCGTGTTCCGCAATGGAACAACTTTACTACTCGCCCCAATCTACCGAAGCTCATCCCCCTCAATCCTGTCTCGTTAATTACTTCGTAATTCCGTCCTGATATTCGACTCTGGGGGCTCAATTCCATTAGGAATTCATCCGGGCGAGTCTTATTCTCGCTCGAAGCGTTGGCTTCTCGTGCCTTCTCCTCTGGCCCTCTGTCGTCGACGCTGCGTAGACGGAACGAGGAATACGTATATAGTGTCGGTTGGGGTCTTCTCTTCGTTTCAACATCCTCGTCGTTGCCGCGTCTTCTTCATTCTCCTCCTCGTCGTCGTCGTCGTCGTCATCTTGGATACGTCTTGGTCCTCCGGGTGGGAGATCTCCGAGACTCTCGTCTGGATTTCGCCTCTGGTCATAATCAACGGGAACGAGATTGCGTTAGTGTCTTCTCGGGTGCGACGAGACAACGTTGAGCAGTCAGGTTGCTACTACAGCGATGCCTCTCGTGGGATGTTTCCGCTTTTCCTCACTTTCGCTATCAAACGCCAGCTTCCATCTCCCCTGGCTCGTCTACTCGACGAAGAGAATTTACAAAAGTGGCGCAACCACCGGTACGAGTACGGATGACGGGTAGCGAGAAACGGGGAGAGAGAGAGAGAGAGAGCCGGAGAAAATGAGGACTGGAATGTCGAGGAGATGATTTCGTGGATCGCTGAACCGATACTGTTGAAGAGTGAAAAGGAATCCGAAGGGCCAACGGAGGGGCAATCCCAGGAAACGTTGTTAAGTAGATCGGGGAATTGAGGATCATTTTAATGCTTGGTTAAATTGCGTAATTGTGAGTGGCTAGACACAGACTGGAGAAAGAGAGAAAGCTAGAGGAGGCGGCGGTGGAGGGAAGGGGAAAGTTGTAAGTTGGCGAGTCGAGTGCGGTCTCGAGGGTTGTTCGTCGGTTGGAAAAGGGGTTGCGCGGGCCCCGCGCCGCGCCGGGCGTCGGCCACCTCATATTTACATGAGAAAGAGTCGTCGGAGATTTATAAGTGTCATTACGGAGGGAAGGGGAAAAAACGAGGGAAAGAAAGGGAGTAGCGTGCACGCCAAGCATGGTTTGGTTTTCATCTCCGCCTCACACCATGCCAGAGCAAGCACTGAAATAATATATTTCGAGGCTCGGGTGCAGCGATACTTTGTCTTTTTCACGCCACTTGGCAATCTACCATCTTCACTTTTTAATTATTCCTCCTCTCTTCTACTTTCCATGCCTGAAAGTAAACTATCAGTGGGCCCTTTGTACTGTCCAGAAGTTTGTGTACAGCTAACGTCCTCCACGATTCTTTGCTAATTGTTTTTTTTTTTTTTTTTCAATCCATCGAAATTCCGTGAAGAGCAATGTCAATTGAATTATTCGTATATTTTTCTAGATCAGAATACGCGATCTGGATTCGACTTTGCAGTGGTACAGCGTTTCGCACAATACACCGGTTAAATATACAGAATATGACAGGAACTATGGATAGAGGGAGAATGTGGAAGGGCATTTGTTTGACCGTCGTTCGGATGAAAGAACAAAGAATTTATACGAAGGTAGTACAGGGTCGTAACGCGAGAACGTGAGGAATTCTCGTCGCGTCTTATAAACCCCGAGGCCGCGCGTAAACCGACTGCAAGTGACGTGGGCGGGAGGGTAAGACGAAGAGAAGCAGAGGGAGGAAAGGGCGGCAAGTCGTGTGTACACGGGGGGGGGGGGGGGGGCGGAGAGACACCAGAAGTCTTCAGCCGGTGGTGAGGCACGTAGGCCTTTATAAATTTGGCGAGCGGAAGGATGACACTACGAGGCATGCAGGGGGGGAGAGACAAAGAGGAAAACGCGAGATGATAAGGAGAGAGGACGAGGAAAAAGGGGAAGAAATGGGAGAGTCGGAAGAGACGGAGAAACGAGGGAGGACAGTGAGCAAGTGCGAGAGATTCAAGCCTGCGCTCACGTTCTCGAGGATTCTCGGCACGTGCTTTCTCACAGGTGCAGAACCCCCCGTCGTAGCTTCTGCCACTACCTCGTGTCGTGTAAGCGAAACCCCCCAGCCCCACTCCCCCCCCACTCTATGTGTGTCCCTTCGTTTTTCCGATCTCTTCGTCCATAAGGACTCTGCCAGAAGCATCGGAGTCACGAGGAGCAACGGCACTCCTTCCGAACTTGAAAGCCCGTGGGGCCCCCCTCGAACCCTGAAGGACAATCGACACTCGAGGCTGCGGTGAAACCGCTTCAGTTCCCCGTTCTCTCGACGCTCTCGAGAGTTTTCTCGGAGGACTCGAATGTACCTGGCAACCCCATCTCGTAATTCTTGTGCTCCCTGCTCTTTGTTACCTTCGACTCTTTGTACCGAGCACTTTTAACTCGGTAAACAGAATGACAATTCTTGTTGAGCGTTACTTACGATGTTACGAGAAGGCTCAAGATTTTTATATCTATTTACGCGACTTACTTTGACTCTACGATTTTTAGCCCCTATTAACTTTACTCTCTGTGGCAGTTTTTATGCCTCTATCACAATTCCCATTTTCCGAGGATTCCTGTCCAGGCTGTTACAATTAGCCATATCCCGTAGACTGCTAACTGCAGTTACTCAAGTGATTAAAGCGAAAGGTCGAGGGAGGACGTGAGGTTGAGAGCGTACGGGGAAGCTGCCTCACCGAGGTTACACACACGTGTACGATTACGCATGCGAATTAGGTCCTTTAAAAGTTAAGCCGGACACACCGCGGCACTGAGCTACCCCCAAACTTTCCCCGGAGCACCTAGACCGAGCGCTTACCGTTGAGGATAGCGTCTGTCGGCGATTGGCCGATGTCCCAAACCAAGCGCCATATGAAGAGTAACACCCTGCCATCGTTTAATCAGCGACCCTTTGTCGCAGGCAGTAAAATCGTCTTAACGATCCGGCTAGCGCCTCCCAATTCTCTCTCTCTCTCTCTTTCGCTTCTGCGTCACCGATATTAGCACGCATTAGTGCCCTGAGAAGAGGAAAGGAGAAGAAGGGCCATGAAACCTCTACGCTGCGTCGTCAGTGGATATCGCTGATGGTGCGGTGCCGCTGGAGTTTGCTTCCGACGTTTCCACTCGCCCTGAAAATTTACCGCTCTCGTACAACCTTCCCCTCGCGCTACACACTCGATTCAAGAGTCGGGATGAACACCAACGAACCCTCTGGGTATACTATATTCCTCCCAAGTATTCCCGCAGACCTCTCGTCTTCTTGTTCTCCGCCTCCTCTTCATCGATCTCACGGAAGCGCAAAAAGAGGGGAAAAAAAAAAAAAAATCGAGAAGAAAAATAATAGCATATGGTTCAGTCCTCGCACCATAGTGCACTCGCACGCATCTATGCATGTTCACGCAGCAATGGAGAATGTAAATACACAAGGGAGAGTACCGCGAGGCATTTTCATACTCCTCGTTCATATTCGAAAGCTCTCTGGGTGATTAAAAATCGGTTCGAAGCCCCGTTATATAGCTTCGGCACGTCTAACGGCTCGCTGGACTTTTTCAGATCTCCTGGTCAGTGAAAAATTTACAGTGTACCGCGAGGTGGAGTTAGAGGGAGAAAAAAAAAAAAAAAAAAGAACAGCTCTGGTATCGCTTCCTCGATTTTTCGAGAGAGCAACAAAGACGAGAGAGCTCTCTCAGTTACTCGGAGTATTTCCTCGTTCCTTCCTCCCCATACATACGTGTGTGCCATTCACTGGTATTTTGAAACCACACTTGAAGGGTTGCGGGGACCGAATGGGGGACTATCGCGGGTACGTGGGACCCCGAGGTCTGCGAACAGGATTGTTGCATTATTCGTGGGGCCACAGCTTTCGAACTTGCGGTGTACGAGGGCCACAAACCATCCCCTCTCGTACCTTCCATTTCTGCGAAAGCTCTTGCTTCCCTCCTCCTCCTCCTCCTCCTCTGCCGCACTCTGTCTTTCTCCTTTAGTGGAAAACGTACCGCGCTCCCGGCTCCAACGACGACGAAAGAATTAACTCTCTCTCCAACGGGCTTATACCGGTGTTGACCGCAACCCCTTTGATCCCGATAGCCAACCCCTGTCCGAGTGGAGAACGAGTGCCACAGTCCTAGCCTCACCAGAGCTCGTGGCCCTGTTTCTTCTACTTCTTTCTCGGTTTCTCGTGGCGAGTGGAGCAACCTCATTCTCCCGTACAATAAATCGTGAAATAAAGGTGCCGCGAGGTGGGTCGCGAGGGGCGAAGGACGAGGAGCTTTCCTCGAACTTCCGACGATGTTCGAGGGTAGAACGATGCCTTGTCGTCGTCGTCGTCGTCGTCGTTGTCGTCGTCCTACCAGCTTCATTTCCGTCTGTGCAGTCCGGAAGCCACCTACCTCTCTTTTTCTCTCCTTCAGCCACCTCATTCTCCCACCGAGGGAGAAGGGAGAGAGAGAGAGAGTTCCGGGCTCTCCGGGGACTAGGATTGTGCACTCGGTACGATGGTTCCCTACACCGCGAGGAAAAAAAGAAAAGAAAAGAAAAAAAAAAAGCGGAAAAAACAAAAACTCAGCTGCAGAGTCCGGAGGCGCGGGCTACTGAAAACAAAAACAACAAAAAAGGTAAATAGTAGAACGAGCCGCTTAAGGAGTTTAAATATGCGCTGAAAATTAAGGCTCAACGTGGCTGCCGCTCGCTCTCTCTCTCTCTCTCCCTCCCGGTACAAGCTACTACAACAGGCTTCTCTCGAAACTTTCAACTGTACTGCTATCCCGCTCCTCGGTTCTTCCACCGCGCGTTCCCTTGCGAAACGAGCTTGCCGGTGGCTACTCCGTCGCTGGGCCAGCCGGAAAACCGACACGCCATCCCCTTCTCCTCGAGGAAAAGGTTGTTCAGCGAGGATTTAACATCTCTCGGACTTCCTCCGGAACAGTGAATGCCACGACGAAATAACTACAGCCGACCCTGGTAACATCGTGGAAGGTACACCATTTAGTACATATTTTCTCTCGTCCACGACAACTCCACTCTCTCTCTCTCTCTCTCTTTATCTCTCTGCCTCGCTGGAAATAATGAAAATAGGATTTGGCGTGTTTCACTGCAGTCGAGAGAGGCACCACAGTCTCTTTCTGTCAACTGCTAAGTGAACACAGCCCAAGCTTCCTCCTCTCGTCGTAACGCTATCGTGTTTTTAGAAAATTTACGCCGCTGGACCGTGACACGCGCACCTCACTCGAGAGGGACGTGCCTCTTCGTCAAACGATTCAACGAGTGTTTGACTAGCACACGCGAGGCAAAGTGTCCACGAGTACAGCATAGATCTTGCTGTCGGGCAACTGTCAGTGCACAAGTCAAGCACGCGGATGCTCGAGATGCTTCTCCGGCATCAAACGCTTCTCCATCTCTCTCTCTCTCTATCTCTTTCTCTCTCACTCGTATCACGTAAGGTGAGGCGTTTTCCTAAAAATATTTTCCTCAATCCATATCCGCTTTAATTCAAATCGATTTAAACTTTCCACAAGCAATTTACGAAAAACAATTTACTCTACTTCCTTAATATATTTTTCAGAAGTTCCGTGACTTTTGGAGAGTCAGAATTTCGCCGTTATACCCGGTGAAGTAATTCCGAAGTGCGCATAAGAGTAAGAAGAATCATCTCTGAGAAATCTCGGCGAAGCGTGAAGACTGTGAGGAGAGTAGCACGAGGAGGTCGCACGGAACCTTCCTCGAGTCTCCGAGCTCGGATCTTGCGTACATACATCTTTGTCTCGGACACCTAGGACGAGGGGAACCAAGTGGAAAGGGTTGCACGCGCTTTAAACGCCCCGGTTAGCGTATCTCCACAGTCTCTTCAGCGTTTTCGTAGTCTCGAGGCTGCAAAAGCACCAGAGGAAGAGGGAGAGAGAGAGAGAGAGAGAGGGAGAAAGGTGCAGAGGAGCGAGGAGGAAAGACACCGGCGCCGGGGCCGCAGTGCCTGGGAATGATGTACGAGACGCATTTGTAACTCCAGCGTGCCGGCGAGTACGACAACGACGACGATGTCGACGGGACTCGGGGAATTTGCGTGAGACTCACTGCGACCGCGCGCCGACTGTCAACCCTCTCGCCGCTATTCCTACTCTCTGACTTTCTCCTTTTCTATACAACATCCGACTCCCCGAAGGATTCTTAAGCGGTTATGAGATTGCACGAGGAAAAATGAATGCCCGTTTTCAGTGGCAAAGCTCACGACCTCCAGTCACGTCAACGCGCCTGGCTCTTTGTGTGTATGTGTGTGTGTGTGTGCTTAAACTCGAGCTGTGCTTTCGTCGATAACAACTACAACGACAAACGACCGTATGCGTGTTTTTGGTACATCGTAAAATTCGCTATGCTCACGAGCAAGTCGTTAGGACAGTCGTCCAAAGGGAAAACCATGCGGATACCTCGACTCAACTCACAACAATCCAATTCCGAGTCACATACCGCGACGTCTTGATTCCACGCATCGCGACACATTGTTTCTGGCCTCGGTAGGCTCCTCTAGACACGCCGAGACCACTCGCGGACGCGCCGCCTTTCGTTACGCACGATTTTACGACGTATACAAATACATAAACTACTCTAGCCACGAATAGACGACCGAGCGATGGTCAGGGACAAAATATTTCACGAATTTTGTAACCGATCGCTCGACTTTGTCCGAATTAATTATCTCGATTTGACGTTTCTGCCAACTCGCCGAGTCCTTAACGATGAGGATAATTATTAATGACAAGTAAGGCCGGTATAACTGTCGTAAAGTTCACGGAAATTTGTCGGGAAAGGTGAAATATTGAGAACGACAGAGGCGACAGTTCCGACCTCGTGGAAAATAGCACTTGGAACGCCAGTGGCAACTACGAGGACCCAGTTACGTTATAAGCGCTGAGGAGTTTATTATAAAAAGGAGAGCGAGGCGCGAGGCGCAAAGATGACGCGGCCCGTCGGCCGCGAGTATTCCCCTCTAACCTTTCCTTTCGCGCACAGACTCCTCCTTCCGATGCTGCTGATGCTGTTGCTACCGAGTGTCGAGGTGTACGATGGGATATCAGGCAACACACAGAGACAGCCTCGGTGATTTCGCGAACGCGAATGCGCTTCTAGATATCGGGGCTAATGGACCAGGTTGCACCAGCAGGGCAAAGCGGCGGGTGCGTGCCAAGTTTAGCGAGCCGGAATCCGGCCCCAAACACCGAACCGAAATAAATGCTAATCACAATTCTTAATCAGCGGATCCTCGTTTCTATTTATACGAGTGGGTTAGCCGAGCGGCTTAGCTATTGCGCCCCACTATCCAACTACAACTCGGATAAAAGTTCTACGGTATCATACAAATTCAATTAAATTAACTTAGCTTATCAAGGTCTATTAAACTTTAATTTCCCGCCAATGGAAACCATTCAACCAAAAATTACCTTTAATTCGTTAGATCCCAAAGGCTACAAAAAGTAGTAAAGCTGACGAACATCTTTCTCTTCATCAACTTATCGATAATGTTGCAATGCAATTTTTTCATTTTATTAAATCCATTATCTTTTCTTTATGTTCACAACAGCAAACTGAGGAGTGCATTCTGCGTTGTTGACTCTCTTCGTTCATGTTATATGAATCGAATGGGGTTTAACTCTGTTCAATTACGACCTTGGAACGCACATGGAATTAGCAACAGCTCGGAATAAGGATTAGCCTCGGAAGAGGAGAAAGAGGTTGAGAACCGCTCTGGTGCAATTCGACTGGTCGTTATAGATAGCCGACGGACCTCGAATCTCTAGTCTCGTTGCACAAGTGTGCCTCGCTGGCAACGCATGAACGTACGTACGTGCTCCTCTATCGCTCTCCTCCTCGCTTCTCACTATCGCCTACCGTCCACGGCATAAGACGAACATCACGAAGAGAAGAAGAAGAGGAGGAAAACGAAGACGACGTCAACGGCAAAGCGTTAAGCCTGACTACGCGTTCTAATTATAATCGCGGCTATGTTTGGAGACTACCGACGATATACTTTTTGGCATTGACAGTCTTACACGACCCGAACTAGGCTTCGCGACGACAAAACATTGCGCACGTACCATCGAGACAAGGGATTAAAGGGCTCTCTCAACTATTCACTTGAACAGAGCTTAAACTCGCTTTTAGCTTTCAAAACAAGCCCTGGGAAAAATAGCCACGAATTTGACTGTTTTCTTCTTTTTTTTTCGCAACATAATAGACATTCATTATTTTCTTATAACAAACCTTTTCAATGCATTGGAATGCACTTAATCAAAGCTCTGCGGTTTGGCATTTTTCCATGCAAATTTTTCAATTAAAAAACCCGACAATTCAAAAGTTTATCAGTATTTCATTAGCTTTTTCGTGTCCCTAGTTCTGCGGGAAAAAAAAAAATACAATTATAGTCGACGAGCAATTTCTCTCCAACGTTCGACTCAACGATGAGTGATTGAATTCCGCGGTCGCTGACGTCATCGATACGTCGAATTCATCGTTGAACTCGGTGCTGGGTTAAGGGGGGTCAATTGGCAAGTCTATCTACGCATGAAGCAACGAGTAGTCTCGACGATCATCCACAGAGAAGCGCGCTCATGGTCTTCGCAGCATCGAAATAAGTAATCGCGAAACAAAAGTCTATTCAGCATGAATAACGCAATTATATTCAGCGATGGATACACATTGCAACGAATGAAATGGAGGGAAATGAAAGTAGTAACAGTGCCGAGCCTTGGAACGACCGGAGGTGGTTGCAGCGAGAGACCAAGACCAGCGCCACGGTTACGGGGGCTTGAAACCAACTGCACCCTCGGAATCGGATTAAGAAATCGAGCTGGGATATTGCATTTTTGATCGCGGCAGCGTGAGCCACCGGCCTCGGCTTGCACGTCTACTACACCGACGCTATTTTCTTTTTTCTCTTTCTCCTTTTCTCCGCTCTCTCGCAGAACGCGCCGAGACGACCGCGCGCGCTTGCCCGTCACTCCCCTCCTCTCCTTCCTGCTCGCTCGCCGTCCCGAGCCCAGCGAGCTTTCCTATTGGATTGAATTATTAAATTCAATTTTTCGAGTAGTGAGAGATTTGAATTATTGAGCCCTAGACGGCCTCGCGCACACGCTTCTCCAACTCTTTCTGTTCTCTCTCTTTCTTCTTCTTTCTCGCATTCTCTTCAACGTTGCACAGACCGAACGTTTCGTTTCCCCGTTTTTTTTATTCCTCCTTCGGGCTTTCCCCAAAAGCGGCTCAAAATTTGTGGGGTGTACACGTATGCTCAAAATATAATTCAAAAGGGGTGAAATAAGACACACCTTCATACAGTTTCTATTTAATTTATTTATTTTTCAGAAAATAATATCATTATCTCGGAACATCCTGAAGTGGCGAAGGTGGCGTCACGGACAAAACGAATAGACCAGGTGCTCTCGGGTCCATTCATGCAGTGCAGTTTCTACTAGCGAAGTAGCCAGCGTAGAACGAAGCGTCGTCGTTGTTCTCGATGGGGTTCCGAGCGTCCGGTGAAGACGAGGACGACGAGGAAAGTGAACAGAAAAAAAAAAAGAAGAACGAGAAGAAAAAAAGGGGCAGCAGCGAGAGCTAGTCGAGTGATCTTTACCGGCTAGTTTCACGCTCGATTACCCGCGAGAAACGAAGAAAGGATTGGACGAGATTGCAGGCGAGTGGAAGGAAGTCGGAGGGGTTGAAGTAGCGAGAGCAACGGGCGCGCTTGTGTGTGCTGCGGGCTCGAAGGTCGAACGTTGCAAGAAAAAGAGACAAGCCTCTGTGGATTCGAGAGGGAAAGAGGAGCGCTGTCTCGTTCTCGTTGCCACTCGGTGTCGGTGCCTAGCTAGTTGAGGAGAGGAGCGGCGAGTGAATAAACGAAGAGAGACAGAGCCGACGCTGAAGAGACGAAGGGAAAGCCAAAATCGAAAGAGCTCTCTGAGAGCTTTTCGAGTGGGTAGTTCGAAGAGTTGAGGCATTGAAAAAGGTCGCCCGCGCTCGAGGACGAAGTAGACGAAGAAGAAGAAGAAGAAGAAGTAGTAGTAGAAGTAGAAGAGAAGGGGCAGAAGGCGTAAGATATCCCCGAGCTTAGCTACTGCTGCGGTGCACGACGATGCACCTCTGCTTCTCCGGAGGTATTATCGTATGAGAATCTCTCTCATCGGATCCAATAGTTCGAGCGCGCGGATGTGGAATAAAGCTCATCAGGGATTCAGACCGCAATCCGCATTCGATGAATTAAAGATGTCGTCGGGAGTAACAAGAATGGATCTCGACTGGGGTTATAGCGAGAGAGCCGGCCCGTCGAGAGAAAGCTCGTTCCTGACTGCTGCTGCGGCGGCTGCTACTGCTGCTTGCCACCGCGACCTCGGCTACTCTTTCCATCGTCGTCCCGCCACTTTACTTGCCTTCGTCTCTCCCGCTCTCTCTCAAATCGCGAATTCTCCGATCGTCCTTCCCCGCTCCACTTCTCTCATTCTCTTTCTCGCCTCGACAGACTCTGGACGTCGTTCTCCACGCAGTTATTCTACTCATTAAGTCTACTGATTAACGTCCCTTATACCATCTGCTCGAAGCATTCGCTCCCTCGATCGTTAAAGCTTTTCGACTCTCTGACACACATCGCCAAGCGCAAGCATTCCCATATTGACGAGTCATTGAGAGACGACGACGATGACGACTCTTCTCATTCTCGGTACATATTCTTGGGCGTGAGGACACGTGTACCAGTAGCATCGCCCGCGCGCGGCCTGGAATTCGCACGACAAGTGGAAGTAGGCCGCCGAGGGGTGGTAAAACTGCTCGTGTCTAGAGGTAACAGCGGGATGACGGGAGAAGGGAGCGAGAAGGCAAGGGGAGAGGAGGCTCGACACGATATAATCGTTCGTCGACCGAGCACCGTGCCAAAGAGTATAGCGAGTCGAGCCGGGGGAACGAAGTGTCAGCGTAAAATCTGTGGAAAGGGGTTGCCGAGTATAGTCTCTTTTCTATGCGAGCCAGCTATACATGCTCCGAGGGAGAAAGAGAAAGAGAAGGAAGGTTGTGCAGTTCATGAAGGGATGTAGGCTGCAGCTGGTAAAAAGGGGACGGGACAGCAGGGTAGTTCGGTGGAACGTGAAGAGAGTGGAGTGGAGGAGCAACGAGTCTCTACGTGGCGGAGGAAGGGAGAGGGAGGAGGGAGCTTGTAGGAGACAAAGGAGGAACGAAGGGGCTAAACGAGCCGGGGGCTTGGCTTGTAGATTCGTACCTGCGTGGTTGCCATCATTAGGATGGTGGGCCATAGCTGCAATGCGGGCACCCATGCGCTCGGTGGAGGGGTGCCTATATACACGCTGGCTCGTTGCTCCGCACTCTGTGCATCGACGACCAGAGGCGCAACTACAGGTTGATTCGAAATCTTTATTCGAGTTTTTCCTCAATGAACGCGAATAAAAAGAAGCAACATATCCCTTTGTTTCGAGACCCGTTTTACCACCGTTTGTCGTGTACAGAGCACGAAAGCCTTCGTGTATTTTATTGATATCTCATTGGGGATAGGGAGAAATTCGTTTGTGAATGACTCGGTACATGCAACTGCCGTGCCAGGCCGACTATGCACTATCGCCCGCAATGTGCAGTACGAATCCTACCCTCCAGCTCTCTGTCCGCACGGCGAATGGAGTGAGAGAGTTGGCTACGCGCCAGGTAGGCTCTGTGCTACAGGGACGTATCGTCGTCGAGCCCCTTCGCCCTTCCCTCCCTTACACTTTCTCGTACACAGGTGTATCCCCGGGAATCTCCCGGAATATTCTTCTCTCCGCTTTTATTTTCCCTTTTATTCTTCCCATTATTCGCTATAAGCGTACACATAACGCAAGTAATCCCCAACTTTTCGCTACATTTCGCGCTTCCTTTCCTCCATCTTAGGGCATAAAAGTCACACAAGTCTCACGGACTTTTGGCAATTTTGTTTTAGATGTTCGCGAGATACTTTTCTTCATGATGTTTTATGAAAATCGTTGTTTTTATTATTGGCATGCGTCACTTCCGAGGAGTTATTTGACGCACGGCGGGCAAAGATGGAAAGGGAGTGAAACTCCCCGATTGCAGAATGACACGCTACGAAAAAAAAAAAACAAAAAAAAACAAAAACCAATGGAGCGTTGCAACGAGAGAGAGAGTGGATCAAACGAGCCCCACTATTTTTTATCAAGCTCATCGTGCCTAGGAGCCATCGGGACGCCATTAATATGCTCCCGGGGAAAATTGTCTCGGTCCCGGGAGGGCGCACAGAGAAAGAAACGGTGCTGCGGGCAGCAGTAACTCCGCGTTTATTCAAATGATGCTTTAGGTTGAGACGTCGTTGCCGGTTTGTGTTCTTTGCCGGGAGGGTATAAGTAATCCCAGCGTATCCATGCTAGAGAAGGGAGATAGAGGAATAGGAAGCTCGAAGAAGACGGCGAAGAGGAGAAGGAGGAGGAGGAGGAGGAGATGGAGAACTCGGAAGAGGAACGAGACGACGATGAAGAAGCCGAGTAGAAAGAAGAAGATCGTTCGTGCTGGAGGGCCACGATGAGAGGAAAAGAAGAGGTGGAAGGGGTAGACAAGGCCATTCGTTTCAATGAACGGCCCTACGGAATGGTGGAGGAGAAAACCCAGCTCTCCGCGACCGGTTCTGTCTTTCCTCTTCCCGCTCTCATTCCTCTCCGAGGGAATCGAGAGCCGACACAGCGCATCGTGGGGATACCAGCGGGAGGAGAGCATTGCGATAGAGAAGAAGGTACCCATCCGGATCTTCTTCTTTTCTCCGCTATATAGGACTTTATGCGAGTCTTCGCTGAATAGAAAAACACTCGAGCGGACTACCCTCCTCTACGAGCGCCGATTCTCTCGCTCTTCACTATATCTCCTACTAGTCTTTTTCTTTTTCTTCCTCACTCTTCGTCTACCTTAGCCAAGGAGAGAGAGAGAGAGAGAGAGAGAGAGAGTGAGAGAGGTGAGCTTCTCTTCGCTACTCCGCGAGATCTCATTT
Organism: Clistopyga incitator; assembly: GCA_947507545.1. Classification (NCBI taxonomy): domain Eukaryota; kingdom Metazoa; phylum Arthropoda; class Insecta; order Hymenoptera; family Ichneumonidae; genus Clistopyga; species Clistopyga incitator. The sequence continues at coordinate 898,234 of OX382188.1, read as the reverse complement.
GAATGAAACCCACCACCACTGTATCGTTTCATCCTTCTCTCTATATTTTCTATCACTTTCCATTCGAATTCTCGTTCTCTCTTCAACTTCCTTCTTCTACTTTCTTCTATCAATATGTTCTCGCGCCGAGAGGAACCAATGGTACGCTTCTATGCCGGGTTATGCGCGCCTTTCTCGGATCTACCAAGAAGAAGAAGAAGAAGCAGAAGAAGAGGGGAAAAAGAAAGCCGCGAGGAAGGAAGGAAGGAAGGACGGAAGGAAACCATCGGGAGCCTCGAAGCAAGCCTCCAGCTCTAAAGTAACCTCGAATTTGCTTCGCTGGGCAATCTCGAGACCCCTTATAGATTCCTCGCTCGAGCATGGAAGCGCCGTGAAATAGCGAGACGCGGTGCACCTCCAGCACCACCAGAAGAACTCTTCCTCTCTCTCTCGCTCTCTCACTCCCGAGCTCTTTCTTCTGCTTCAAATAGCCTCCCAGGATGATGGCAAAAAATAGAAGCTCTCTTGCGTTCCAAGCTCAACCACTCCTCCTCTTCATATTTTCGTACCGCGAAAGATGTAGTAGGACCTTGCTGAAGAACCACTCGGAGGAATCCTGTATGCGCGACGGTGCCGAGAGCAAAATTTACCTAATATCAAGTCTCGCAGGCCTCGAACTCACGGGAGATTCGGTATCTCGCTATTCTCGCCGTACGGAAATATAAAATCGAGCCGTATCGAGAATCCACGGAGAGAGAGAGAGAGAGTAGTGCCGCGTAAATCCTCGATGCCAAGGACGCAAGTTGGTTGGAAAGATTCGGAGAAGAGAGCGCGACGAAGGTATTGACTGGGCTACGAGAGGTCTCGGGATTTTGATCCGTCGAGATTGCAGCCGGCAGTCTTAACCGCGATCACCCACCCTTAACTCCTGGCAGGAAGGAAGCCAGCGGCTGTACGCTTCACAGAGCCCTTATTATAGTACACCGCGGTCTGGCCTCTCGGTCTCTACACTCGGGGGGGTGAAAACGCGCCCACGAACAGCCGGAAAGGGTTTAATAGTTTATAGGAGCGGCGAGCGAGCCACGCAAAGTGCCGCGGGGGTTGCGAGAGCGACCTCCGCCACTATAACCAGTGGCTTTCCAGGCTAACGCTAGCCGCCTCTACCGGTTTCTTCAACGGTAACAAGGAGCCAACTCTCTGAATTATTCTATCGTCGTGATTTCCTCCCTCTCGGCCTCTTTATCCTCCAAGACCACGGTGAATATGGCACAAAATCAGGCAGGTCTAATGAAAACGAATGCTAAATAAGAAGAACGACAACAACGGAGAATTACAGAGTCAATAAATTCTCTTCGCCCAGTAGTTTACCTTTACGTTCTATTAATTACTCGACAGACTGGAGTTGTTTGTTGAACAGAAAGATTAAAAAGTTTTCCCTTTGCTTCCGCTGCATTTCAGAACGATGTCCGACGTGTGAAACAAGTCATGCAAGTTCCATGACAAACTGTAGAGGAGGGTGCTGCGCAGCCAATCGACTTTATCTCAATGATCGTGTACAAGAAGCAGCGGCTGAGTGTTAGCGCCCTAGCTAGCCTAGCTAGTCGCACGCCGGTTGCGTGTCCAGCTCACGTCCACGCTAATAAAATAATTACTGGCTTCGAGTAATTTATGTCTCCGGCGTTGCGGCTCTGGTATAATTCTCTGACAAACACCTCTGTCGCATTGAAGGGAAACGCAACACACGTGCTAAACAAGGGCGAGGAAGCTCGACTATTCCCTGTGCAACGTTGACGACCACACTCTGGAACGTATCTATTACTACAACGCAACACCACCCAACTGACACGCTTGGACATTTCTATAATCGACGTAACAAACTATGTTACACCACGACAATGTCATTTAAACGCTACATTCCATCAGACAGAACTGTCAGTCGCTATTAATCTGTATGGGCTTTCAACCAATATCGAATCGTCATCTTTCGTAACCTCATCTCCCCCACAATTTAATAATAATATATACAAATATACGTATACCTTGCTATTATGACTTGTTAATTGATGTATTTTTGCACTTGTAACGGCATTTATATTGACCAATAAATAATTTTTTAAATAAAATCAGTCTATTTTTCTTCTTTTTTTTCCTTTACCTTCAATTTTATTATACACTCTAACAATAGTGGCGCCCTCTTTTCAAATCGTTGGTCATTTTTGAAACAAAAAATTCCGAAAGAAGAATTTAAGCAAAAAATTAGTTCCACAAACAGTCACCGATTTGAACAGAGAGCGCCACCATCGGCGATAGTGGCGCCCTCTATTCAAATCGGTGGTCACTTTTGGAACTAAAAATCGCGAAAATCGAATTTTGGGCCAAAAATAGTTCCAAAAACGGCCACCGATTTGAATAGAGGGCGCCACCGTCGGCGATAGTGGCGCCCTCTATTCAAATCGGTGGTCACTTTTGGAACTAAAAATCGCGAAAATCGAATTTTGGGCCAAAAATAGTTCCAAAAACGGCCACCGATTTGAACAGAGGGCGCCACTATCGCCGACGGTGGCGCCCTCTATTCAAATCGGTGGCCGGTTTTGGAACTAAGAATTCGGAAAAATAGAATTGTAGTCATAAATTAGTTCCAAAAATGGCCACCGATTTGAATACAGGGCGCCACCGTGGTGACGTTACACAAATAAAAAAAAAAAAATTTGTTTTGTGTGCAGATGCGTAGGAGTTTGTGTTATGGGTATAAATAAACGTAGACTGAATTATACATGAATGCTCTTTATTAAAACAGTGTAATTTCACCGATACAAGGTAATACATAAAAGGTATAAAAATATATAAATATAATTAGGGTGTGTGTGTGTATCGGTTTTTCGTTCTGTCACAGAAAATGTGAGGCGATTGGCATTTCGTGTTGATAGTCCGTGGACAGAAAGAGAACACAAGAGACTCTGGAAGCAAACGAAAATATTCGTCATTAGTTAATTAAAATAGCATAAAACTTATTTCATACGTAATTAGCAGCTCTCGGTAAAATGCTCAATAAATAGAATTAAATAAATAAATTACAATTTTACAATGATAAAAAGAAATATGAAAGAAACTTACATAAATTAGTAATCATGATAAAAATTAATGTGAATTTTCATTCAGAATATATTTTTATATAGAATAAAATGTTAATATAAAAATCCATAAACATGGGCGAAGCTTTGCCTTGTATTTTAGCGAGCTCCCTTATTCCTCTTCCATTTCCATCGTTCCCGGTCCATTGCTCGCAGCTGCTCGTACCGAAGTGCATAATGACCAGCGTTCATAAGTGCGTTTGTACAATAATTCGCAGTTGGCATTCGCAGGGGCCATCGAGAACGATAAAGTCATTTGAATGTTAGAAGTATGCGATGCAGCTTATCTTACTTAGGAAAATTCCCAATTTCGTACAGTGAGTCCCTACATTTTCCTGTGGGCTGGCATCCCTTAGCGGTCCGCCCTCTAACTCGCTCGTAAACCAGTCCAGGATAAAATCCATTCCGCTTCGCAGCTTGTGTGCGAGAGATTCAAGGCTTCGGCGATGCTGCGGAGAGTTCCAACGCCCGGGCCGCGCGAGCTATCGTACGTTGTTGTTGGTAAAGGGATGTACGCGGGGGTTACGAGAGGATCTTCGGTTTATCGGAGCTGAAGAGCCTGGGAGACCAGTGGCAGTAACGTCGCTCGCACGTTAGTCCAGCACAAGTGGAACGGAGAGCGTGAGAGAGAGAGAGAGAGAAGCGGGGCTAGTCGAGCCCCGGGATAGGCGAGTAACTGCCGAGCATTACGAGGTCTTCAGGGCGGTTTGGATAAAGCAGCGTATAATTAGATAGGGTGTAAGATATATTTGGAGCTCGGCCATGTTGGCAGCACGCCAGAGAGCTCCCTGTGCTCCGCTCGATCCTCTGCCTCCTCGTGTGCTCTGCTCTCTCCTCAGCTACGACTGGGCTTGTACTGCGGCCCTTATCCAACCCCTCCGCCCTATATATCCCTTGTATGTAAGCGCACGTCGTGTGAGAATGTGGCGCACCAAACTCCGAGAGGGGAATGCGTGGCGCAAGAGCGTAAAACACGAGAGAAAGAGCGAGGAAGGGAGAGAGAGAGAGATAACGAGGAGCTGGGCTTGAAAGGGGCTTTTGGTCCAGATTGGTTACACTATGTTACACGCCACCTCTCTCTCTCTCTCTCTCTCTCTCTCCGCCATCCACTTCCTCCCTCCATTCTCCTACGAGCTGCATTATTTTATAAATCATTTTCAAGCTGCCTCGTATAGTTTCACCAAAAGCATGAATAAGAATGGGATACGATCCTTCCCCGAGCGGCAGTCGCTTTTTCTCGTAACCCTTTCTCGCTTCCACCGCCCGAGAATGCGATGAGTTGAGAGATAAGGATATGAAAATCATGGACGTGCGAACGGTTTAACGAAATGGAAAATTCTCGTGTGAAGAAAGTGCGGAAACGCGATAACTTATTTGATGGAAACAACGCCCAGGGATTATGATGAAAATTGGAATATACTTTACGACACTCGACTCTTGTGTCTGTTTACTTGATATTGCGAATGAAAATTTAAGCACATTATTACGAATAACTCACTCTGGCTTATTCCAAGCTTCGGTAAGTTAAGAGGTAAGCTTAGATTCTTTTTTTTTTTTAAACAAAAAAAAAAAACAAAAAAAATGATTTCACCACAACGTTCAATGTTCTCGGACATCTGCAACAAAAATAATGACATTGTCAGTGTGTGCTCGAAGGAAATCATTGAATGCCTGTAATTAAAGAATCAATCAATGAATTCGAAGGTGAGAATGGGTTACACCTTTGAGCCCACGAAAGAAAAAAACGTTAAGAGTCGTTGAAAAATCAAATCACCGATTTGACTAGTGCGAAGAGGCTTACCCGAGCGAGATACCGGTACCATTGTCCGTTATTTCTCGCACGTCTGCCGGATCGCGTGTGAGAAAAGTCTCAAACGAAGGAAATAACTCGAGGATAGCGATATCGCTGCAAGTCGAGCTGCAGCTGAATTTTTCTCCTACGAGCTCTCGGTATATCCCACTTATTGGCGTACAAAGTCAGTCCGTTAGCTTGGTGGATGAAAAATCAAAGTTTTAATTCAGTTTCAGACGTGAAGGGAGAGTTGCTGCCGGCAATTATGAAAGTTTCGGTAATTGGTCGGCAGTGAGAGAGAGAGAGAGGGAGAGAGGAGAAGAGGAGGCTTCTGTACCTCGATGGTTCGATGGGAGGCAATGGGTTTCGTTGAGGCCCCAACTGTGTGAGCCTCGTGTGTATGCAAGCAAGGGGTGAACGATGGTGAGGCGAGTACCGGCGAGAAATCGCTCGCGTGCTTCGCACCCTTCCCGAACCTGATATCCCAAAGGTTGATCCGATCGCTGGTGCACAAGCAGCACCTGATAGTACATACACGTAGACAAGCGTACGTTATCCGTCAGGAGGCCTCGGTGAACCGTCCAAATGGATAATGAGAGATCGAACGCCGCAGGAACTTGGAGCTAGGCATTCTCGCGAGCTTCAATGCTTCCTCGATGTGTCGATGGAATTCCTTTGCACGGTCACCGAATTGAGATAAATTGAGCCAAGTGTTCGCTAATAACACTGAGCTCGAGGAAATAAAGAATCGTGGAGCGTTTAAAATTGAAGGCAAAATAGGAAATGAGTTGTGAAAGGTAAATGTCCGCACGTGGTCGTCCGGAAATTGCCATATACCATCGCGAATCCTCTTGACAAGTTTACAACGTGCACTTAAAACTCTACCCTCTTCTTCTTCCGCTTCAGCTTCTCCTTTTCCTTCTCCTTCTTCGTTTCCACACACTCTCCGGTTGTTGTACTATAGATAATATACTGGCTCTCTTTCCCTGCGCCTCCGGGCATAACGTTTCAACTCTGCGGGCGCAACCAGCCAGAGCGAGAGCAAATTAATAGACGAGAGTCTCGCGTAAGGGCTGCAACGCTAGGGGCTGACGATGCTGTTGTTGCTGTTGCTGCTGCTGCTGCTGTTGTTGGCTAACGACTTTGAAGTTTGATTCCGCGATAAATCTCGAATCTCGTTTCACCCACTTTTACGGCCTTAACTGCTAACTCTCCGCCTTCATCCCTCGCGAGTTATACGAGCTGCCGCGATACCTTGAAGAGTATCCCCGCTGCAATATACACTGCTTTGTCCGAGAACCGGCCTTCAGCTGCCACCGGCTGACGTCTCCCGCTACAAAAGTGTATACAATTGACGCCTTATAACTCGGGTCACCAGGGAAATTAATTCGAAGATTATTGGAGGCAGAAATATTTAAAGGCCCACATAAGAAATCATTAGAAATTACATTCCGATATATATATATGCTCTTACCGATCTCAAAGACTGGTAATATTAATTTATCGACCTTTTCTCATTGCAGAGAGCCTCAGAGAGTACTTCACCAAATACGGAGACATCACGGAAGTCATGGTCATGAAAGATCCCACCACGCGACGATCAAGGTAAGAATCGCGGGACATTTCGTCACGGGGGAAAAATGAATGGAGCTTTTTGTGCGGGAGGGTTCGACGAACCCGGAAATTGAAGGTCAGGGTCCTCGCGAGAGCCTTGCCAAAGTCACCGAAGATTGCGGTGGTAGTTCTGTTTTTTTTTTTTTTTTTTTTCGCTCTAGCGTTAAAGTTCGAAAAGCCCCGAACCTGATCCTCGCTCTCAGCCGTCCTTGCCGACTCTCTCCGCTCGGGACCGGCGGGTGTTTTATCTTCCGTGTCATGGCCACGGCATGTGATGCGAGGGCCGTTGAGTCCGGAAAAGCAGAGCGAGCTGTGCCGGCGAAGCGGAGTGATTGACGAGCGAAGGACGTCGGGGTGAGCGCTTTCGCGAAGGCTGCGACTAAAAATTCTCGTGGCGAGAGATAGCGCGGGGTAACGTCGCGTGGCTCGCCTCCGCACCGTCGTCTCTCTTCCCTCCCGCTCCTCCTTTTTTCTTCTACCTCGCCGCTTCTCATATGCTTCCTCGTTCTTTGCTCGCGACGTCGTTCTTCTCATTCTTTCCGCAATAAATCCAGAGCATGAACACGACAGATAGTCAACGGGATGACTTTATATTCACTTAGAGAAATAAAATTTACCGCAGAGCCGAGCTTCGGTTATTCGCCGAAATGGATATTATCGTAACGCTAAATATATTTATCGAAATAAAGTGAATAACTATTACAAATAAAATGTTGTATTGATTATTTTGCAGTGAATTATAATTTTTTCGTTGATCTTGGCTTTATAATAAAGAATTTGTAAAATAAACAAATTTTGTCACAAATTTGTATCTCTAATTTTATCATCAATTCCAAATATCGATCTGCATTCTAATTTGAAAAAAAAATAATAATAATAATTTGCGACAGAAAGTGTATACCCGAAGTACATAAGTTCGACGAATGGAAAAGCTCGAGGACCTTCCTGGTGGCGCTGGATATCGACGTCTCCCTTCCTCGCCCTTTCCCACTCACCCTTCTCCGCCCTCTAATACCTCCGTGGCTTCTCGGCAGTAGGAGTAAATGCCAACATCAGAGTAATTACCGGTTTTTAAGTGGAGGAAACGAGAGGGCGACGAGAGGTCGACACAGGGGTGCAAGCGCCTCGAGGGAGCGCTTGCTGCTGCTGCAGGTGGGGTCCCTCGTTCGCGGAGCAATCTTCCACGGTATGAGCTTGTACGGGTTGTATATACACGCCAGAAATTGTACCTCTCGTCTGACGAGCTGACGAACAAATTGTCGATTGATATTGAACAATAAGAACCACATGTATCACCCGTTTGTATATTATGCCCTTAGGGAATCAGTCCTTGAGCATGAAATAAATAAATAAATAAATAAAATAATTAAAAAAATTAAAAAACATCAATACTCGATCATATTTTGCCGTGCACCATGTATCTGCAGTCCAGAGAACCATGAGTCGCGATGGACCTACAAAAATATTAATTAGTTAGTAATTTTTTTTTTTTTCTTAACGAGGACACAATGTGTCTTTCCGTACGAATGATTGATTACCAATTACCAATCGATGATTACCATTGGAGCAATAATTTTTGTATTTACATTTCGTAATAAAATAATTATCTGAAGACAATTTCTTGGTCTTTTTTTAAAATATTTATCGTAAGCCGCTAATAAGTATTCTTCGAAAGAAAAGGAATACGCATTTTGTAGTAGCAATGGTGAGGCTCTGCTTCTTTGGAAAAGGGAGTAAAACTCACAAGAACAACACAAGAAGTCAGAGAAGAAAAAAGTTAAACGAAAACGACTCGTCGATCGCGAGCCATCTCCGCAGGAAAATAATTCCCTTTAGTGCACCGCCGTGTCCTAATCGTTTTCTTTCGCCGCTCTCACTGTTCTCCTTTTTTTCTTTTTTTTTTCTCGCACTTTTTCGCTCGTTGAGAAAATCCCGAAGCGAATTTCACAGTGTTATAATTAAAGATCGAGCCGGGACGTTAGATATTTCGGAGTTAATAGTCGTGCTTTTGCGGAATGCGAAAATAGCGAAAATGATAACGGAGGCGAATTAATGCCTCTTCAACCTCGTCTCCGTTATTCTCATTTTAGCTCAACGTTTCCCCACTGTCTCTCCGGGCTCTCCAAACTCCACCGACTTGTTAATTCTCCGGAAACTTCTCAACCTTTGTTGTCCAATTATTCAATGCCGTCGAGACGTTACCCGGAAAACAAAACAAAACCAAAAGATCGCATTGAATGCCAGTGAAATTTCAGGGAAACTTTGTTTCACCTTCGCACTACCGAGTGCAATGGCACAAAGCGGTGTCAATTAATAATAATGGCGAGAATCTCGGAAATACTTGAAATTTCCTTTACTTAACCCCATGCCCCCCCACCCCCACCCCCTCCCCCGTACAGTAATTCTCAACTTTGACCGTTCAAAGTGCCAGATGTTTAAGTGATATTTCTCGGCTCTCTTTGCTCGTGGAAAATTATTTGATAGGCAAACTCGTTAAATACAATAGAGTAGATTGATTATTTATTATAGGTACCCTTTGGAGATCGGGTTACTCGGGTATTACATAGCGAGGGAAGTAGTTGAAAACTGACCTTTCGATCCCCTCGTCGTCATCGTCGTCGAGGTCCTGTGCGTTTTCCTCTACGTGTGTATACAGAGCGGAGCACAGAGAAAACGTAGGGTTGCGAGGAGAGAGAGAGAGAAAGAGGGTTTCACTTGGTTGGTGGAAGCGCGCTCGCTGGTTACTCTGCGGGTTGTAAATTAATGGTTAACCCGTGTGCCGCCACACGAGCGGTTGGCTTGAGGGTGCTACACGCGCTTGATCTATGGGCGGCGTGTGTGCTGGGTCAAACGCTGGTAGCCACCGTTGGATCTCTTGTTCCGATAGGACTGACGTCCGGGTTACTACGAAAAGCTCCCTTCTCTCGAGACAAGAGGAGAGAAAAGCTTAAGCTCGATAAGATCGATACTGCGAACATGAACAGAGATTCTCACGGATCATATACGCTCTCTATCGTACTGTAAGAGAGGAGAGGGCTTTCCGTAGCTTCGCAATTTCACCCTCGGGTACTGTGAACCCCTTCTCTCTCTCTCTCTTTTTCTTCGACAACTTATCAGCTTACCTCTATTTTTCCGTCTTCCCGTCTTTCACCGCCTTCGACGATTCGTTTGCGAAACGAGAGAAGAAGAAGGTGGAAAGTCTCGTGATTTCTCGTTAAAGGAATCCAAATCCTCGTTTGGTGCAATTCCACTGTGGCTCTGACCCGTACGAACGAATCGTTGCGGTTCTTTGAACGAGGAATGGAAGAGAGTGAGCAGCAGCAGCAGCAGCAGCACAGCCCAACCCTACCCTCCCCATCGACAGTCTCATTTCCTGCCTCGAACTTATCAAGACAAATACCTTTCTCTCCTTTTCTTTTCTCTCTCGGCTTTCTCGGACCCCCCCCCCCTCCACCCCCTCCCTGTGCTATCGGAAAATATATCTCTAATGAACAAACTATCCGATTTGAGCACCCACCTCGATGCTTCGCAGCTACAATCGACTTGGCTTCTTTCTTCTTCGATTATCAATCTCCATTTGAAGAGGAGCGCAGAAAGAGAGAGAGAGAGAGAGGCTTCCTTCGTGGCCTCGATATTCCAATCTCATATTTTTCCACGCTACTAAAACAATCATTAATAGACATATATTTTATCAGCTGAGACTCGAGAAAAAATTATAGCTTTTTTTCACACTCCTTTATGTGCATTTCATGGGATTCATAAAACACTTACCACGTCTCTCTCTTTTTTTTTTCTGTTTACCTGGATTTAAGTGGGTTAACGATGAAACAAACAGTCGAGTCTGGTATACAAGATGACGATGATGAAGCTATTTTTTTTTTGTTTTCGCAAAGTTTAACGAAAGCCATCTCAACGCTGGAATATCCCATTATAGATACAACGGTTCATCATACAAACTGCACGGTGCGCAGTTTAGTCGGAAACTTTCTCGATCATCCGGGATCTTCCTCTTAGCTTTTGATGGACTGTGGGGCTTTGGGCCGCTAAGAGAAGAGACAACGACTAAGAGGAAGTGGAGGAACACTTGGAGCGGCAGTTTCGGCGAGACTGAAAAGTGATAGATACAGGCGAGGAAGTCACGTGGGAGTCTCGGCGAAAGCCTGACTCGAGCTTTCCGGGTCTAGCTTCTGGAAATCGTTCGGGCCAATCTGTTAATTCGATCGTAAATCGTGGTTAGCGTAAAATTTAGTTGGAACTTGAGGGGGCGATAATTACACGGGGCTCGAGGCCCTCGGAAACTCTCCGCCAGCGGAATAGAGATGGATGAAGAATAGAGTCGAAGGGATAGAGCGAGGAAAAAAAGAGAGCGAGACTGTGCGGTCGTCTCTGGTGTGCGCACCGCTCGAAGTAGAATTTATCGGGCGATAAGCACCCTGCAACTTTCCACCCTTACGATAGTCATTCTTTATCGTAGCGAGTACGCGAGGAGGACTCGATGGTGAGAATCTTTGCTATACGGGCGCTGCTTTACGAACGAGCTTATCAAGTGCAGTCTCCAAGACCATCTCCACTTCCGGAGATTCGAAGTAACCCAGTCAAAGCAGTGTCCAATTTTTTTTTCCCATACTTCTCATAATTGTCTTGAAAAAAGATAGGAGAAAAGAAAATTACTCGAATCAGTCGAAAATTGATGTAAAACGTTCCTTAAAAATATCATCGACGGGCCCAAAAAGCTCCTCTCTCTCTCTCTCCGTGAAACTTCATTGGAGGTCAAACGATGAAAAATTCGGCCCACGATTTTTCGCAATCACTCCAAATACGTAATACCCGGTGCTTCACAGGGAAGCCTCGTGGAAGCGTCCAACTTCCGGCTTACACGAAGCCTCTGTGAAGATTTAAAATTCCAACTCGGTTTGCGCCATCTTCGTTTTTCCGTCCAACCTCCGTAGTTTCCTCTTTGATCAAGATTTTTTTTTTCTTCGGCATTACGCGAGAGAGAGAGAGAGTTAAGGAGTCGAGGGAGTTTGTTAAACAATTTATATTACACAACGTGTAGTTGCAACGTTTTACGAAACGCGCGTTTATCCCTTGTGTCTACCATGATGTATACCCCGTGTTGGACTATGTACACTGTTTGCGTGAGGGTGTGAGGACGAGGTTTGTTACCTTTAAGCTAGCGTTTGAGGTAAGCGACGAGGAGGGCCGCCCGGAGATATCGCCCGACTCCGGGAGGATGGAGAGCCCGGAAACTCCGGGCTTTACATCCTGCAGAAAGCTTCACTACCACTGCTATAACGGCTCTACCTTTACCCTCGACTGCCGGGGCCGGTGGTGAAGGTACGTGGAAGCTAAGCGCAAAGTAAGCGAGCGTACGTGGAAGTCCCGGTGCTGTGCGATGCGCCACAGTACAGAGTACGTGACGTGTGAAGCTCTGGATATAGGTAGAACCAGATGGGCCCGGTATAGTCTGCTGGAGAGGCGATAGCGAGCCTCCTCGAGGGTACATACACGCTCGGAGCTTGGCCGAGGGTGGGAGGGGGGTTGGGGGGTTAAGTAATTTATCAGGATGGCTGATAGGTCGCGAGTCCCGGCGAGCGAGGGTGCGAGTGTGGTAAAAGTGGAAGCTCGCAAGTTCTCTCTCTCTCTTTGGAGTGCTACGTAGGTGCAATGCTTTGCGAAACTCTCTCGGCGTGACCACCCCCGTGGTGTGAAGTCTTATCTCGCACGTCGGGCGGTCCAACGGTGCTCATCCTTCCCTTCGCGGTGAAATCCTCCGCGCCACGAATAGTAACGAGAGACGTTTGGTATTTATATTCCGAAGACGGAAAATAAAACGCTATCTCGTCGGTTAATCTGGTAATTTTTCTTTTTTATTTTTCTTGCGGAATCGTCACCGTTTAGTTTTACCGTTTGGATTAAGTAAACGGTGCGCACAGTGTACTGTCGTTGTTTGTGACTATAACTCGAATAGAAAAAGTGATAAGAACGCCTTTTTCACCAAACGATAACCACTCGGGTCTACTTGAATACAATCAATTGCGAAGGGTCGTAAGATTCTCGTGAAAATCATGGAAAACCGGGTGTGCGTTATTCAGGAACGAGGCTCGTTGTGTCGTATACTCCGGGGAGTCAGTTATTTTCTCCACTTTGTGCTCGCACGAGCTTTCGTGTAACGTCCATACATTCGCGAGCTTATATGTGCTTCGGTGGGTGGTAAGGGGGCACCAGTGGTGGGCAGAGCCGTATACTCACGCGATTCCCGCGTTAATTCCCGCAGGGGCACAGCAGGTGTCCTCGCACGGACTCGCATTAACCCCCGGCCGTTTCGCTTTCACCTGGAACACGCGGTTCGCGAAGCGTGCAGAGTTTGTTGAATATAGTATAACCTGCACGCGCGCGCGGTTCTCTCCCTCATCTCCTGTTCCCTCTCTCTCTCTCTCTCTCTCTCCTCCACCCGGGGCGGCCTCGTCGACGAGCCACCCCTTATTTATTCTTCGATTAACTGGCCGCTCGCCTCGCGCATCCCCCAAGGAACGTTTAGCCCTCGGCCATCAGTCTACACATGCACATACGTGGCTAAATCACATGGAACGTTCGTGCACGCACGAAACACCGAAGCAAAGGGACAAAAGGAAAAAAGCGTATAAAAGGGGAAAAGAAGGCAGCGGTGGGCTTCCGGTTGTACGAGTGCAGTCAGTGTCAATCCTGTATGGGTATAGTGTACTTACAAGTCCGAGTCGCTTCGTAACGCGTCACGCGACCCCTTTCGAAGGGTCGGCTATTATCCACACAGGATTTTCCCCGCACTAGCTTTCTCCTGTGTACACGCATTCCGTCGAGATTTTATGAACCGAGTGCACGCTGTGTATTGTTGCCACTCGTCGATTCCACACTAACTCCTCTATCCTTCGTTCTCACTCCCTATTTCTCTCTCTTATTCTCCATTCGTTTTTCTCCCTTGTCATTCTTCTCGTCTCTGTGTACCTTCGCCTATTCTTCAACTCTTTAACGGCGCACTTTTACGAGGTGGACCTGTAATGTCGGGACATTACACGGTAGATATACGCACGACGCGCGCGCACCGACGCTGAGCTGAGATACGGCCCACCGTAAACTCTCGACGTGTGCGAGCGAACGGCGCTGACGTTCTCTTCTCTCCGCTCTTTCTCTCTCTCTCGTGCTACGCATGGAATTGTCTGAGAAGATGCACCAGTTGTGGCTTCTGTAAACCGGGGCTTTTTGACTCAGTGGCGAGTGGAGATATCTCAGCTTTTCCACTGCATTAAAAAACAAAAATTACACTCACCATACGCGACGTAGCTATTATTTTTTTTTTCTTTCCCTTAAATTCTTCCGGCCTGAAATTTATTTTATTTTTTCCAAAAATATGGTTTTACTGCAGATATTTTTTTAAATGAAATTTTCACGAACGAAAATATGTGAGGCGAATGTGAGACGGATTATGTCGTAACTCGGTTTCCGCAGCTTCCGCGTGTATTCTGAGCTGTCCGTGCAAACTGTGTTCAGGCGTGACAGCAATACCGTAAGTGAAGTCGACGGCAGCCGGTGCTCAGGAGTCTGGGTCAGTGTGGGAGCAAAAAAAAATTGATAGCTGTAACGAAATGGAAGAAAAAAAAAATCCTCAACCTCGTTTCAGGCCCGAAGAGCGAAAATATAAATATCGGTAGAAATAATTGAAACATTTTTTGAGGTGAAAAATTATTCCGCGTGTAAAAATGATAGGCAAAACTTGAGAGCTTCGCGTACGGAGACTCCGGCGACTGGGGCATTTTGTAAAATGTAATGCGTGCCATCTTACCCCGGTTTCCCCTGTCCGGTGGTTTAATGGAGCGTTGAAGCAGAGATATACTGTGAGGGAAGATTCTCGACGACGAGCACGACGTTTTGTTTACGGTGAATGACAATTTTCCAGGAGTCTACGCGCGTTAAAACACCAATCTCTCTCTCTCTCTCTCTCTCTCTCTCTTGCTTAGTGTACAGCTCTAAAAATCTCTATCACCCCTTTACAACTGGCTGTACGTGTGTCTGTCGTCGAGGAAACGTAAACGAAAGCCTATCTTTTCCGGGGAAACTCTTGTAGGACACAAAACTGAGACGCGATAAAGCCAAAACTACCCTTCGCCAGGATCCTCTCAACGCGCGTTCCATTATTACGCTGCGGTATATGTCCATGCCCATTCGCTCTTACTTTATTTCCGCGACTCGTTTTCCACGACTCTTTAGCGTCAACTTTTCGCCCGCTCGCACTCGCAGGATTTCTATTCTCGTCACCCTCGTAGCCGAAAGTCTCGAGGTCTCGCTTGTCGCTGTCTTCTCGTTTTCTTCCTCTTCATCTTCTTCTTCCTCCGCTTCGTTTTCGTCTTCGTCCGCACCGTGGCTTCTCTAGATGTACACGGAACACCTGTGGCCGCGATCCGTCAGTATCACTGCATCGTGGAAATAGAAGCGCGGTATTAATACACGCGCCGCCGCTGACCGAATACTCCAAAAGTGCGTCGCCGCGGCGAGTGGCTGCGTCGACAAAATCCCTCGTCGAGTCTATGCACCGAGCCGCACGCTAATTCTTCA
Organism: Clistopyga incitator; assembly: GCA_947507545.1. Taxonomy (NCBI): domain Eukaryota; kingdom Metazoa; phylum Arthropoda; class Insecta; order Hymenoptera; family Ichneumonidae; genus Clistopyga; species Clistopyga incitator. The sequence continues at coordinate 883,129 of OX382188.1, read as the reverse complement.
TCCTCACAAAAATTTTATAAACCTCCTACCGAATACATATAAATATTTAAACAAACCTCTTTTATGCAATATATGGGCCAACATTTAAAAAAAACAACTAAAGTGATTGGAAAAAAAAAAAAAATGTCTCCGACGATTCGTATGAATAAAAGAATATTTCTCATCCCTGCTTTTATCTTTAACAGTACGTTCAATAATTCCGAACTTCATTACCGAGTAATTTGGAATGTACCAAAATTAATAACGAAACCCATAATTCTAGAATTAAAAAAAAAAAAAGTCAGACGTTCAAAAACAGAATCTCGAGACGATTGGAAAAATTCAATCTCGACGAAAAGCTCGACAGGTGTTGCGGAAAACATTGCCAAGCGATAAATCGTTCAATCTAATTTCGCATCTAAATTCACTCTTGATTGGACGCGACTCAGCAATAAGGAAGAAAAAAAAATGTAATAAAGTAGAGCATCAACGAAAGATGACGTCTTTGATTATGAATGATCCTCGTGCGTTCTTCTCGGGCGGCGAGAGACGCAGAGGCATGAATGCGCTTAGTGTATCATTGAGTAAATCACGGATGTCACGCGTGGTGCTCCGTCGGCAGTGTTCCGAATATAATATGGCAGCCAGGCGTGTAGTTAGTATCCAGTAATGTGTCCACAGCTGTTCGTCACGCGGCCACTTAGTATGCCCCGACATTTCGGCGACATTAAAATCGGCCAATTATTTTTCGTTCATAAATTCGTTAGCGGCGTTACGGGGGTGCGGTAGTTAAGGACACGTCCGGGGTCGCCGGAGGTCCGAGGGACCGAGACCCTGCGAGTATACCTCATCTCTGGACACGTGAGACTCTGGGTGGATCGTGTCGAACACGTTTCAAAGGACTGGGCTATCCTGTCCTCGTGCCCAGCCCCGGGACCAAGCGTCAGAAGGGTATGACGGTGGCGGGGGTGGGGGTTCATGTGGACGCAGGGCAAGCGATTCAGCAAGAGCCTCGAGATCACCCTCTCAGCGACGGTAACCCAACACGCTGGCCCGTTTCGCCGCCCCCTTAAGCCGACCAAAGAGACACGGCCGTGTGGTGCGAGGGACGTTATCGATACGAGAATCTCTATCGAGGCGTCGGTGGTACAACCCCTTGACCGTGCAGTTACGACGAGAGACTCTCTATGGCCAACCCCTTACAATTCCCCATCGTTTCGAGCAATAACCCGCCGCATTACACGTCCCTCGGTACGAGCGCCGTTGCACCGATTCCCAAAGTCGTTCGCTCCGTTAATTCGATATCAATAGTGTACACTGTAAAAATAAAAATAAAAAATCCACCCTGAAGAGAGCGTTGAAATTCAACAATCGTTTTATCGTGCATCCAAAGAGAGAGAATAACAGGCATTAAATTCAAGAAACTTGACCAGGATTTTCATTAATTTCTACTATACGATGTGTTTAACATGCGTGAAAAGCGACGGACGCGCCTTTCTTCAATAAAAAAAATAAAAAATAAAACGTGAACGTAATATCCGTTTATGGGTAAGGAAAATGTGAAAAGTTGTCAAACACTCGGACGGTGTGGCGTTCGGTTGGGCGGCGTAAAATCAAATGACGAAATACACGAAAAGACAATTTGGCGATAGGAAAACTCGTGTGCGGGTGGTGTGTTACGATATCGTTGAATTTAGCGAAGCGCGCGGAGGTCCAGCGTGATAAATCTCACTCTATCTCGTAAACTATGTGTTATAGGAGTGACACGTCGAGTTCTCGCGGCTATACACACACGAAGAGAGGAGAAGAAGAGAGAGAGAGAGAGAGAGAATAACAGATAGAGGAAAACTAGTTAGAGGATAGTAGTCGTTCTGTTCGGCTTAACATTTTAATTAGGAAAGGCGTGTGCGAGTGTGTCGCGTTCCAGTTGATGCGTGGAGCAGAAACAACAGAACAACTCTCTCTCTCTCTCTCTTCCTCTTTCTCGTTCTCGTTCGTATACGATCCTGCGGAGAGAACCAACAGAAGCTGAACAACCGAGTGTTCCAGTGGTACAGATCCTCGGATGGTCAGCCGCACACACCGCGCTGACGCACGTTTACCAAGAGCTTCTATATAGCCTTGTCGCTTCTCTCGGGGCGAGCTTGTGTTCACGTGAACACTGCATCACTGTAACTCGTGTGAGACAGGGAGACGGCAACTATCCTGCATCGGTAGCGCGTTTGCAAACTAACTCCGTTCTACTGGGCGGCCTAACCGGTTAGCCGGTCAGACAGCCACTGCGGCAATGGATAGATTGCTGCTGACCCTTCCGTTAAGTTAGTTCACTGAGCTTCGACGATGCTCCACGGGCAGCTCGGTGTAAGCGTAGGTCCTCTCTTGTATATACCTCCATACATGTATATATTTCGACCTCCAGTAGTTTTGCTAATTAAACGCCTCGTGGTTAGACCCTGTAACAATGTAACACCATCAGCTATGCTGCGAAAGCTTGCAGCCGGCTACTCGCGCAGTTTACCCGAGTATCCACTAAATTTCAATGGACAGTCTCTCGCTATTGCTCGGTTATATTCTTTAACGCGACTCCGCGTTTCACTCGGAATTCATTATCTCGTTGTGCTCATGGAATGTGGAGTAGGTTAAAGTGGACACTTTGAAAGCTTCGAATGCCCGAATTATCCTCGTTTCCCGTATTCCTGCGAGCATTTTGTTGTTCATGGTCTATTTGTAGTCGATTTTTTGCTTCAAGTATTTTCATTTCCGTGACTTTCTCGACAAATCGATAAAAAAATTGGTGTCTATCATTGAAGAGAGAAACCGTGCGACGGATACAATGAAAGTTGTCGGGTTCGAGTAATTAAATCCGCGATTCAATGCGGCATAGCCAATTCACGTGGGTGTGCTTAAAAGCACAGAGGTCCCTCGAGTGGAAAGAGCGTTGGAGGCTCGATGACGAGAATGATACGAGTGCGATAATAGTCGAGGAACATCGGCATCCCCCTGGTCGGACAATGTCTGTTGGGCGTTATAATTTTGGTGGTGGGAGGAATCCACAAGAGTCAATATAAAGCCGTAGTGCCCGAACACAGGTTGTTATCTTTAAACGGTGATAAAACAATTAAACGTTTGTGGATCATTGTCGAAGAGGCGATAGTGGTTAAATCGAGTTTTTGCTTTCAATAGGGGGGAGGGGGAGGGGGGCTGTAACGCACAATGTACCGCGACGCCGGAGGCGCATCGAGTGCGCATTTAAACGGCTATAAACGAGACATAATTTTGCGCGTCTGGCGATATTGCTCGCGAAGTGCATCGACAATTCGGTATATTATCTGTAAGGGGTGACGGGGTGGAGGGTGGGAGAGGGCGATTGCTGCAGCAGCAGGAGCACCACCCCTAACGACAGGGAGGAGGGCTGCTAGTACGGATAGTTTGATCCGTTCCCAATGGATCTTGGACCAACCGAAGCTCGACGATCCTGACCGCTCATTAAATTCAGGGAGTATATATTCCCGTAACTATATACATATACTATAATATATACGGTGGGTTGGGTGTATATATACATATATACATAACAGTAACGATGTATGTATGTATATAGGTAGAGAGTAGACGTCTCTTCACTCGAGGCTGTATAATCAGTGGTATAGCCGTACTCTATGTTCAGACTTCTATGGAACTTGTTAGTCACGGTGGAACGAGCTTCGTTTGTGCACTTTAGAAGGGTTGCTCGGTGGGGGTGGCTCAATTTCTCTCTCTCTCTCTCTCTCTCTCTTCCTCTTCTTCTCCTTTTCTCTCTCTCTCTCTCTTGCGCGCACTTTCTGCAGTCGGTTGTGTAGCTTCAACGGTGAAGGGAGTTGGGCGTGAGCGAGAAATCGCGTTGGTTCCGGAGGACCAGAGTGAAGAGAAGAATCGAGTGGTCGAACGAACGTTCCATTACCGACGTTACGTTGTGGCCCTCTTCTGATACACGAGAGAGCTCAGAGAGCAAGCAATGCGGTGGGAATGGATGGAGAACGAGTGGAAGAAGAGAATCGAGGGAGACAGGAGGAGCTTTTGAGCGCGCGGAATCGACGACACTCGTGTGTGTATGTGTATGTGTGTGTGCGTGTGCGTGTGGGCGACGAGAGCCAAAGGGAGAGACGATGTATCTTGTAGAGCGTAAAGCCATGCTGCGCAAAATTACAGTAACTAATCACATTGTTTTCGCAGAGCAACCGGCGTCGGGAGAGTGTGTAACACACAACCGTAATACGTCATAACATCCCGGACGGTAAACGACCCCTTGCTAAGCCACCGTGAACGTCCCTTCCCCTTCTTCTTTTTCTCCACATCGAACCGCCGCTTCACCCATTATCCTATACATCGTACACACTTCCTTCTGCTTCACTCTGGCTCTTCGGCATTGCACTCGATTCCCGTACCATCCGGAAGCTGTTGGTCCGCGCCACGTGACGAACAGGAAACTGACGAAACTTGTAGCTCCCTTTAACCGCAAGACCGGTGGAACCAAAGTTCATATTGTTCTCCCCCCCCCCCCCCCCCCCCCCCCCCCGAAGCTCTCCAAGTTTTCCCGAGCGGTAAACTGCAAATTTATCATTAAAAATGATCAGTGTAATCCACATATCGTACGAAGCTCGGAAATAATTTAAACAATCGATAGGAGCTTTTGAACAATCATGAAAATTTGATTAAGGCTTCATCGAGCGTTATTCCCGCTCACTTGACTCGGGAAAATATTCAAGCCTGTTTATAAAAATGAATACAAACCCGAATAACACTTTCGTCGAGTGACATAAAATTTTTCACAAATGCCCGCGCATTCCCGGAGTCGTAAAAACGTATAGTATCGAAACATCTCCCGGAGGCAGAGCAGCGGCGAAAAAACAAAAAAAAAAAACGAAAAAACGATCGTTCGGTAAAATATTTTCTCTCGCCAAACGAGCGGGAGCGTGATTAATCGCTTCGGGGCTGGCGATTAATTTATTTATTTGGATCGTCATCGTTGCCGAGTGTCGGTGGTAAACATATACGCCCCGCTCGTGTATTTGTATATGTATACTTCGGTTGAAAATCATATACGCGCTAACACGTCCCGCGGCAGTGAACCGGGCTAGAAAGTTTTGCCACCTAGCGCTGCGCACCAGCTCCCGAAGTGTTTCGTCGGTGGTTGTAGTGGTGTTTCGCTGGCCTATCGTATATCCGCGATAGAATGTGGCGATGCGGTTGTGTGCCGAGCCCCAAACCGGGACCAAACAATCCCGAGCGATCGGGAGAGAGAGAGAGAGAGAGCGAGAGAGCAGCCCCACCCCCAACCACCGGTTAGTAGCAGCGCCCAATGTCCAGCTTTTCGTCCGGCGCCCACCAGTTTAGCTACTCCTGCAACACACCGAGGCTCTCACTCATCCCCTCGGGCAACTTCCGCTCTACCATATCCCGCTCTCCACGGGACCGAGCGCGTTTTTTACTTGCCCGCCAGCTCCCCGTGGCAAAACTCATCCCCCTCTCTCCCTCTCTCTCGCTCTCAACCGGTACACGAGAATTTTACCGTAAAATTGTTAAACGACGTTTGAAAAATCCGGCAACTATGCGAGCCGCGAGCCAACACCACCAACCACCACCATCCTCGCCCGTTACCATCGCACTTTAGCGCGATCGGTGAATTTACGTCGTATCACCCTCGTTTTCACGAAAAACACAACCAACACCAATCCCCTTCCTTCTCATCCCTTCTCGTTTTCCTCCGGCCGCGGAGGACCATCCGATGTTGTGCCTCTCTCGCTGCTCACTTGCTTCTATCTATACGTATCTATCTATCTAGTGCAGCCCGTTGGTGTACACGAAGTGAGGGTTATAGAGTAGAGTATAACGTGTGGGCAACCCATTCCCCTGGGGGAGGGGGGGGGGGGGATGAGCTTGCACACGGGGCGTTAATATCGCGAGCGGGGAAGCCGCGCGTCGTGCACCATCTCGACTCGCCGTTACAACGGTGAATGTCGCTTTTACGGGCCGTCGAATTTGTTTCATCGTCGCACGGTGGTCGACTACCAGCGTACCGGCAACTCCACGGCCAGTGAGCTTGCGTATGTGTGTGTGTAAGAGAGAGAGAAAGTGAGGCATGAAACGCACGAGAATAACGTCGTTTTCCCCGTCGGAATGGAAACGTTAACCGCGCGCGTAACCACTCGAGTTGTGGGAATGAAAAAACGTGGTACAAAAAAAAAAAATCCAAAGGGGGACGCGCTTGATGAGGGCATGTTTACGAGAGAGCAGGGTGTCGAAATGCAATCGTTAAGCGGTTCACCTGGTAAAAAGCCAATGGTCAGAAACTCTCGAGTTAGTTTGAATTCGTACAGCGAATAACGATTTTTATTTTTATTCTATTTTATTTATTGCGAATACGCGAAAATTTCTGAGGTTCCGCAATTTTTATAGCACGATATCTCCTGTTAGATAAAATATATAAACACAGAAATCACTGAAATCTGAAACAAATTGAAAGTAATTCGAAAAAAAATATATATATATACATATTATTAAAGAAAAAAAGCATCCCCTGGTAGCGAAGTATTTTTTTACAACTTAAGAAAAACTGCGGAAACTTGAAAAACTGTGTTACCCAAGTTGCGATCGAGTTTTGTGCTATCTTCAAACGACGAGACACTTGAAATCCCTCAATAAAATAAGTCTGTCGGTCCGACTTCCCGAATATCTCTTGAAAAGATACGGAAAAATATATATATATATATTTCTTTTTCGCCACTCCTCATACCCTCGAACTCTCGGTGGAAATGTGTCTCGTTGACCTCCCGCCGAGGGTTTTGAGTGCTTCAGTGGCGAAGAATCATCTTGAGAAAGCGAGATCGTTAGCGTGGACCGCAGAGCGTAGTTTCGTCGATGGGAGAAGAGGCAGTTGGTTGGATAGCGTATCGACTGGTGCTTTACTCATGAGACCAGAACCAGAAGGATCTCCCTTTTCATCGTGTATCTCAAGGGATGCAAGACCTCCGCGCACCATCTTCCCGAGTGTTGGAGTTTGCTGGCGAGGCATCTTTCACCAGCAGTTCGTTATTTTTCAACATAGAGATCGAGAGAGGAGGGGGTGAATCGGTATAGTCGTGAATTTCGCTTCATCGAAACGAGGTCCGGCTTTTCCCTGTGGCGGAGGAACGAGAAATCATCAGGCACTTCTTGACCGCGTAACGCCGAAGAGGAGCCCACTACAACCGGAAAGCTCTCTTTATCGTTCGGTATCGTTCGAGCTTGAAAATAAAAGTCGAAATCGAATGATTACTGGATCGTTATGTGGCCCATCTCGCTTCCACCCTTTCCCTCACTCTCCGCCTCATGCCCTCGGGGGGTTTGATTGAGGTACAGGTACACCATCCGTAGCTGTGTCGGTTCGAAAGCTTACCTACCCCGAGATACTCGAGTTCTCCTTCTACCGGTCGCGCGCACCACTACCCAACGCTTCCACCATTCGAGATACTCGATTGCATCTCGTACGCGCTTAGGGTTCGCGGGTAATAGGCATTCGCATTAATGAGTGGACGCGCAGTAGTGGATCGATGAATTGGTCGATGAATCGACGAGAATTCACGTGTGTAGGTGTATATGCATATATATATATATGTGTGTGGAAGTTTCTCTCGTAACGGTAGCGAGAAGCGTTCATAGCATCGTGGTGTATGGTATGAACGTTTCCCCAGGTTTAGCTGTTGCTACGAAACCAACGTCATCGAGCTTGCGCTTCAGGTTCGGCTTCAATCAACGGAGCGGGACGTCAGAATCGCGAGCTGCGAAGCAGAGAGCTCCCCTTCTCTGCGGGGGAATGGTGGTCTGCTCTGCTTCTCCCTCTCCTCTCTCTCTCTCTCTCTCCACTCGTAATCTCGTTACCTTCCCGATTCTGATTACCGACGTTAATCAGGGAATAGCGATGATGCGCGGGTAGGACGCGACGTTGCACAACCAAGAGCGAGCGAGAGGTTTGCGCTCGGTGCGGTGGTCCGTAGGCCGCGGTCGAGAGCTTTTGCGAAGCTGGTCGGTGGATCAGAGTCTGCTTGCTCTCCTGCCTGCCTCACTACCTCGCCTATTTTGTGTGGAACTTGATTATCCGATTAGTCTAGCTGCTGCTGCTGCTGCTGATGCTGATGCTGCTGCTGCTGGTGGTTCTGTTGCTCTTCCGCGATCGCTCGACTATTACGCAGCCTTTAATCCCGATGAAGCTTCGCGCATATCTCGCAAAGATAATCAGCACGGGCGGTAACAGACTGCGCGATTCAAACTCCACTCAATTCCAATCGGAGAATCGAGAAATATTGGCAAGAAAAATGCTTGCAATCGGCTGGATAAACAGAACAGATTGCTCGGTATCACGTGACCCATCGCAATGCGATTTTGTTTTTTTCCCAGCGCGGTTTCTTTCACGCAGATCGAAAGCACCGGAGACAGTGAATTTTCGTGGTAAGACTTAAACTCCTGTTGGCCGGAATGCAACTCTTTCTCTCTCTCTCTCTTCGCTTGTACAGTTTTGTTTTTCTCGTCGGCGGTATTATCTTCGGCGGGGGTGACGCCCGGTATTACAAGCAAGTAAAAACACAAACGGAGAGGGAATGGCCGCTGTCTCACGTTTTTCCTTGAGAGGATCTTCACCGGGACCGCGAACAAGCTTGCGAGCTTGTTCAGCTTCTCGTTCGGGCTTTCTATCTCGTCTACTTCGGCGATATAATTGAAACGTCGGAGCGTTTGATTCATTTCTCGCGGCTTTCTCCTCACTTGTCGTTTTATGCAGAGCTTTCGCATCTTCTCTATCTTTCTCCTCTAGTTTGCCTTGTACTCGCCTACCCCCCACCCCCCATCCTCCTCCTCCTCATCTCCCTTCGGTGATACCTCCGGCTATGCACCACCACACAAAACTCACCCCTTTGCTCCCTCTCGTTTCTCTCGCAAACGCTTGGAAGCTTGTCGTTGGTCTCCCTCCCGGGTGTAGCTCGAGAAAGCTCGCAACGGTATGGAAGAGGTCTTCGGTGCTCTCTGCACCCTTGGGAAGAATGAGCGCACGATGGGGGCTGAAAAGAGAGAAAAAGAGGGTTGAAACAGGTTGCGAAGATCGCGCGATAGGGCATGAGAAACGTCAAAGGATCCTATCTGATTGGACGAGACATCTTCAGCTCCTCTCGGTCTCTCTCTCTCTCCCTCTCTTCTCGTCCACTGTTTCCTCTCACGCTCACTTTTTCCTAGTCCCTCTATAGGAATGCACTTATCCGATTGGCTGGTGCAATTCCGTCGCGTCAGCTCGACTCCGCGAAGCGGCACAACGTGTACGGAGAAGCGTCGCGCCGACGATCCCGACGTCGCGGCGACTCTCTCTCTACCCGCACCGCGGTACCACACACGGGGGGTGGAGATACTTTGGACGATTTTTTTTCCGCCCCTCGTCCGAGCACCCGGAACACGCTCGATGCACATCCCAACCTCCCACGGTTCTTTCGTATTACCTACGAAACTTTTATATCAGATAAAAATATTCTTTCATTCGAATTTATCTCGAGTTGCGGAGAAAACAGTTACTTTTGCACTTTTCTTTCTTGCAGCTTCCGCAGTTGATGTATTTCCCTTCAAAGAGTCAAGAACTGTTCCGCAGTCTCTCGTACGTTTCGATTTGATTCCACGAAAAATCTATCCTCCGCACGAAAACGAAGATAACATTTTCGTTTGATGCAATTTCATGCTGGTCCACAATCACAGCGAATTGTGTGACAATCATGTGTCAGAATCTGCCGCTACTTTTCTGGAAAAAATGGAAAATAAACATTTTTTCTCGTTTGCGGTTAAATAACTTTTTAGTGAAATTAATCCGACTCCCTAGAGAATTGTGAGAACATCGTACGTAAGAGAAGTAACGAGATGATTAACCGACGGAATTCTTCGTTCCCATTCTCCTCGTTTCTCGATTTCCGGATGCTTTGTCACGTGGAGCACCGGGTTACTTTAATTACACGTCGTTCTCTCGTCACGCGGTGAGAGCTCGGGTGAAATTAGATGACGGCGTATACGTGGACGGGAGTGGAGGTAGTTTCCTTGGTTGTGCGGCTGCGGCGGAGGTGCATTAATACTGGATATATTGCGAGAGGCGAATCCCGTTCAGCCGGTGTCTCGGTCATCTCGAGTTGCTCGTATCCGTACAGGAACTCGGGTGTTGGCGGAGAAGCGGCCGTGTTTGCCACCGAGGACGGAACGTACACACCGAGAATTGAATAGTGCGCGCTGGACTCTGGTCATCTAATATACAGTGTGTCCCACATGTTCCGCGACGCGCGTCATCCTCCCGCCGCACCCTCTCCACCCCCCCCCCCCCCCCCCCAAGCCAGACATTATTTATGATCTCCTGCCGCTCGGCACGCTCGCGGCTTGTGTTCCGGCAGCGAGTCGCTGCGGTCTGCTATCATCCAGCTTGACGCTGTTGCTCTCCGTATCTCTTGGTACCCTAGTTACTCACTCTCTCTCTCTCTCATCCACGCCTACGCGCCTCATTCGTACGTTGAGTGGGCCTATGTCACGGCTCGCACTTTCCGCACGCACCCCTTTCCTTAGTAATATATTTCACTCGTCGGAGACCTTTGACGCGTTTTTTTTTTTTTTTTCATCCGGAGCTACGTTCGAATTCCAACCTTCTCCGTCCTTCTCGCAAGGGTTTTCCTTTGCCGCTCGCTATAGCGGGTAGTTCTCTCGCTCAAAGGCTCACGAAAATTCCTTCTTTCCGGCGAAAGCCACGAAGGAAACAGAAACCGCTCTGGTATACACTTTAGCGGCAGCCGGAATCACCCTTCAACTCTCTTTCCTTTTGATTCTGTACGTGCGTGTGTGTGTGTGTGTGTGTGGCGCTTTTGTGACGCTAGAGACGAGGCTGAGGAGAGTCCTAGCCCAATCGCGCTTACACGCTTCGGGGAACACGATTGTTTCTAAACGTCCTTCTCTTTTGCCACACTTTCCCCATTCGATTTTCTCGTTGGTGAGAAACGTATTTTTTTTTTTTTTTTTTGCGGAGACGTTTTCGGCAGAACGTGCGAAAATATCAATTGTATCTGCTGTAAAATTGATGACGTGTCGTTGTTAATAAAAAAATGAACCGCATCCGGGACAACGAAACGAAAGCGGCAATATACAATGTCAATAAATCATATCGCGGACGACTTACGTTAATTGCACGGCTGACGGCGGCGTATGTTACGCTGGATTTCACGTGTATCTTGTAACGGGCATGTAAATTATCTACATTTATTGGAAAATTGTTGATATTATCGTATTATTCGGAGCTTTGGTTGAGCGGATTTGCCGAGGTTTTGGCTATTGTGTGGCAAAAGCCAGACGGGTACACATCGCCGCAGGGAGCAGCAGCGGCGGCACAACCGATCGGCATATTATATGAGAGATCGATGCGGAAGAATGACGAACGTGATGGGAATTAATGAAAAATATATTCAACGATTTGCCGGGTAAAATCCGGAGCGAGTATCGGCGAGCAGAAATCGTTGTGTTTCAGTCGCAGCCCGCGAGAAGCGTCGCAGTCGTTGGTTCGTTCATTCGCGGCTGAATCGTTAACCGGGGTAATATTCGCTCGTTGTGCATTGTTTCGAGGCAGGTTGGAGTGTCGGTGGCGGATGACGGTGGTGGCTGGAGGCTCGTTGGAAAACGGGCGCGGAGCTTTCATTCGGCTCGACATCCGGAAATCGCGTGCCCAACGCGACGAATAATTACGTGTGGTGTGTTGAACGCGTGGAAAACGCTGCTGGAAAGTTATAGGTACAGGCAAACGAAATGCACCGAGTGAGAAAAACCTATGGTACCGCTGCGATATATTGTGTATATATATATATATATATGGAGAGTGGAAAAGCTCGATGATCGTTTCGATATATAATACTTAAAATCGCGCGCGCGTACGGACCGAACGGTTCGTAACATTTCATCCCCTAAATATCGAGCGGTGATTTTCTCCACGTGCTGCTATATATTAAGTGAAACGAGGGGGAGGGGGTGGCTCGAATTGGCGATACAGAATTAGCGGCTGGTGAGGATAGCTCAATGAAATAATTTATCACTATTTGAAATAAATTATATACCGGAAAAAGAGACGCGGAGACGTTGAAATATATGAGGGCATAAAATCCGCGCTTGCAAAGCCCAGGCTTTTTTTTTTTTTTTTTAACGGTTGCTCTTCCCAAAATGCCCGGACAGCTAGCGTTTCTCGTCACACTCGTCTCTCGCACGGTTGGTGAAATCGGCTTAAGTACTTTTTCATCAACTCGAAGTGCGCGAGCTCGAGGAGAGAGCTTTACCGCTCTTTCACTCACTCTCTCTCTCGCAGTCTGGCCCTTTCGGTCGCTGGTAGTAATAAAGAGAAGCGCCGGGACTGCCAGCGGAGCATGATGAAGAGAGATGAGAAGAAAAGCGCGCGCTCGCGCTAGCTGCCGAATGAAGGGATATTATTCAACGAGAATCCGGGCACGTGTGCGGAGAGATTCAACCCCGCGAAACTCCCGAGAGGCATTAGCAATCCCTTCTTCTTCTTCTTCTTCTTCTTCTTCTTCTTCTTCTTCTACTTCTTCGTGGCTTTTCGTAAATGCGAAATATCTCGTGGACACGTTCGACGTTTGTCGGATAAAGAAGAGCGTCGGTGGCGATTCACACGCGGAATACTAAAGCAACGACGTTAAGCAAACTAGGGGGGAGGATGGCTTCTCGGGGTGGTTTTCGTGGAGGGAGCGGGCCGTCTCACTTTCTGTCTCAAACAAAAGGATACCGGGGACGAGCCACCGATGTTCTCAGCTACCGACCCTACTCCCACACGTAGCTATGGAATTATTGATCTACGACGCCGTGGACCGCGATTTATTACTGCGGATAATGCATTCGGAATGCGTTTAACGGGCGAAACCAACGGCGGCGTTCCGCCCGAGCGCTCGGGACTCTGTGTGTTCCCTTCGGAAGCTCCTCCTCCTCCTCCTTCTCCTCTTCCTCATTCTCTTCGTCTCTCTCTGTCTCTCCGCTCGGAGATCTCTCGCGCGACAGAGCTTGCGAAGAAAAATAAGGGATGGTCTTGCTTCTGCTTCTGAGGCGAGCGCGAAGAGCATAAAAACGAGGAGGAGACAGCGTAGCAGCAGCAGCAGCAGCAGGAAACACAATCTAGACGTGCAAGGCTATCTCTCGCCTCTTTCCTCCAACGAAAATTCAACGACAGTTCCACAGGGACGATATGTTTTCCGCGCCACGGAAAGAGACACTGATCGTCATCTCAATCCGGCGAAACCCCAAAAATCTCCTTATTTCCTTTCGTATTTCACGCGATACTCCAACAAGAGCCCCCAGAAACGGAGCTTCTGTCTGTGAAACAATACGAAAATTATTCATCGTCAGTACAGGAAAGTGAAATATCAACGTGACCGTGGAAAATTTTCTTCCCAAGTGTCCAAAAAAAAAAAAAGGTTTCATTGATTTTCGTTGAGTGCCTGAGTGTTCATAATTTGCGTATGAATTTGAAAGTGAAATAGCAAAGGTTCATGAAACGTCATAGGATCTCACCGTTTTACGCAACAATGTGCTTCGCGCACTGCGGATTATCAACTCCACGTTGATATACCAATGCGCGTGGTAAAAAGTTAAGTACGGAGTGTCTGCGAGGGAGAGATAAATTCGATGGAAAGTGTCGGCTGAGAGGAAAATAGCGAAAGGGAGGTACGAGGATTCTCCCATCGGCGAGGTCCTCGCGCGAGCTTCCGGTTTCCCGCTCTGGCCCACCTCCCACCCTTCACTCCCAGCCCAACACAGAGACTCCCTCTCCCTGTCTCTCTCTCTCGAGGCAAACTCTCTGGGTTTTTCTGGCCTTGGAGTTTCCTCGGTGTCGCGTCCCGGTGGCTCCATTTGCGGCCTCTGCGCTAGTCGCTAAAAAACTGGGAGTATCCTCCGCAAAAGATAGAGAGAGATAGAGTCCAGTGAGCTCCCGATCCTCGTGTGTTTTCGCGCTTCCCCTTTACCTTTCACCCTCCCGTCGCTCCCTTCCTCCTCTTCGTCCTTCCACCTTTCCTCTCATTGCTTAACCGGCAGCCTCTCGCCCACGTAACTCTGTTTTGCCACTAGGAAACACAGCGGCGAAAGAGCGAGCGGGTGCCAACACAGAGAGAGAGAGTACATTTAAATAGCGCATTACGAGGTGCTTTAGAGACACCGGCGGCAAAGAAATAGGTGCTATAACGTACCAACGAGAATTCTTTTGCCGCCAAGTCCAAGGAAGAACGAGATACTCGTTGGGTAAACCTACTTCCTTCGCAAATCCTCCCGGAACTTTTCACCCTCCGACAATATTCTCTCTTCTCGCTCACCACCACTTCGAGAAACGTGTGAATAACTTTGCCACTACTTTCGCCAACCGCTACTTTCCTCTTCTAGTTTTACCTTCGAGAATAGAGCGAATAGTGCAATAGGAGATTTCACGGAGAAGGCCCTTATCAGTTACTCCGAATCAATACACAATCTCAGCTTCGACGAAAGTACAAGAAAATTCCACGTCCGATCGGATGATGGTTTTTCCGCCCATCCGGATAAACATTGTAATAGAATAAAAATTCAGCGGCTTTCCTGCAGGTCGACAATTTTTCCTTGTCTCTGTGAACGTAGTTGACAATTTTTTTTTTTTTTTTTCACGAATGTTGAACGAATTACAGGCCCTGATTTTTTTTTTGCCACACCGAGCTTCTAATTCTTTACCTGCGCATGCGGTAAAGCTTTGTAAAGGTGCGGTGAAGGAATACAGGTAATATTCATGTAGTTACAGTGGCGGATTTTGTGGAAACGTCGAGCGGTCGGTGGCTGCACGCGGACCCTGTCGCGGCCGATAAAACGCGCTTTATCCGCATTCACCCCTGTAGCACACCAAGAGCTACCGTCGCCGCTGGTGGTGCTGCTGCTGGTGTCCTGCATAGTGGCGGCGCCGGAACGCTCGATTGGCCGCTGACGCTGCAATTACGCTCGTTAACCAACGCTCGATCGTTCTTCCTCGCTCGCTCCTTTCATACTATATAAAACTCAATTATTCGAGCGTGAAATTTCCGACGTATTTCGGTTAGCCGAGCATGCCCCTCAAACTGTATCGGGCAATGCCAAAGGGTTCAAACTATGTGTGGCAAGCAACAAATTATCAAGCTACACAGGCATTCATTATAACTCTTGAGGAGATTGAGTTGCCTGAAAAAATAAAAAATAAAACGACAGCGATATTTTTTGAATGGAGTGAAAAATTTTGCATTTTTTTTTTTTCTTTCTTGCTGCCTCGTTCGACTATCAAGCATTTTTATATAATTTTATAGACTGCAATTACTCGACATACAAGAAATTTCAATTTCTTGCACTCGAGCAATTTATCTCAACTTCCACTCAACGAATTTCTAATTTTATATGCTCAGTCTCTCTCTCTCTCTCTCGATACTTCTCTTATTATCGTCTTTCCATTATTCTAAAAGGAACTTTCAAGAAATTTTTCTCGTGGAAATGCGCGCGCTCTATACGCGCTACCGAAAGCCGAGCGATTCCACGGGGTGGATGGCTTTTATGAATCAAATTGGAATCGAAAAGCGATAATTACGGTGGCTTAATGGCCGCTTTAAATAGAAGGATGAGCGGGCACTCTTCTCTCCGGGGAGTAATGTAAACCGACGAGTGACTGGAAGCTCTCTGCTCCCTCGGACTATGTATATGGAAGCAACGTCGAGAGGTATGGAGAGAGAGAGAGAGAGAGAGAGAGAGTGGCTACGAGGTGATTCTAGGGGGACGAAGTAGGATCGAGAGAGGGCACACAATGGCTTTAGCTCGGGGAAGGAAGAAGCTGCAGAAGAGGTAAACCGGGAGAATAACGGGAGGATGAGAGAAAGCAGTGGCCGCGGACGATGAGAATCGAGCAGCCAGCGACGCGGATGAAGAAGAAGAAGAAGAGGAGGACAACGAGAACGAGGACGTCGACAGGGAACTGGCAAATGGATCCTCCTCCTCCACCATCCCATCGCGTTCATGCAGCTTGTGCGAACCCGGAAATGAACGAAATGGCCGCTAAGCGAAAAGGGTTCTTTTCTTTGATCGAGCAGAAGCAGCAGCTGCGGCAGCAGCAGGAATCATGACAGAGGAGTAGGGAAGCTTGCAGAGATTCGAATGCCACGATGACCTCGCCAGAGTAGCCAGAGACCAAGAGAAGAAAGAAAGAGCCGTGAGCAACCCGGAAGGGAATATCTGCACTTTCTCCGATCCACTTCGGGAGACACGTTCGAATTAAACGTTCGATTTTCCACGGTTCACGGTTTTTCTTCCCTTCGTGCCCTTCAACCGCAGTCCTTGGCAACGAGGTACGAAAGCTCAATGGAAAGGGCCGAATAAATTTCGTAGTCAACGAGGAAACGTGGCGCACGCACGAACAGATTTTCCGCAGGGGTTGGAAGAAGAAAAAAAAATAAAAAATCTCGTTGCGGAAGAACGCGAGATATCCCTTCGCCGAGCCTGAGGATGATGTGGCATTAGTGACGAAGAGGATGGCCCGCGTATTTGTCAAAGAAGCGGTGGTCTGTTGATGACAGAGGGACGTACCGAAGCCAACCCCCGGAGTTCCTCTCCCCCCGGTAGCTTTCTTATACCTCGCCGCCCAGCTTACAACCGTGACCAGAACCGATCCTTCCTCTTCTTCCTCTTCTTCTCCTCCTTCGCGGGGGAGGGAAGAGACTCGGTTATGTTTTTTCCCAGACCGGGGCAAAATGGCGTACACGCTAAAACAGAGCACAATAAGTTTCTCATTAGTGACGCGACATTTCTCCGTTGTAATTGCATTTGAATTTCTTAAAATAAGATCCTGTGAAAATGAACAATTATCTCTTCGATCGAATTTCCCGTATGTAGGTCGTATTTTAACGAGATTTAAAATGTTCATTATTACACGAACTGCTTTTAAACACGAGCCCAGGGTAATGAAGTTTATTCAATGAGAGTCGAATAACTTTTCGATGTTATACCTCAAAATAATCAAGTTACTTAACAAATAACTGGGCATTAATGATAATACAATTGCGAAGTTTGACGTTTCACCGCAGTCTCTAGTCCTTTTCGCCCTCCCGCGTCATCGATGAACCAGAGAATAGATATCCGAATTTCCCGTTCGTAATCTCACGAAATAACTCAACGATCCCCCTCCTCCTCCTCCTCGTCCCTCCCCCACCTCTCGGCCGCTCTGTCGCTTCGGAACTGAATCGAGCGATTCAACGGATCGTCCTTGCTATCGCTCCTCGTCTTCCCACTGTAACCGAATGATTTCTCATTCAATCCTCGCCCGGGCGGTGAGTCTTTCTCAGCTCCGGAATAGAGCCCGTCGATCCTCGATATTGCTCGACGACAGTGAACCGAGATTTCTGTATTACACGGATTTTAAGTAGAAATAATAACAAATCTACCGTATAGCGTATTATGGAAGTTGAATGGAGGATTTCGAAGGCATACGACCAAGTGATGGCTGAGCTAAGCAGACGCAATATTCGACCCTCCGATGAGCAGCTTCACCGAAGTCCTCCTGTATCCTTCCTTCCATCAGCCCTTTCCGAGCTTCCCAAGAGCTTTCCCAGCGTCCCTCACGGACCCAACGCTTAGCCCCTCCTCCTCCTCTCTATACTCTCGCTACTCGCAATTCCCTCTATACACTCGCGCCCTCTTGTACCCCCCTCGACCGCCCCCTCCTCTCCTCTTACCTCCTTTCTGCCGCCCTAGCGCCGCTCAGAGCTGATCCATATGTAACGCGAATGAATATTCAACCCTCGGCACGGCTACTACCATCACTGCGAGAGCCATCCACGTCCGGGCGAGCGGCGAGAGGCAATGCGGGTCGCTGGGTAATTCTGGTCATCCTTCGAAGCGAAAAAAAAAAAAAAAAAAAAAATCATTTCATTGTCAGTGGAAAATGTAAATCTCTGGTTCGTCGAAAGAAAATTAATGGACGGTCTCGAAAAAATGTCATTTTGTGCAATAACTTGAAACAATTATCGGCTGATTACTTAATTTTAATGATAATGTTTAAAATTGAAATATTCGATGGTAAAAAAAAATAGTAATAGAAAAATGTAATTTTTTTAACAACCTGACT
The DNA here is from genome assembly GCA_947507545.1 of Clistopyga incitator. NCBI lineage: Eukaryota > Metazoa > Arthropoda > Insecta > Hymenoptera > Ichneumonidae > Clistopyga > Clistopyga incitator. The sequence continues at coordinate 864,987 of OX382188.1, read as the reverse complement.
CGTATTACCCCGTTTTTTGCTTAGCTACGCAGTAGTTGAGTGTTCTACGATGAGCAGGAGGAGCAGGAGGAGGAGGAGGACGAGCAATTCGCTTATAGAGGTAGAAGCTGAAGCTCTTGAGTACCACCACCGACTCAGAATACCCCCCTCCTCCGCCCCTTTCTTCCTCATCCTCGCAGCCTCTCGTCGATGCAACGTCGTCGACCCGCGTCGAGATCTTGAGTGCACTGATAGCAGCAGCGGAGCGGAGGAGAGCCTGAGAAGGGTGATGGTTTAGAGGGAGAAGAGGAAGGCCTCGACTACTCTCATCTCTCGTTTGGATCGCGCTCGACGGTGTGCGCCCCAGCGAAACTGCGACCAAGTATATATACCGGTATTTCATCCCTTGGTCGTGCATCAGACCTTGCACTCTGACCCATACCTCGCGACGGATAATCCTCGAAGGACACGCGCGTGCGGAACCTAGAAAAATTATCATATTTCTCATTTTTCCGAAAAAAAAAAAAAAATCGGTAGTGTAAATTCGCGAATATTTTTGAAAAATAAATTTTTTCAAAAATAGCAATTACAGTAATTTTATTTATTTTTTCTATTATATATATTACAGATTTTTAAAATAATACCGTTGTTTAATTAGCACTGGGTAATTCTATTACATAGCGAAAAAGGTCACGAGTCGATACACATGATTGCTGCCGACAAGCAACAACATATTTTGACAGCCGTTGCGAACGTGTTGTATCATAGCCTGTGGCGTGGTAATATAATATCGCCCGTTCGCCTCGTCGTCTCCAAGCTGACTGGGTCGAACTCGAGTGACGTGCTGCTACAGCCCACCTTCCCAGGCGTTGTTTACGCTACAGCCGAACCTCTGAACCGCACGTGACCCCTTTGCGATTTACACCAAATGCGAATGACAACTCAATTATTATAATGGTAAATTATTCTCGGTAAAGTGTTGTGACGAATCACGAATATTAATAACAATAATGAAACATTAACCAAAGTAGGCTTGAAATTGACTTTCGTACCGATTCATTAACCGATCATTTTAATTGAGTGAATTATTATTATTTTTTTTTTCTGTACCGAAGGCATTTTCGCTCGATATTGAATTAAATCCTCGTGTCCTCCCGGTAAATTATGGACGATTCTACTGTCCGCGATAAATTTATCATTCCGTGAACTATATTTTCCAACATATTGACCCGCTCGACGGTATTAATCGTTTTTATCGTTCGGCAAGTTCGAGTAGTACACGTCGTTTCGCTCGCGTTTTACGCTTCGACGATCGATCGAGAAAGCAATTTTATCGAGACTCTTGGCGAGGAAGAAGTTGCGGAAAAGTATTCGCGAGGATGCGGAGCTTCCGTGACCGTTCCATTTGCCGCGACGGAAAATATATATACATATATATAGAGAGAGAGAGAGAGCGGGAAGGGATTAGCCTCGCTTACGCGGTGAACCGAGTTTTCCAGCTTTCCCTCCTCCGCGCTCGCGGGATGAGACGCCGAGCGTTTCTCAGAGAAAAGAAGCAGAAGAAGAAGAAGAAGTAAAAGAAGAAGAGATACTCTCCCTTCCTCTTCGTCTCTCTCCCTCGCGCATTTTCCGGTGAAAACGAGGGCTGAGGAAAGTCTGGTTGGACCGCTAAGCGGCCACGGTACCGAGGGTACGAATGTGTTTACCCCGGTGCCTAGACGCGTGAGCGCGCTCGAGAGAAACTTTCCGCGAGAGAGTTTTCCCCGGGGCTCGTTTCCTTACCGCGCGGACAACGTACTTTACCGTGCAGGTTACGTATATCCAACCCACTATCATCTCCTCTTCCTTTACTGCGCTTTCTCCTCCTCGTAGAACACGAAAATTCGAGATTTATGGGGTAGTTTGCGGGGGGCGGGGGCGGGGGCGGGGGTGGTGGTAGGGTTTCGGTGGTCGTGGCCGCTTCTTCTCCCGCTACATATCGCTCGGTAACCGCGAGCCGCTTTAAAATTCATGGAGGAACTAGCGGCGGACTATGGCTCTGCACCCTGGTGAATCTTCCCAGTGGCTCAACTCACGAGACCAAACTCTTCTCTCTATCTCCCGCTCCTCTCGATTAACCGAAAGCTTCCGCGAGCCATCTTCTTCCTCTTTTATTTTCTTCGTCCATGTTTTCTTCCTGTATATCCAAACAATCGAAGAGAAATCACAAAAAATAAAAGAAACGAAAAAAAAAGATTGACAACATTTTTGTAATTAAGCTTTAAATAAATTATAATAATTATATTAAATGTGACCTTTTTATTTTCATCACCGAATGACATCACGTAAAATTCTGGCTAGATTTTTTTTTTTTTAATGTCTCAGTGATCAATAAAAAAGCACCTGGAGTAATAAATAGCTGAAAAACTTGCCGGTTCCAAATGAAATGATATTTTGGGGTGGCGGTAAAGGGGCGAGGAACGCGTTGCGTTTGTAGTCGCAGCGTAACGTCAATCGGAATACATTAACGCGGTCTCAGAGGGGTGCGCGAGCTTAAGGCCAACGAGCCGGAGGGTTGGAGCTCGGGGGTTGGCCTCGCACTTGCCATCTCGGCGTTCGACGCTTTTGTGTCGAATAATACGTACGTAAAGGCCAATTTCATTCTCGGGGCTCCCTTGTGCTTTCGGCATCGTTATACGACGAGCTTCGCGGCACTATCTCTCACCTGAAGTCTCTCTCGCGATTCCCATCGACGGGAGAGACCGCGGAGAAGCCCCGAAGCTTCGCACCCCCGCGCGCTCTCCGCTTCGTTTTTCAAATCTCTCGCTCGTTCTCTGTATCGCAAATACACACCGCTCCATCGCACCTTTTAGCATTCCACCTTCAGCCGAACCGAGGCCACCCTCTTTTCTCTCTTTTGTGCTATCTCCGATGGCGCTACATCTGCTCCTCCACCACAACCTCTCACAAAGTCCTCGTTTCCTCCTTTCCTCGACCCATTTCTCACGCGCTTTCGACTCATCCCACGCGGCAAAATATTTTTTCTCAGCTTTGACGTATATATATTTGACATCATCGCCTCGGCTCGTTGATCTCGAAGGGGAGTCTTCGTGAACGGTGCGGAAAAGCTTGTTTGCTTTATTTTCCTCTCCTTTAACTTTTATTTAGTTGAATAAACATTTTTTTTTAGTACCCTCGATAGACATTACAAAAGTCTGGCAAGGTAGAAATACTGGCTTGACCGCAATGTCACCATCGTGCAACTGGAAAATACCATGATTTTTTTTTTTTTGTTTTTTTTTTTCGGTGAGCGAACTGAAAGTTTTGTGTTTTGTAAGCGCGATTGCGATTCCAGGGAGCATTCTTTTCGTCGTGGACTGCAGTAAGCTCGCTGGCACGAGCCTCGAAGCAGACAGTCCGAGCCAGACAGAGGATATCGCATCCTAGACGCAGTCTTTTTCTATCCCTTTACTCCGGACACGTTAACGCGTCCAAAATTGCGCTCTCTTGGCTCGCAGCTACCCTCCCACATCCACGGAACTGTGATTTTTGTCCGCTGTTTCGGTGAGCATCCAGAAAAGCAGACGATACACACAGGGGGAGGACTCCCTCTCCCTCTCCCCCGCAAAGCTGTCCCTTTGCGCTATGTTTGTACGTACGAACGAACGATGGGGAATTTTAGGTGAAAAATACCAAACTCTCTCTCTCTCTCCCGCTGTTGAAAAAGGCCAAACGAAGGAATGCGAGTGTTTCGGCTCTGGCAGAAAACTCCACTTGCTCATCCAAACCCCTGCCACGTGTGTTTGCCAGATCGAATGAAATTTTTCACCGAAAAATTTCTCCTCCCATCCTCGCCCAACGAAAAGCTCTGCGCAACTACACAGTCATCACTTCTTCTGGTCTCGAAACTTTGAATTCATTTTTTTATTTATTTATTATATTTTCAAGCGGTCTACCTGCATAAGTTGTTTTTCGATTTTTCCGAGTTGCATTGGACTCGAAAAAAAAATCATCACATGTTCTGGTCTTGAAACGTTAAATTAATTAATTAATTAATTATATTCTTTAAGCGGTCTACCTGCACAATTTGTTTTTCGATTTTTCCGAGTTACGCTAGTCTCAAGAAAAAAAAAAGAATATCCTTCGCACGGTTCGTTGTGTAGCTGCGATGGTAATCCATTGGAGGGTCGTTCTCGCCGGACAACGTAATCCCAGCGTTCTCCTCAAAAGGGGAGTGCGAACCGGCCCTGCGAGGACCTCTCTTACATTTCTTCTCGTCTTTATCGAGACACCTGCATCTTACGACTGTTCTCTTCGTCCCGGGCGAAGAAACTCCGCAGCGAGCTCTCCTAATCCCATGTCGAGCAAAAAGCTCACGATGCTTTTTTCCTCGAGTGCCCGAACTTCAGAGTCAAAAGTGCCATTATTACATCCTCTTTTTCTGGAGATTACATCAAGGCACCGCTCCATCGATTCTCCATTTTTTTTACATTGCAAAAAAAAATCTGAAAACGTATTGATATTGAAAAATATTAAATCGCGAAATTGTTATAAATATACACACTTTTTTACCTAAAATCGGAGGAGCTCCTTTAGAAAAAACAAACAAAATTGTATAAAAATGTGCTTCGTATGCGTAATAAGGGTGGGCGTGCATTTTTTCGGGGGAAAAAAATTGTACTGAATATAAAATTGGAAGGGGGGGCAGGAGGGCCAAGGAATTTTGAATTAATCGATTCGTGGACTTTATCGAGGGGCTGCACGGAAGTTGGTGAGCGAGGGGAGGTATGGCGAGGTGTGCTGAGGCCAGGGGGGCACGAGACGACATCGATCTGGTTCGGTGGGGTGAGTGAAATCGAGGGAACGAGGCGTCGCCGCCGCTTCTCCGGTTCTCATGTGTGGCCTCGGAGCGTCGTCGGGAGGGTGATCGATTGTTTTAGGGTTACCGCAAACACACGGGACACGGTCTGGTTCAATTCTCTAGGGAACAAACCCCCCCTGCCACCCCCGCACGTACACACACCCACACACGCCGCGATCTGTTCTCTCCGGAAGACGAAGCGCAGAGCACACGTTGTGATCTTGCGCTACCGCGCGTATGTCCGATGCCTTTGATACCGCACAACCTCGTGCACGCCAAAAGCCCCATGCGAACTTCATGAATGTGTAAAGTAGGTAAGGCTCGGGAGGCCCTCCTCCCACCTCAATTTCTCCCTCTTTCTCTCTCTCTCTTTACCCTTTACCGATTATAATTAGATACCAGAATCCGGTTATGCTTCGAAATGCAATAACAAATTATTTCAGTTTCTCGAAGTGAATTTCTTTATCACACAAATAAAGGATTATTTTTTTTACATTAAGAAACAAAGATTGAAGGAGATTTAAAAAAAACGCGGAGAATTATGTGGATTTTGAAAAAAAAAAAAAAAAAATTGTTCGATGCGCGTTAATTAATTTTCGTATTATTATTTGTGTTTCAGGTACGTAAGATGACGTCTCGGATGCTGTTCGAGATTATCAGCGTTGGTGAATATGAATATCAAGCGATTGTTATAGTTTTTCGGTTGTGGTAAATTGACGTAATACTTTGGTACCGTTTTTCGCCGGTAGATTCGGGAAAACGTAGTTTTCGCGTATACACATGTGGCGCACGCACGTGCCAACAGTTCCACACTTTACATGCTCTTCGATACCTATAAAAATCAAATGGATCGGAAGAGATACTCACAGCCAAAAGCGTCTCCAAATGTCGCGTTCCATTTTCCCCTTCTGGCTTATCTCACAGCTGTGATAATAAAATCACGAATAAATATTTCACAAATTTTCATTCCCTATCTCATAAGAGTGATTAAATTCCCTCTTTCACTCTTCCTTTACCCAATCGTAAAAAAACGAAATTAAAAAAATAAAAAAACGGAAAATAAACGGTTCGGTGCTGAGGACCAAGATAAATTTACCTGAATGGACGGTCGAGCTCGTTCATCTTCGGCGCAAAAATCCATGTATATTCTTAAGTGGCACGCGAATGAATTGCACGCGTGCGAGGGTAAAAACGAAAGTCCGTACGCTCGACCCTCGTCAAGATTTCACCCCGATGGAGCTGGGTCAGTGCTCTGCTCGGGTCCAACTGGTTTAACTCGCAGTAGAGTGGATCCCACTGGCAACAGGCGTTACGGAGATCTTTTTCCTGGATCAATCAATCGGCCTCGAGAGCGGAGAGAAATTTTTATTATCAGGGTGAGGAGGTCGAGAGGAGGCCGTGAATGTCGCTTCCTCGTTTCTCGTACACGTATCCATTACCGGCTGGTCAAGGGGTGAGATTTGTCCCCCCACCCCCTCCCACCATCCTCGTCAGCAGAGAGTCGCTGCTGTGTGCTTTTACTCGCAAGACGGGGGATGCAGAGGGTTCGACTACTAGTCGTTAGCACCCCTGGCTCATACCTCTTCGGTCTGCCACCGATCGGTCATCTTTAACCCCGGACGACAGCCGATTTCGTGATGTACACGTACAATACGCGACGCCTCACTCACTGTGGCCACTCTGCGGATCGATGAATACTTGATCACGTCCTTTAGACCCCCCGATCTGTCAAAAATTATTTCCGTGATAAAATCACTGGAAATGGATACATGTTGAAAATAAAAATAAAAAGTTATACTCAGAAACCGAGGCTTTTAAGCTTCACAATTTTCGTAGCTTTGAGCTTTGAATGATTGGGTTTTTATTTTCTACTTAAATTTTGAGGTCAGTATGTAAAGTATTGGCTTTGCGTGAAGAACGCTGGATTCTCGAGAAAACATAACTATTTTTCAAAAACTTTCTCCCTTCCATTGTGAACATTTTTCCAAATTTATCGAAACGACTTCGACACAGCTTGAATTCGTAATGCCCCGAGCGTACCACGCCACGTTTTATTCCAGACTCTTTCCCGTTTTCCAAGTTGTACCGTTAATATTGTAAATTTTCTTTCGAATGCCAAAATTCAGTCGGGAATACGAGAATGTAAGATAAATTCTCCGCTTTACCGAGCCAAATCGAGTTGCAAGTTGAGGCTTTCGAAAAATCGACATTTGCACATTGTCACGATTTTGAGGTTCGAAAAATAATTTTTTTTAATTTAAAAAAATGAAAATTCAGTCTATCTCAAGACACTGAAAAATCCCATCGGTAATCGCACGTTGAAACGTTAAGTTAAAAAAAAAAGCTTGTGCCATTTTGAGATTGCGGTGTTATTTTTCTTTCGGCGATTATTAAAGTGTGTGACGTTGAACGTGCTCTCGTGGCAATGACGTTAATTATAATACCAGCTCGTATTTACTGATACTTTGGAAAACTCGGGGAGCTGCTTCGTATAACGAGGTCTTATTCGCAGTGAAAGCGAGCTTTCACGTGGACTCTCGACTCTGGAATGCTTATTTGTACTAGATATATCGTCGCATATACCACTCACGTACGTTTGCCGGATGTATATACAGAAGAGGTATATAGCAGCCTCGTTCTCGAGACTATCCCTCTGGGCTAACTTTATTGACACGAGAAAGTGGGCACCCCTTCCTTCTCCATTTCTCACCTACCTGCTGCTCTACTTTCAGTCACCCACACCTACGTGTATTTCTCGTGCCACATGTAATTTGTATTGCCACCGAGGGTCGGCAAAACTCTCTGTCACCCTCTGCCTCTATTTTTCAACCCTGTTTGCCTAACCACCAAAATTAACAACCCCTTAATGTTCATTAAACCTGACACGAAACTGCTTCTCTCTTATAACGATGTGTTTTTAAGCTTCTACCAAAAGCAATACGACTTCCGGCAGTCGGTTCACTCGTTACAACAACAACAACGCCAACAAAAATCCCGGTAATCCTGACAACTATTTTAAATAAATATTCACACGTTAATTACCATTTTTATCAGTATTACTTGAAAAAGGGAAAAAAATGTTGAGGCAACGTTGAGAGTCGTCAGGACTTTCCTCGGTGTATCATTCGTCGTTTCGTTTTCCCATATCTCTCTCTCTCTCTCTCTCTCTCTCTCTCTCTCTCTCTCTCTCTCTCTCTCTCTCTCTCTCTCTCTCTCTCTCTCTCTCGTCGTTCACAATCCCTCTTTTGCTTAATATGTATTCCAGGAACAGGAGATTGATCGATTCTTCCTCAAGGCAGAAAAAGGAAACGAAGATGCCTCTCTCTCTCGCTCCTGGCTGAATAAGAAAAAGTTTTCGAAGAGGAAAAATGCACGGGAGAATGGAAAACAACGAGGGGAAAACGAGCCTCGGTATCTTCCGTCCGCAACGTGTGCAACATCCTTTCGTAACTTTTCTACTCGGTCTGCGGGAGGCGAATCTATCCTTTGTCGAGTATCTCGTGCGTGGAGAGTAAGATTGGTACGGTGAAAGCACATAACGACCTGTGGGCTACACCGCGAGAGAGAATCCAGTGAAATAAGGAAACCCACGGCGAGAGTAGCGAAGAGAAGCCAACGTCTGACCAAATACGGGCTTTACTACTTAAGAACTGTGCATCAGCTTCGCCTCGGAGCGGCCTCCCACGAGCCAAAGCAAAATTGGCAAATCGATTCGTATTCGTTTGGCACGGGATCCGATTTTTCTCCACTAACTTCGTGAAAAATCGTTCCAATCATTTTATAGGGGGAGGCTGGGACGAATGAGGGCCACCCATCGGAGAGAACGTCGATATTTCTTTACGAATCAACCCATTTCGACAATGAAAAGCTTCAAGAATATTTCTCTAATATCTTGCCTTATTCCTGAGTGTTTAAAAAAAATTTCTTCCAAAAAAGTCTTTGTGACAAAATACGACGTTGTATTTTGACTTCCTTACTGAGGATATTTTGTTCCCCTGAAAGAAGAGCGACAAAAAAATGAATGGAGGAGCTTTTTACCCCGCAACGCGTTTATTTTTATTTTTTTCAGATTTGAAGAGATGGTCTTCTCACATTTTCTGCTCTTCCGAGTGATTCTCCAGTCATCCAGACAAATAGACGTTTATTTTCAGCACCGTCACGCCCGAGTCTCGATTTTTTGTCTCGTCAAAAGGAAACTTCCACCGCGAAGAGAAAGCTTTATGTAGATTTTTGTTGCCCCGTCGGTAAACGAGAGTCCCTTGGCAAGATCGTCGAAGATCCGGGCCTCGGAAACCTCGTTCGCTTCTCCGGCGTTCATTGTTTTATTATTTGTCCTCAAAGCTCGACACTCGATTAAGGAGGAACACGTTGAGGGACGGAGGCTTGGAGGAAGGAAAAAAGCCTCGCGACGGTTTCGATCTCCGAGTAGCAAGAAAGGGGCGTGGGCACGTTTATAATCTCCTCGTAGGGCCGGAAAACGTTGGAGAAGAAGAAGAAGAAAAAAAATTATTTATTTCCCCTCGCTGGTGGTGATTGATGAATCGCGTCAGCCTTCGTCGATAAACGCCGAGTTGGAGAAAGTGGATCGGAGGGATGACGGGCCGGGGGTTGAAGATCCGATGGCAGTGCCATCGACGAGAGGAGAATCCGTGGCAAACGCGCCCCGGCCTCGCCGGAGACTCGATAATCTCGATAACGTCACGCGGCGACGAATAACGAAAACAACATTAATTCGGTGATCGACGTTCATTCGAAAGCTTGCGTTAAATAATGTCGATACCGCCGAGCTCTCCTCGAGAGCCTCGACAAATTTTTCACTCTGGCAGCGCGCTCAGTAGGTCTAAATAAACCGCTTAAGAATAATTGCTATTTTAACGATTTACCGGCGATATCGAGAATCCCCAACGTAAATACGGTAACTCTTGTACATAATCACCAAAAACTCATTATAAAAGCAGCACACAACTTGTGGAAATGAATTATTTCGTCCGCGAAGTGCACAGACTGAAGAATTATAACACGAGAATATCAATCACGCGAGCAAATATCCGCCACCGAGTTTAATTAATTGATCGGACAACGAAATTTTCCTTCGAGTTCATTTAACCACTTGAAAATTAGGCCATTCTCATATACCGGATTACCAAATTATTTTATTTATCCCCCGACAATAATCGTGTCAAATATTTTTGGAATCCTGGAAACAGTGACTTTTGCTCATTTAGGATTCCAAAAAAAAATCTTGAAAGTATAGAATTTTTCTCTAGATGATATTACTTATTTTTTTTTCTCTTCTCTAAAGTTTTTCAACTCAACCCATCTTTTCATTTTTCACTTCCTGTGCCCCGTTTCAATAAAATCCTTCGCGAAAACCACTCAATTTGCGAAATAACATAGTGATGGAATATCGAAATTCCGCGAAACTTGGGTAAGAAGAATTCATTCGGCGATACCTGAGAGACGTTGAGTATAGGCGCGGAGGTGGATCGTTACGATAGACGAGGGTGAAATGTAAGAGAAGGATTATGTCTCGAGGGTGGTATCGGAAGCGCGCGGGTTCGCCAAGTATAAGAGGCTGCCTGCCGAGAAGATATTATACGCTCGATGGATGAGTGATCGGGCTTTGAAGCGCGGCTTTCGCCTCACCTCGAGCATCTCCTTTCTCGGAGTACATACACATCCTAACGCATCGGAGATCGAGCCTCGCTCCGAACTTTCCGCGGTATTAGTCTTCCCCATAGCTACGTACCGCGTGTGTCCCCGGTGCATCGAAGCTGCATTTCCAAAGCTCGAACAGCAGTTTCGCGGCCACGGGAACGAGAGAGAGAGAGAGAACGAGCGAGAGGAATCAATTATTGTCATTCCACAGTCTCTAGTCGCGATCCTGACGGCTGCTTCCGTGATGTATGTTGCGCGCTGTGAACGCGACTGGCACACACCGTTCCCTTCGCTAACAACAATCCGTTAGCCTGCTGCCTCCGACACTGGCACCTCTGCAATACGTACGCTGCCACTGTTCCTCTCTCTCTCTACATATATATATGTATGTGTGTATGTAGACGAACCATACATAGTATTGTTACATGTGTATAGATATACAGAGAGAGAGCCTATTCACCCCCACGAGTAGTAGTAGGAGCGAAAGCAGCAGTACGTACCCAACCACCCAGTCGAGACCCCCGTTCACGGAATACCATCGCATCACGAGCGAGCAATTTGTCACGAACGGTGCTTATTAGGCAATTCCGACGTTATACGTTGCAGCAGCAGCAACGGCGGCACAGGCGATGCCTGGGGATGGTGGCGTCGGCGTTCTCGGTCATTTATCGACGCGCTCGCGCGTCTCTACGATGCGGTGAATTTCATTAGCTCCAGCGGCAGTATAATTCGCGAGTGAGCCAAGATTGGAGCTAGCCCGCGCACCCCCTTTCCCCCAGTCCCACTCTCCCTCCCCAACATGATGCTGTGTTGCTGCTGCACCAGCTTATTCTGGCAGCTACCGAGTCACATAATCGTACGTCCGATGGCAATGTACATTGGCGAAAGGGCATGAAAACATTGCTCTGATTACGAGATTTACAGCCGTTAGCGACGTTTTTCCCCGGCGAGCTGGAAGAATTATCGTATTCGGCCAATTCGTTCGCCGGAAGATTGCATTCGTACGGAATGTCGCGGTGGTTTTGATTATCGTGGAGTGGTAAGCGAGTGGCTCGTCGGGAATGAGCCAAAGGTACTATTCAATGAAGCGGAAAAATAGAGAATTTATTTTCTCCGGACAACAAAAATTCCAAGCGCCTCCTCTTTTTTTTTTTGCCCTCACCTTGACTACTTTTTTTTTCGTAGGATGTATCTCGTTGTATCGATGATACAATTCCATCGTTTGGCAATCATTTTATGTCCTGCTGTGTGTGTGTGTGTGATATCAGGTGAATTTTTGACCAAGGTCCGGCGGAAAATATGGGAAAGAGAAATTCCGAGAGGGATATGGCCGATGATAGAGTCGCCGAGGAGGGAAAGATCCGGGGAGAGGGTCGAAGAGAGAAGCACCAGCGGCAGTGTCGGAGCTACGTTGGCGAGTCTGCTGCTTCTGCTACTGGTTCACTCCTAATTTGACGCTTTCGATAAATTTAACAAGCTCGTCACGAAGGAAGGAAGGGAAGCGAGCGGCGCGTATGTCCGGGCAGCTTGCCAGACGGCGCGTCCACCGGTACCGCACGATTCTCTCTCTCTCTCTCTCTCTTGCTCCTTCTCGTCTCCTTTCTTTTCCTCTCTATCGTCATCCTCTTGGCCATCGTAAGAGAGCGAGAAACGGCGAAGCCCCGAGTATAAGGAAAGGAAGGTCGAAATAGGGTGGAGGAGCGAGCGATGAGAGGACCGACACCATTACGTCCCGTATTCCAGGCGAGCATCTCCCGGCGGGACGTCGTCGGCAAGCTGCAAGGACGAACAGGACGACGGTCCTCGACGACGTCCACTTGGTAATACGGCGGCTGTTTCCTACCCCGCGTGCCACTGGTCCTTCTCCTCCTCCTCCTCCTCCACCGCTTTTTCTTCTTCTTCTTCTTCTTCTTGCTGGTATCTCCCCTCGCGCTCTCTCGCCTCTTCCGTACCAATCGTGAAAGCGCATTGGGAGAGACTCGTCGCATCGTTAGGACGCTTTCGCCTTGGTCGTACCTTCCGTCCTATGGGCATCTTGTCCCCCCCCCCCCGCCACTCCCCTCGAGCCTATACGTGTTGGATCGGATGGGGCAAAATGGTACCGCCAAATTGGACCTTCCCGCCCAACCGGACATTTCTTCAAAAATATTTCAATCAATTGAAATGTAACGGGAAATAATTTATGCCGAAAAATCTATGAAATATTAACCGCAATTCGTGTCCCTGAATATTTTCCCCTCGGCGACAAATTTTGTCAAAGTGTCTCGTTTCGCCCCACCGTGTGTGTCTCCGGCACGGTTCCGGGTTCCCAGGAGACAAGTTTGGAGGGCGTCGAGGCGAAAATTCGCCTTGGAATACGACATACACGTGGAGGAGGAGGAGGAGGAGGGGGCCACTGCGGAAAGACGGTACAATAAAGCACGAGGAAGGCTATTAGAATATGTTTGAGCTTTTGTAAAATAACGAGGCAAAGCTTTACGGAATAGAGAAAAGTGGAGCGCGTGAATTCGTTTTTATATCCGGATTTGCGATGAAATAAAAAAAAAACCCGTGAGTCTCCTGTGCTTTGCCGCATTTTTTTCTCCTACTCGCCGCCGATCCCGCTATAGTTTATCGTTTGTAAAGCACATTTCGACCGCGGAAGGGCGAGAGAATAATGTGGGTAACGCGTAAAGCTTCCACGCCCGGCAGTTTCACGGAAACTCGTCCGGCCGAGAGAAGTTGAAGGGCCAGTGTCGAAATGAGAGGTCTTCGGCTATAACGCTTACCTTGTTGGCTCGGTTGCGTATATATATCTTAGGGCACAAGTATCGGAGAAGCCTGGGGCTTCCTCGAAATTCTCAACACCGAAGAAATATACTATTATGGAGTGGAGCAGCCTCGAGTAATTCGTGGCGCGTGACGCGCGATATGGCGCATAAATGCAGTACACGCGGCCCCCAGAATCCAACCCCCTCCTCCTCCCCGACCCCCTGCACCAAGTCTCTCTCTCTCTCTCGCATTACGATCGGCTCAACTGCGCGTAACTGTTTAACGCCTGCGTAAACGCAAGATCGTTCGGCACGGCCGTTTCGTTTGACGGCACACTGCAGATCCTTGTTCTCCAGTTCACTACCGACGAGGCCTCTCCGGTATAATATCACGGTGAACATGCTCCGCAGCCTTGCCGGCCTCCGGTAGCCGGTTGGCTTATCGAACTCTCTCCTTCGAGTCTCTTAATGGCTTCTTCAAGCGGCGACTCCCTTAAGGATCATATTTAAACGAGTGGTCAATCAATGATTTGCGTCAATCGAGGTTCAATTAATCGAGAGATCACAATAGAGTTACGATGTAAACCGGAAGACGGTATCGCCGATTATTCGTTACCGATTTGTTCGAAAGCTTTTTTTCAGAATTCAATTTGGTAGAAATGTGGAAATCATAATGTGAATATTAAATTCGCGGTTTGTGTTTCGTCGGATATTTCGCACGTACCGATAGATTCGGAGGTTTCTATTTCACCCTAGAATCGAGAGTCCTGAAGGAGGGCGAGTCTATCGCGCTATCGGAGAGTTGGAGGATTACGTAGCTCCCGCAGGATAGTGAGGTCGCTGTGTGCCCCGAGATTTGTCCCGCGTTGTAGCGTCGTTCCTCGCTTTCTTTCTCGCGGCTCCTCTCTCACAACTCTCTCTCTCTCTCTTCCTCGGTCTCTCGGTGGAGAGAGCAACGCGGCAGAGACAGATAAAGTGATTGGTCCCGAAGACCCAATGCACCGTCGCCCCGCAGCGGTAGCTTCGCTCTCTGCCCCTCGAGAGTACACGAGACACGGAGAAAGAATGAAACGGCGAGAAAGAAATAGAGATTGGAGCTGAGGGAGAGACACGAGGGGGGAGGCGGAGAGTTCGACAGGGTTGGAGGGAGTGAGAAGAAGGGCAGAGCCCGAGAGGTGATCGAGGTGGCAGCTACTCTGCTCTCTGTCGCAGACTCCCAGGATGGTTTAATCTGGCAGGTTTTTCGGTCCAATCCTCTGGAAAAAAAAAGAGAAAGGAAGAAGTAAAAAAGGGACGAAAGGGAGATAGAGACAGACAAGGGGCGGAAGAATGAAGGGAAAGTCGGAAAGGGAATTCGTTAGCGGTAACTGGCGCTAGCCGGATTAGGATCTCTTTACCCCTGGGGTGCCGAGTCTCTGGTCGGTGACTGGTTCGTGTAACCCGACGGAATGCGGTTCCACGGACCTCCGTCTCTCCGGCTTCCCTCCCCTCCCGCAAGCCTCGCCTGTCCTCCGCTCTCGTTGCGAAAGGAATCCGATCGTAATTCTCGGTGTACTTTCACTGGCAAACGCAAATTGCCTGTCAAGAATGTGCACTCGCTTCCTGTAAACATTGAATACCGTCGGATCCAACTGCGTAATTGTGGTTCTCAATGGTTTTGCGGTTCAAATTGTTCAACAACTTCCCTAATATCAAACTCCCTCTCGTGTCTCTTGTACACTCTTTAGAATGTATATGCATATATATATTGGACAATGATTTTTCTAACGCAGCGCTCAGGACTTTTGGGTCTTTAAACTGTGCGCTGTAACTTAACCGTTGTAATGAAACCAGGAATGCTGATTGGCTCGCGGTGTCGAATGATTTCCAAGGGAAATAAACCCTTTAACGGGATCGTGAAAAAATGTGCCGGTGAAGTTCTACGGCGCGGAGTCAAGGCACTCGATTTTTTCCATTTCGGGGTAACACTGGCCTACTTTTTTTGTCCTCGGGAGACGTACGAATTGTCGCGTGCCGCCTCTTGTACCACCCGAAGTAATCAAAGTTTTTCCTTCGCTCGCAAATTGGCGGGCACCCTCGAGTCGTGCGCCCTACCCCCCCCCTTGGAATCGAACGCTCGGCCCTCCGATGAAAAGACCAATCGACCTTTGGGAGAAAAGCGCGGAAAAGCTTCGGGTGCCGGCGGGGGGTGGGGGCGAAACGGTGGACAATGAGCGGGTAAGTCCTCCCCGAGATGTCTAATGCATATTAATGAGGCTTCCAAGCTTTCAAGCCCTTGCGGGCATCCCTCGAACCCGGCGACTGATGTTCCACGCGATTCACTGTTACACTCCCCCTTTCCTCCTCCTCCTCCTCCGCAGCCCTTCCTACTCTTTGACCTTCCGTGACGATAACGCTTTTCAACCCCTTCGATTTATTCCGATAAATTGTTTTACCTTTTTAAAGAGACCTTGACCTCATTCACTTGCGCTCTTGTTTTTTTTTTCCGCTTCTCACTCTTCGCGATGTTTTTAGAGCTCACGTTTCTGTTTGAAAAATAATGAAGTACTGTAAATTAATTTTTAAGGGACCGATAATCAAATCCGAAATTCGTTTTCCTCCGATGATCACGTGGAAAGTTCGTGTCCAATGATTCAGAAATTTTTTACAGGTAATCGAATTAATTTCCGTGGCGGTGCGTTTTTATTTGGGGCAAGTACCGAAGAATGAATTTGAGGCCGTAAAAAAAAAAACCCCTTGAAGTGCGTCCACTTAGTAATGATCTCGTGTCTGGCTAAAGGGCCAGTGGGTGAGATAACGGGAAAAGGGTCGGGCAAGGTGCGCTCGAAAGTGCTGTCGTGCGTGTCGAGGCTGTGCCGACTGTGATTTGAGCTTGTTGGGGGATGAAACAGCACGTCGGGGAGCCCGTTGAAATATATTCGAAAAGGGAAAGTCACGAGGAGTGCGACGAAGAGAAATTCCCTAATGCATATTGATAAGGATAGGGAGGAAGCCACGTGCTCGGCATGACTCTCTCCCGCTTTCACTGTTTCTCTTATTTTTTCGTTTTCTCTATCCCCGAAGCTCTGTGACGTTTAAGCCGAGGAGTCGAAAGCGAAGCTTTGCCGTCTCGCCCTTTCCTGTTTCACAAAAGGGTTTCGATCGTCTCGAAACGCAGGGTTTTGACTTTTTCCCCTTGCGTGTCACTGCAAGGCTAGAAAATCGAATCTCATCCGCCGGGGAATTTCCGTAAGGAAGAAATAAAAGAAATGCAAGACGGGAAAGAGGAAGCCGGGGATGCAGGCTTGATTTGCCCCGTTGCATTTGATACAGACCATTGGATTCTCGCCGGATGTTGCTACAGATGCTGTATCTCTGTGTACAACACAATCGTATACATCGAAATCCTTGTATACCAGAATTTCTGTCCATTCCTATTCATTGAATGGATATTCGGGGCCACATCTTTGATTTTATTTCAATTTCTCTCCACGAAAGCTCCACGAAAGCCCCCCCCCCACGAGCTGATGTCTCGGCCTATTTTCAAAATGACTTGCCTGGCGCGTTATACTGCAGCAGCAGCAGCTGGGATCGATTTTCTTCCTCTTCTTTCCTCTCACGAGGAGCTTCGTGTCCCGCTTTCGAGATTATTGTCTTCTCTACCCGACGGTGGCAGCCTGTCGATCTCGATCTCACTCTTTCCTCGCCGAGATTTAACCCGGGACGCGAAAAGAGAAATCGATTGCCCGGAACCCCTACCGCCACACGATTTCTCGTCTGGTTTACTCCGATACGTCCTCCTTCAAGGATAAATACTTGTCGGATGCTCTCAGAGTCGCCAAAGTCTTCGCCGAGGATTTATCACTGGCCGGCGATCGGTTGTGTCACGACGATATCCGACTTATTTTTGTCCTTTTTTTTTTATCACCTTTATGGCATATTCCTGTGCATCCTTGTGAATTTTCCGACATCTTACATTTCCAAGATTGCTTTCTCCAAGATGTGTTACCTTTGTAACGATGGAAAAAAGAAGAAGATGCATGGAAAATTAATTTACCTCGAAAATATATGTGAAAAGTGAAGAATTTGACGACGACCGTCGAGGAATCGTCGTCGCCCGTATCGCGCGAGACCGAACGATAGGAGGGAAATTTCTTTGCATTGGCATGCGAATGCCGATGAATGGCCCGAAGAAAAGGCTTGATTCTGAATCGCCCTGTAGGCGAGTGAGTAAAAGTGCGCCGAAGAAAAGAGCAGCCCCGTAGCTCTCGCCGGTCCGCTGGATAGAGCGTTTCACATGGTAATCCACCTCATGAATATCCTCAAAGACGATATACCGAGAGAGAGAGAAGCGCGAGAGAGGAACTCGTACTGCAGCAACGGAGAAGCACTGGGCGGCCTTGGGTTGGCCCACTCGCGTTGGAATCCTCACCAATAATATTCCTCGATCCACAATCGCAAAGCACGTGCGTGAATTTACAGTTCCCACCGAGTCAGGATCATATCCGCAATCATGATCGTTAATTCATCGATCCTCCCTCGATCACTATTCCCGAACGTTGCGCTCGACACACACACACACACTCCTCTCGTTCCCAACAAACTTTTCACCAAGAAAACCCATTTTGCCAGAAAACTTTTGCCACTCGAATGGCAATCACGATATCGCAGCCCAGAAACTGCGGAGCATCCAGTACCGAATATCAGTATCTCTTTACCTCGACATAAAGGCTTCGAACGCACCGGAAAAATTATGTAACGAGAAAAGTGGATGCCACTGGTAGTGGACGGTTATCGCGACGATAACCCTCAACTTTTCCAGCTCTTTTCTCCTTTCGGCCAACGAAACTCGAGGGAAGAACTCGACCGGGGCTCGATGCATCAGCGGACATCTTTCGGGATGAGACCCAAAGTCGTAACAATTCTGGAACTTTGGATATGGAGTGTCGAAAAAAAAAAAAAAATTCCCAAAAAATTAATACACATTTATCGGAAGTTATTCATAAAAAAAATAATAGTATACATGTAATAAATTTTCTATTACTTTATAATCGTGTTAAATATATCGTTTATCGATACTCCGACAAAAGTATACCAATTTTGCGTGATTCGACAGTGAGAAATTTTTTTTTCCAATAACGAGGAAATACTTTTTGACCGACGATTGAATTAATCGAGGTTTCATAAGAAATAATGAAATTGATTCGACTCGCCCCGATGACCGTTCGGAGACGGAGGAACGATAATCGGAAAAATTCCAGTGGACGCTCGAGCGCTCTCGGTATCCTTATTGCGTCGGATCCTGGAGCTGGAGGTTGTTCCTGTATGCGGTACACTTCCACGTGTGTTATATACAACATTGTGCGGTCGGTGGGTGAGGGAGTGCGCGCTGGGCCATTTGATTAACATACATTCGCGTGTCCTCCTTTTCAACTTGCCAGGAACTCACCCCTTTCTCCGTTCCGAGGAGAGGAAAAGAGCGACGGGGGCGGGGTGGGTGGCGTAGAAGCTTCGTCAGCTTTCAGCGCGGTGCAAAAATATGGCGACTACGAAAAGAGAGGCTCGGGAGTGAGAGGAGGGTGGATGGTGGGAGCGAGGACCGGAACGGGGGGTGAAAAGCGACGGGCAAAGCGTTCTTTCACATGCTAATCCGCGTGGCAGGCTACGTTCATGAATACCTACGGTCAAAGCACGAGCTTCCCTCTCCCTCGCTCTCTCTCTCTCTCTCTCTCTCTCTCTCTCTCTCTCGCTTCCGCTTTCCGCGCTATAAGGCAGTTCTGCTCTGCAAGAGCTGCCAGCACGGCGAGGGGATGCAAAGGTGAAAGAGAGGGGGTGGAGGTAGGACTGTTCGCTTCACCACACTCGTTTCGAGCCACCGAACGCGACTCTCTCCGTCGAAGCTGATCGCAGAAAAGGCAACCCCGCTACGTGGAAACTGACTGATTCCCAACCCCCGCGGATGACAGGGAAACTCAAGAAAAATGCTTATTCTCATCAAGTTTATATGTTCAACGTTCCTTTTGCCAGCTAAAATGCAACCTGAAATAGTAAATGCAGGGGAAGGTATTAAAATCAATGAAAAAAAAAAAATATTCATTTGAGAAATTCCTCAAGTGTTAGAATTACCTGTCGGTTAAAATAATTTCGACGGTGGAATTGAAATAGCAACGTGGAAGTCCGTATTGTCTTAAATGGGTTGAGAGGCGGAAGATGAGAGGTGAATGGTGGGGAGAAGAGGAACAAGCCCTATTCCTCGAGCCGAGTCGACTAAAGTCAAGAAACGCTCGAGTACTTATATTGTGTCTCGAATTTGCGCCACGAATAGTTCACGAGACACGGAGAACGAGGTGCGGCAGGGGTACAGTAACTAGGGAGTACGTTTGGGCCGCGATAAGTCACGCGCCTGCCCCTTTCTACCACTCACTTGAAATATATTACGTACTGGCGCAGCTCGTGGGCCAGTGTCGAGGTATAGTAGTCGCTATAGTACGACACTCGGGTTTCCTCTCTCTCTCTCTCCGCCGACTCGCTCTTTATTCTCTCGTTCTGTGTGCTCCGGTCGTGGCCGAAGCGCCCCCAGGCCCTCGGAATTATTGTACAGCCCGAACGTCGACTGGAATGAGATCGTATCTCTGGCTAAAGTGCTCCGGGTCTGACTATATCGCGTCTAATACTACTTGTGCACCACTCGCGGTGCCGTACGACACGCCGCGCGCCGACTATGTATCTGTCTCGTGTGCATAACAATGTCTGAATTTACTTAAAGCCCACCCTCCGCTCGTAGGCTTAATTCAATGACACAAATAGGTGGAATTAGGGCCACCCGGTGGGACATTACCTGCGAGATTGATTGCAACGAGTGTCCAGACTATCCACGTCACGAAACGCTCCTCATTTTTTTTTTTTTACATCAAATTAACCATACCTTTTAAAAAAATTCTGAGTTCAAATTTACTTGGCAATTAATAAAAACTACCTATCATTTTTTACATACACAAACTCCAGTATAATTAAAAAATTAATTGGCTACTCTACTAGAATTTTTGATATAATTTCAGAAAGATATCAGATACAATTTCCCAGTGTGTATTTTTAATTAATCACAAGCAGTCGGTACTCACCGGGAAAATTGGTAGGACTGTGGAGAAACAGCATGAAAATCCCTGTCCGAAAAAGCATAATACCAATAACGCTGATCCGTGGACGAATTTTTGAGGCGACGAATAAATTTCGCACGGGCGAACGGAGGCCGAGCTGAAAACGGTTGCATGTACAATTCAAAGGTAACAAAAGGGCCGGGGCGTTTTCAATTTTTTAACCTTCTCCTGGAAGGTCGCGGAGTGCACGGCTGAGTTAAAAGGGCGTCGAGACAAGAGAGATTACAACTCGTTCAATTTTCGCGGCGCACCCGCCGACGCGTAATTGTGAGCGTGCTCAACGGTCTCGTTCCACGAGAATTTAGTTTCTGGTTCGCGGCGATGGCGTCGAGGCTGGAGAGCCAGAGAGAGAGAAAACGAAGAGGCCTTTCCGCTGCTGCAACCCCCATTGGCGATAGTAGAGAGGGTTGCGCGAAGCTGCGACGTAGTTGCCGGTAGAAGTAGAAGCTGAAGCTGAAGCTGAAGCAGTGGTAGTGGCGGTAATAGTGGTAGTGGTGGCGACTAGCCCCCTGTAAAAGGGATGGCGATCCCACGTGCTGCGCTCCCATGCATAGAGAGGGCTCATGTTTCCCTAATGCGGACCGATAAATATTTAAGCATAACGTAATCGGTCGGATTATGCCGGGTGGGTCGAAGCGACCGCGAGATAGAAACAGAGCGAAGCGGGTGGTGGGTATACGCGGGGAAAACGAGCGTGAGAACGAGAGGGAAACGAGAGGAAGTGGTGCTTCGAGGAAAACGTACCTCCCCCTCTTCTCCTCCTCCTGCAAACGCGTATCTTCTGTAGTCTGTTGCGTCGATGAGTTCACGACGCATTTCCGGAGGCGATGACCTTCTCCCTAAGTAAAACCTTGTATTTCGTAATCCGAGATTTTCAGAGTTATGAAAAGTTATGAAGACCATAACTCTGAAAATATAATGCATCGCGTGGTTGGCTGATATTATTGAGTGAGAAAATAGAAAAATAAATTTTATAACACGGGCTTGGATCTTGAATATAACCGAAGGACGTTATAATAATTATTACCAAGTTACTACCCCCCCCCCCCCCCCCCCATACGGGTAGTTTCGTTGGAACGTTAATTACAATTTCACGGGGTAGAAAATAGTTGGATTTAGTAATTTCATAAATAACTCAAGAAAATAATGAAATCCATCACACTCCGCAATCGAATTCCGGGTCTTTTCATATTTTCCATGTTAAATCCATTTTCCTCGTTACGTTCAGCTCTCGGCCAATGAATTCGCGGTAATATTCGTGAATTAAACTCGAAGCCAAAAAAAAAAATAATACAAGAACGCTAATGGTACGCGGGGAGAGGACGAGAGAGAGAGAGAGAGGAAAAGTGAGTATAGCAGGGCGAGAAAAGAGCTGGTTATAATTGCCAGGAGTCTCAATGCGGTTTATTGCAGCGCCTCGAATTTCCTCAATCTCTCTTCGTCTCTCGCTCTCTCTCTTTACCCTCCATTATGCGCCTTTTTTTCTCGCCTTCCCTTCGCATTTTATAATTTATTTTTTATTATCTCTCCGCGGGAGTGTACTACTGGCAGTGGTTGGAAGTCTCGACCGCCATCACCGCCCGTTGGGACATTTCCGTGCGGTGATGTGTCACTCGTTTTCTCCGTCCCTCTATACTTTTATTTCGTTCCTCCTGCTGCTCCCCCCCCTCACTCCCTCTCTCTCTCTCTCTCGCTGTCCCGCGGCTCTTTTTCCCTTGGCATTTCATTCATTGGCGCCGCGACAACGAAGCCTCGCTGTGGGTGGCCGTGCCAACCAACCACCCACCCTCCTCCACCTCCTCCTCCACCCGACCAACCCTAGCACAGTGTAGCTGTACGACCGCACGACGCGCGCTTTTACGAGCTACAAAATACGGGCCAATCTGTCCCACGGTCGACCGCAGCAGCATCGAATAGCTCCGCAGAAATCGACGCCGCACCACCGGAGCACACCGAGACCCAGAGAGAGAGGAAATGAGAGACAAGGCTCGTGTCCCTCTGTCCCTCTCTCTCCCTCTCCCTCTTCCCCCGGCCCTTTCGTCCTTGCCCGACACCCCGGAACATGAAACACCACCGAGAATCTCCGCCACTCGTTCCAGATCCAAGCTTTTCCACCCTCCACCCTCCAACACCCCCCACCTCCTCCTCCCCCCCCGTGATCACCATCCCACCAGATCGGTTAGGCAATTTTACGCTCTCCCAGTTACAAAAATCATTCACGGTTAAATGCTTCCGGTTCTGCTGCTGCTGCTGCTGCGACTGCCACCCCCCCAATCGAATCCAACCAAATTAAATGGGCCTGAAATAGTACAGTAGTCATATTATACAACGATGCACCGTAGAGATTCAGCGTTATCGAAGGAACGCCAAGATATTCATCGACAAAACGATTTAGTTGCCACCGTGTGAATATAGTTAGCCGCACCTCGATCCCCGGAAATTGTTCTGTCAGGTGAATGAACGTTTATCGCTATTTATACAAACTTGCGGATTATTCAGATGAGGCTTCGAGAGTGACTATTATCTTTGGCTGATTGAGTGCGCCGAAGAGAGCCATCTATGCAAGTTCCATTGAATCTTTTCAACCTATCGATAAATCAGGGCCGATTTTGTTCCGGCGAGCGCTTCCATTAAACTGAACCACGATGGAATAAAACTACCAGATGCATCACGCGATAGCCCCACAAAATTGTCAATGGAAAAATATGGATTCGTATTCGATAATCCATTGATAACAGAAACTCTGATAAAAAAAATTGTTTTTTTTTTTTTTTCTAAATATTCAATAATAATCATCGGTTCGTCAATTAAAATCGATTAGATTCACTGTTTTTCTTTTTGTTAATTGGCCTGAAAAATTATTACTTGTACTCAATCGAATATCTTGCTTCGCCTTGAGCCATAAATTTCATAAATTAAAGCCCTTTTTGTGTCGGTGGACGGAGATATTAATAGCCGCTATGAATTCGCCGTTTTTCAACTCGAATAGGCACCTTACGCTATTACATAATAGCGCGGAGAATATAGGATTTGGCATAGTATCGAAATATCAGCTATTCATGGAGGAATCGCCTCGGTAACTGGGTTGTGCCACGGACTCTGTATAGTTAACCGGTTAACTGGAGCTAGAGAAGCTGAGCACTGGCCGCTCTCTCCGCACTGGCGATTAATTTCAGAAACGCGCGATTCATAATGGAGGCCCATCAATCACTGCGAGCCGCGGGACTGGATGGCTGGTTTGCTGCTGCTGCTGCTGCTGCTTGCACACCAGTCGTTCCGGCTCATACTGCTCGCTAATACGTTTATGCTTTCCATATGCCTCTCTGTGTGAGTGGCCATGTCGAGAACCGAGCCTGCGTCGCCCTTCGACTATTCGGACTAGCGGCCCGGGCGATAATTAATATCGAAAAATTATTAATCCCAATTATTCTCATTTACATTGCGAGAGAGAGGGAGGGAGAGGAAAGGGGTGGTGGTGGCGCTGCTGGTGCTGCGGTTAATGAACGGTGGTTGGGCTCGGTTTTCACTCAATCGCGAATTACGTTCGCGGAAAAAAAGGGGAGGAGAGGGAGGAAACTATGAAAATCAGCCTTTATCGTTCCACGGCTCTTGCTCATTTTCACTTTTTTTTTCCTTGCTCCGTTTATTACTCGTTCTCTCGCCTAGAGAGACATAATTAACTCGCGCCGATACCGCGCACGTATACTCAGAATTTTCGCGGTGTTATAATGCGCACCATTCACGAGAATACCGCCAACACCTCTCTCTCTCTCTCCATTCCTCTTGTTTCTCGGTGGATTCGTGTGGTCTGGCTCGTAAAACAGCGAGCCCAGCAAACGAGAGAGAGACGGAGGAAGGAACGAGAGTGGAAAACGCTGCGGGGCAATTTTCCCGGAGCGTTGAGAACGCGCCCGGGGATTAGCATAATCAAAACGTTCCGTGAAATACGCGAAATTGGCGGGCGGCTCTCTTGGTGCAAGCCAAAAGCTCCTCGCTCTTCCCGCGCTGCCAGGTGAATATCGCGAGGATCACTCGCTACGAGAAATGCCGCGAAATCTTGATGGCCAACTCATCTTCCGGCGAGCCACTTTCACACCGATCACCATCTTTTGTCCGCCACCCCCCCCTTTTTTTTTCCGCCACCTTCCGCCTTTCAACTGCTAAGTCATCCTCTTCCTCTTCACTCCTTTGTGCAACTTTCTTCATTTGTCGCAACTCATTTCCACGACTAAACAATACGAATGCCAAACACTTTCTTCCGGGTCAACCCGTAGTCACGTGACTTCATCACTGAATCGGTTCACCAGAGATAAGATAAATAGGAAAAAAAGTGTCCCTTGATTTTCGAATTTTCTTAAAAGTAAAAAAAAAAAAAGAAGATTATTAACCTGGTTATTGTTATTTCTGTTTCAGGTACGTACGACAAGGTGTCACGTGTTGTTGTTCGAGGCTCATGCAATTGCGTTGGTAATCTAAGTAAAAAAAAAAAGGTTCGTTAATTTATTACATCTGCAAAGTCGAGTTTGATCTCTATCTGTGTAATATTGTCTATCCGCATATCTCCAGTCGATTCAATAAGACGTAGTTTTGTGTATGCACGCGGCACGATGACTTCTGCTTGTACTGTACACGTGTACATTATCTCGGGGGGCCCATAGCTCTGCGATCTGCAATGCTCTCGACCCTCGCGAATTCACTTCGAATACTCTGTATCTCTCCGCCCGGAGATTTTCCTTTATTTCTTTGAGGCCGAGGAGGAGAAAGAGGTGAAACGGAGAGAAGAAGCGAAGCGATATGCCGTGTCAGTGACGGGTGAACGGGCACGAGATTGAAACGTTTGGACCCTCGATCCGTCTGATGCGGCGAGCATGGACACACATTCATGGCCTTCCTCGCTTCTCTTTTTATCCGCACATACATGTGTGTGTACGTTTGTATGGAGAACTGGCATATAGGAAAAGACGGACGGGGGGGGGGGGGGGGGGGGGGGCAACCTTTAGTCGGTGCAGCGCCGTATACCAAGGGCGGTTCGTGGTTAACGGCCCGGAACGTCGTAAATTGATAGTAAATGTCACATCCGGATCGTGGAATAAGAATGTGTTCCTGCGGAATAGCCGGCTTCTCTTCGCCGTCGGGAAACTTCATTTATGAATCGCGATATCGCATTTGCACTACATTTTCCGTTAGTGAATTACCGACCGAGACGTTTTTACCAAGACGGCTTTGCTCTGGCCTAATTTTTCTGTGTAATTTCCGAATATATTTAAAATTAAAAAAAAAATTTGTATTCAAAGATTTACTCAAATCACTGGAAACTTCATTCTTGCTCATTAAAAAATGTCACCTTTTTTTTTCACAATTGAATTATTCGAATATTCCATTACGCTTGAGATAATTGACAGAATTAGAAGACCTGTTTTTTTTTTTTAATACGGGGCAATAAAAAAAAAATATATATATATATATGAATATACGTATTGAACGAATTGAGAGGTTCTGCAATTTGGAAAAAAATTCGGGGAACAGGCAATGAATCATTGAACAATTGCGGTTCAATTATAGCCATCGGAGCGTGTGAGCATTTTTCGGAGCGAGTGCTGCAGGTACCGATGTAACGACGCTACGTATATGGATATGTATATTAAATGCGCTTTCGCGAAAAGCGTAGACGAGGCTTTTTGTTCCGGAAATGCAGGTTGGGAGTGGAGGAAAGCATCATCCCTGGTGAGAGTAACGCGGCCGCTATGCTGTTACCGGCCGTCGAGCTGCGGCCGGCACACAACGTGTGCCGCAACTCACGCTTTATGCCTCATTGGCCAGGGGATGAATAAACGAGAGAACGCGCGCGCTTTCGCTATACCGCCACCCCCTCCCCCTCACTCCTCACCCCTCACAGATACGCTAAATGCCAGACAATCGATACGTCCCACCACCCCTCGCTAACTCGTTCTGCCCCTCTGTGTTCTCTCTGTACCCTTTCGTTTCCGCGGATATCTCAATTTGACTGGACCGTGCGGTTCGATGCAACGAGTACTAAGCGACTCCCTGGGGTTCCATGCTTTTTACAGCCTTTTCCAGCTTAGCGACCATTTCGCTTCCGCGTTTTTCGTCAAACGATTTTCCCAAATTTCTTCCAGTTTTTTTACTCCATTAAAAAGAAAGATAGATAAAAAATAGTCAGTCGCCTCTCCAATTTAAGTATTTTGAGGCAAGGTGAAAAAAAATGTATTTTTTAAATTTGGATATGTGAAATAAAAAAAAAAAATTTCTTTGCGTGATCTTTTTGTCAGTGATGAAAGAGAGGATATTATAAATGAAGGCAAATTTCGACAAATATATTCTCCCGATAATTCGTGCCTGGAGCGAAATTGCATTTTCGTAGCGTCATGAAAATCGAATAATGGATAAAGCACCGCGAGAGAGAGAGAGAGAGGGGGAGAGAATAAGAGGGAAAGAAGGTTAGAGGAAGTCTGGCTTGCCTGGTACCGCACGCCTCCGAATTCAGGCTAACCGCCGAGCCCTCCTCAGTCAGCGAGGCTCCCAGTCCAGAAGACGGGAGACAGGCTATCCGCTGTACTCTCGGGAGCACCGGTAATACGACTTGGCTTCACGCGAGCCCGCGATAAAACGATTCGTGTGCTCTCGCCGCGTGCAAGCACGATGATATTTGATGCATCGACCAAAACGAGATCCATCTCGCGTCTTCAATTTCCAGTCGATTTTTCCACGACATTAATATTCCGCTTTGCGGTGAGCCTCAATGTAGACTCGATTCCGAAAGTCGGTGATTGTTACCGCCCTTAAACCCACCGGAAGTCCCGAAATAAATCGAAACCTCGAAATTAGTAGTTACGGATATATAACTCATTGACTCAAAGGCATTTTAGTAAATTCTATTCAATTTTTTCGTTCGTGATTCTCTGTCGGTTTGCAAATTATTGCTAATTATTATTTTTTTTTTTTCAGAGTTATCGAATTTAGAAGCGAGGCAGAGCTCAATTTCCCGTCGAATAAGTTAATAAAAAAGCGACTGACCTCCTGTCCCTCGAAGTCGTCTGGAGTTTTGTCCAAAAGTTGCGGGCCTTTCTCGTCTCTTCCTCTGCGTTTTTCCGCTTCCAGTCCGTTACCGGCGGTACAGCGGTGCTTCCTCGGCTTCGCGTACCGTCGAGAATGGTCTTCGATCTCCCGGCGGTATCTTTGGCAAACTCTCTCTCTCCTCGGTAATCCCGCTCGTTCCGAGCAACTGCAAAGGAGAGCGGGAGCGATTCGCGAAAAGTTTTTCAATCGAGGGGTATAGCTCGATAAGGTGGAGGGAACGAGAGTTAGCGAGTGGATAAAAGGCAAACGATAGAAGTATTCTGTCCATTACGAGTGGCATGAATTTTCTTAACGTCTCGATTCTTCATTTTCGCGGATCAATTTTTCTCCATTCATTTATCTTTACTCAAACTCGAAATGTCCATAATATTGATATCCCACGTTGTTAAACATTTTTTTTTATTTAAATAAAAAAAAAAATATATATATATTCCTGTTTTCTTCTAACTTACGAATACCAATAAATTCGCTTTTTATTCCTTCTGGTTATTACGTTTGTGGAATTTCCTCGAGATTCCGTGAGTATTTGTTCACCGCAAGCCGTTTATACGTCTTTGCTTCTTGGCTCGGTTCATCGCTCAGTGTGTGACGGGAGAAGAATAAGAAGAGGCCAGTATAACGGGCGGTAAACACTCTCGAGATCGACCGCGAAAGCCTCGACGATCTCTCACACACACACACACGCGCGCTTGGACGATTGGAAGAGAGGGAAAAGCGTCGCAAGCACGAAACGACGAAAGTGAGCGACAAAAAGTAGATAAATGGTGGGTTGGAGAGTGAGGGTGGGCCAATCTATCACGCCCCTTCGGGGGAGACTGTTATTGACAGTGCAAGAACCGTCGGACCTTCCCTTCCGCATCGCTTCTTCACCCTGTTGCCAACCCCTCGCACATACTTTCTTCTATCATCTCATCCCCTGTTACTCGTCACTCTTCCTCCAAAATCCCTGCACATAGTTAAGCTGACTTACACCCCAAAGCCACCCGCAACTATATTCGCGACAATTGTCTCGAATCCTTTGACTCAAATAAAAAATTTCCCCTAATCGTTATTTTCGGGTTAATTTTTTAATAAACGGTGTATTTATTATTTTACAACAATAATTACCCCTTATCAATCATTTATTTTGTCCGCGTTAATCAGAATAAGATAAAAAATTGTAGAAATTCTCATAAAAGCTGAAGACAATTGCGGACCGAATAATAACCATTCTTTCGGCAATACGATAAATGTTTATGAAATAAAATGCCAGAGGTCTGCAAACACGTTTTTCCAGGTTACATTGTAACGACGTAATTTGTTCGGAGCGGCGTATAAAAATGTGTGTCTAGCTCACAGATACCCAAGTACAATCCTCCGCAGCTTTTTTTTGTTTTTTAATGCAACAAAAGGAATATGTATAACACAAACTGTGGAATATGCTCCATTGCAGTGTTGACGAAGGAAAGAGTTAAGGTTGCAGTAGCAATTTTCATTGTGGAGTCGTAGATAGGAAGCGTATGTGCGAGTGCGTGTGTGGGTGAAAAAAAGCGGGCCAGAGCATCGGTGTGGGTGTGTCGAGAGAGAGAGTGAGCCTTTCTCTTTTTTTTTCACTTTTTCTCTCTCTCTGCAAGGTATAGAACGCGGTGGATGGAAGGGACGACTGTTGAGGTGAGGTGCGACGTAGCGAAGGGGTTGGCGTGGTTGGCCCGAGGGTGCAAGCTCTCTCTCTCCTCTTTCTCCCCGAGCTTTCACCGAGAGAAAGAGCGAGCGAGAATGCGCGCGTGGCAACGCGTGAGCGACGATGCTTCTCATTGTTTCGACTTGAGTGGTGCGCCTATCTCGGTCTCCCTTCCACCCTTTCTCCCCCTCGTTTCATCCCTCTCGTTCACCCTTTCTCGTTTTCCCTCTCTCTCTCTCTTTCTCGGTATCTCTGGCCACTGTCGTCATCATTTTCAATTAGCTCGTAATGACTAGGCAACGAGGATACGCCGAGGAGTACACGAATGAAAACCACCCCCCACCCCTCTCGAGGCGAGTTATTAATTATTAAGCTTCTACCGGTATTACGTTAATTAAAAATTCAGATACAACGGAAACAATGTATCCGCACTGGCGTGTCTCGTCTGCCGTGTCAACCGGAAATAATATCGATTGCATTTCGAGCGGAGAACCTGACTGACGGCCTCGTTAAACACTTGAGATTATTCGACCGGTAGGATCTGGTCATGACGGTGTCATCAACGCGGAAAAAGAAAGCCAATTGAAGCGAGAGTCGTCAAAAGCCCGGTGGGCTTTCGTAAATTAATTTAGCGCTATTGTAACCCGGAAATTTGAGAAGCTTTTTTGAGTGCACACAAGTGGATTCCTCTTCTGCTCTGGTATCATTGCTACGGTGGAAAAAATTCAAACAACGAATCACAAATATATATAGTAAACAAATTTTTCAACAGATACGCTAATGCTTTTTGAACCCGCCGATGACTCTATCGAAAGACGTTTCTATGAGCTGTTCAGTGAGCCACGGGAAACGTAGCCGCATTTGTGGCTTTGGCACACGAAATGTCCGTTCCCGTGGCTTACGTCCACTCTCTGGCTCTTGCGGTCCGTCGAGTGTTGCCCGGTTAAACGTTGAATTATCACGGCCAAAGGAGCTTTGATCAATTTCATAACGAGCCGGGTGAAATAGTTGGATAAACAAGGCTCTGAAATCTAGCGAATGCTCTTTCACCTGGCCTCGATGAATGGTGCAGTCATTGGACCTTCGCTCGGATTTCCCGCGCGCAGTTATCCCCACATTCTCCGTCACATTCCATTTAATCTGTTTTCCGGAGTTTACATTCACAATGGATCGCTAATAACCGTACGACTTTGAGCACGTATGTGTTTATCGGTACGCACCAATGCGGCCGCGGACTCGCTTCTCCGTCTCTCTCTCTTGACGCCCTAATTAGCATAATATTGCAATACACAAATGTGTCGGGTAAAGCGAGACGAGAGTTCCGAGGGAACCTCCGACTCGTGTACAATCCACCGCGAGTCTCTCCATCGCTCTTCCCGTCCTCCGGGATTTCACCGCTGGACGAATATCGCACGAGAGCCCTTAAGCCCTGCAAGCACACACTGGCGGTGGAAACTTCTATGAAAAGAGCCATCATTTCTCCAGCTACGTTTCCCAAGTACCGCCGTCGCAATTACAGCCCGCGTGCTAATTAATTTCGTGACTTTCGTTAACGGGGATTACCGAAATCGTTAATTATTCGTAATCCGGTCGAGCGAAATCGTCATCGAAAGTCGTTGAGGATAATATATATTCAAGTATTTTTGTGGCAGGATCGAAAAATGGTATTTTCATGGTCACGGGAAAATGATAGGCGACAAAAAAAAAACCGAGAGCTGTCACCAAAAGCAAGCATCTGGCGGTGACCTCCGCGCAAGTTGATCTTCCGCTCGTTAAAGAATATATCTCCCCTCCGCGGATAACGGTCCCTTTATCGCAGCCCGTTGTTCGGGCAATTCCGGGCATTAAACTGTCGCTGCAGGATAATGCAACGAATATCTTGACTCTGGTTGCGCGACCTGTGCACGGACCGACCTCTTCGTGTATACACCGTGCACACACGAGCTTCAGCTTTCGTTTTTCTTCGTGTCATTTTTTTTTTTTTTCTCTACTCTGTTTCCTGCCCGGGCGCACACACGAGCTTCCACGTGTACACTCGAACGAACAAACAGCCAGGTCTCCTGCAAACTCGTGGTGGTGCTGCTGTTGCTGCTGCTGCTCACGACGAGCCATCATCAGCAGCAACAGCAGCAACGCTATAACGTATACGTCAGGAATGGCGCGGGGATTCGCGTTCCGGGCGCAAGACACGATATTTGCAGAGTCATTAAATAGCGGTTGGGATTCCCGGGGCTTTGCGTTATACAGTATAGGCCCGGCAAGGGAAAGGGGTACACGTGAAGTGTGAGAGAGAGAGAGGGACCACTGCAAATGCATCCACATCGTTGCCAGGCTCTTGCGATATGCTAGTGAGAATATATATACATATATATATATATATATGCGAGGGACTATCGATCCAGCACGCGCGCATTTACCTGATGAGCCGACGATGCGTTATGAACTCCCGCGCGAGCGTACGCTTCAGCGTCGATGAGAAGCAAACCTCCGACAGCGTGCAGTTTGATATCCCCGTCGAGAACGCAAGCGATAGACCGTACACACGCGCCGGAGACTGGATAAAAAACGCCCACGCACACACGCGCGCACGCATAGCGGAGAAAAAAAATCCGGTAAAAGCGAACGCGTTTGCCGATGGCTCGTCGTCATGATCCTGCGTAAGCTCTTTCTTTTTTTTTTTTTGCTCAAAGCACGCCCAAATCTCGTGTCACTGCGATGCCTTCTGACCGACGAGCTTCCGGATAATCGAGGGAAAAAAAAAAAAAAAAAAACGGAGGCAGACTCCCGCGCACTCCCCCGACACCGACGGGTTCAGGGATGGTTGACTCACTGTCGGAGAAGGGGAGGAACACTATGAACCGGGATGCACCCTCGCCCACCCACCATCGAATTGATGGCCAATTTATGAAATGCACCAATACCTCCTGATCTTGCAACGCGATAACCCTCCACGACGAGTACAACCGCCACTGTGTTCTATTGAGTTACGTATATCGGGGTAAACTCAACCTTCTAACCCGCACGTGACTGGCCTATTTTCCAATACTTATCAATACTCGTTATCCAATATACAATACCAATACCAATCACTTCTTGTTGTCCTTTATATTTTAGATTGAGGAGTTATTTTCTTAATTGTGAAAATTAACTCAAGTAAAAAATATTTAATAAAAACAAAAAGAAACGTTGGAGTTGCTGGCCACAGAGGCGAGTTTCGGTAGCTACGAATCGACGAATAACGTTTACGTTTAAATCGTTACCGATTTACAAGTTGGCGCTGGGGGTCGGTATGCGGCGGTCACGCATTCCCCGCTCGAAATACACGAGTTGCCTCGTTCTATCCTGATTTATGGTTGCCCGGGCGCTTGGAATCCGAGACGATGAATTACGGCTGAGAATTAATATTAGTGACTGCTAAAGGGAAGAGGAGCGTGTCCAGTGGCGGCCGCAAGGAGAACCCGATGGGGATAAGAAAATTGGTGGGCCGCTCTATGATTCGGGGGTTGTTAATCACAGGACGTTCGCCAAGACCGCGCCAACTGGTACACGCGAAACGTTCGCCAAGGGATATTCCCGGTTGCGATAAGACAATGGAATCGAATAACCGTATACCGCGCATCGGGAGCATAAAATTCCATTGCCGATTGGAAGGCGGATTCGAGAATTGGCAAATATTCCTTGTGGAGCAGTGGGGACAGAAAAAAAAGGTTAAAATCGGAAAGGAGAGAGAGAGGGAGCTTTTGACCGAGCGAGAAGTCGAGGACGCGCCAGCTCGCGAGTGGATGATGCCGCGAAAGCTCGGAGAGCATCGGAAAAGGGAGAATGAGAGGTGAACGTGGCGAGTGACGGCGAAGTGGAAGAGGAAGCGATGTAGCCAGACAGGAGAAGAGGCGCGGAATGTGTAGCAGCGAGAAGAGTCATAAGCTCCGTCCTTGTTTCTCCTTCCGAGTGGTGCCGCTGGTGAACGCGCGAATTGTACAAGTGGAGGGTTTCGCGAAAGCGTACAAGAGTTGTGTGTGGAGAATCGCGTCTGGTTGCGAAGCAAAGAGAGCGCCTCGGAGAGAGAGAGAGAGAAAGCGAGACGAGATTTCACCGAGACCGTAAATAACACGTCACCCACCGCTCTCTGTTTACTCTGCACACGTTCCCGCCTCTTTCGTTCATTCCGCGCTGCTGCCACCGCCGCTTCCTCTTCACAAAATAAAGTTCAGCGAAGAGATAGAAAGAAAAACGCAAAGAACATTGAAAAAAAAAATAAAAATAGAGCCAAGTGAGAAGAACGTTCGAAGACGAAGTGGAAGTGAAGCCCGGAGAAGAAAACGAATGAACACGTTGACCGAGGGTCTCGAGCGAAGGGAATATTGGCAGAAAAGGGGCGCCGCGTCGATCGAAGAAAAGAGTCTTAATTAAATCCAGGGGGATAGCCCGAAAAAGATTTCGCGAGTGAGATAAGAGCCTTCGAATCTCTCGGAGCGGTTTCCCTTCTCGCCCGGTATTCCCCGATCCCACCGACGCGTCGCAAACCCCCACTCACCGAAACTAGACGAGAATCCCTCGGACGGTTTTTCAAGGTCCCGACCTCGACCCAACTACCGAGCTTTTCGGGGGGAGGCGACCCTTTGCCCCGATGCCAAGAGGCGAACACACCCCTTTCCCACGCGGCACTTCCCAATCTCCGGTATTTTCGCTGATGGTTATCGAGGCAGACTCTCCCTCTCTCTCTCTCTTCATCCCTCGGGGCGATTTCGAATCGCTAATCCAATCGGTGAGGAACCACGGGAGCGAGGGAGAACAGTTGACAAGTCAAGAGTGAACGAACGAGCTAAAAGTAGCGAAGAATATAAGCTCGTTCACTCGACGGACGATGATGAACGAGCTCTCTCTCTCTCTCTCTCTCTGCTCTCGATGGCCCTCTGCGTGCGACCCTTGGAACGAAAAAACGAAAAAATATTTTCTTACCTAGACATAAATGAACGACGCAGTGATGAGAACTGCAAGAGTCACTGCAGCAGCTATCCTTATGATATATAAAACTCAAACTCTCGGCCATTTAGTAATTACCCAGCAGTGATTTCGTTGCACGAAACTCGCTTATCGCGCTTCCTGGCTGTCCCCCTGCCATCAGGGCTCATCAATAATCTTCTTCGACGGTGAGATTGGCCGACGTTGGTAAATCCACTCGCTGGTTTCTCGTCTTTGTGTGTGTGTGTGTGTGTGTGTGCAACGTCGTCAGGCGCACGAGAAACGAGAGACGAAAGGCAGTCATGGGAAGCCACCTCTCGGTTGTGTGTTTCTTAGGCAAAAAGCTCGGCTCGTTGTAGCTTAAAGTACCTTGAGACGGTGAGCGAATGGTGGGTAGAAACGAGTTGCTTGAGTAGACTATAGAGATAGAGGAATGTATATACATATATATATATATATATCTATGGAAGATAGACGCGGAAAGAGCGAGAGCAAGGGTTGCGGAAGGCTTTTAGTGGATATTACATACCTCCTCGAAGGATATTAAATTCTGAGATTTATCTCGACCTCCGCACCCCGTTCTCGTGCGGCTACCCCCTCCCCACCTCCTCCTCCTCCTCCTCCGCTGCCACTGGAGACCAACCCTTGAGAAACCATCCACTCTTGATTCTCATCTGCTCCTCTCATACCGAGTTTCCTGTGTTTCTGTAATTGTTACAGATCTCGGTTGAGTCTGGAAAAAAAAAAATTCTTTTGTGTTATTAATGAATGAAAAGATAGGAGAAAACAGAATGCAATATTTTCTATGTTTCAAATCCTGTTGAATTTTTCATGCAAAGTAAATCAATCGAAAATTCGTAGGCTTCTTATCTCACGTTGATCTGGGATCAGTTGAAAGAAAAAAAAAAAAAATCATGAACCAGAGTAACGAATCGTGTGTGTGTTAATCGTTGGTAAGAGTCCATTTGAAAAGCACTTTGGAAGAATATTAGGATGATGACGATGCAACAGGGGTGGAAATATGGTTTGGATGGTCGAAGCCCTGCTTGGTCATCGGCGAATCGGGCGCTCCCAAATGGCGGAATGAGGGAGGGGAGTGCGGTACGTGCGTGAGGGTCGAACACCGGAAAATTAGCCTCTCGCAATGGCTTATGGTCCTCGCAACTGGTGCTCTCATCGGAGACTCGCTCGGTTCGGCTGACCCCCCGAGAAAGAGAGAGAGAGAAATTCTCCGCTGTCGAGCGACCAGCGGCTTATGGAATGGGCGAGGCACTAACCGTTTCCGGTTGCTCGACAGCAGCCCCGCAGAGCCATTAACGCTGCTGCTTCTGCTTACCGCTTGTGCCGCCCCCTCGTCACGGCTAAGCACGGGGCGACGGCTCACCGGAAGCTCCAGAACGAAAGGTGCGTTCGCTCTTCCTTTTTTCCTCCCTGCCCCACTGAATATCCCTCGATTATTGTCCGATGCTAGAGGAGGAAGTCGAGGGACGAAAGCGATCAGGACACCCGCGAAAAGTCCTGACTCTGAAAGTGTTCATTGACTCGGAACACGCCTAAAAAAAAAAAAAGAAAAAAAATAGGCTTAACTCAACGATATAGGGTCTCGAACGTTGCGCCACTATTTACGGCACACTTTTTATTTCCGCAAGCAAAATCACCACCGTTTCGAAACATTTACCGAGTCACCATCGATAAATCGTCACATTAGGTCCACCCCCTTTTTTTTTTTTGGAAATAATTCGTCACTTGGAAGTACGAGGTGTTTCTGAGGAAAACCTGAAACGTTGTCCGAAACAGTTGGTAACTGGTATAAAGGAGAAACGGAACGATAGTGTAGTATGCAGATCCGTCCATTGACTATTTATTGGGCCAGCGGATCAGAGGTTTCTAATTGCAGTATGGGCTGTGTGCGTTGAACGGTACACCGCAGAGCGCCTCAGAAGGGCCATAGGTAGGTATATGAAACATTTACCGAGTGACCATCGATAAATCGTCACATTAGGTCCACCCCCCCCCCCCCTTTCTTTTTTTGGTAATAATTCGTCACTTGGAAGTACGAGGTGTTTCTGAGGAAAACCTGAAACGTTGTCCGAAACAGTTGGTAACTGGTATAAAGGAGAAACGGAACGATAGTGCAGTATGCAGATCCGTCCATTGACTATTTATTGGGCCAGCGGATCAGAGGTTTCTAATTGCAGTATGGGCTGTGTGCGTTGAACGGTACACCGCAGAGCGCCATAGAAGGGCCATAGGTAGGTATACGAACCGCAATATCTCGTCGGCTCGAGGCACGTAGCTGCTGTTGGTGCCGGGGACCCGATTGAAATATCGTTTCGCGAATTCTGAATAATGGAGAATAATCCGGGATCGTTGGGTCGAATTAATATACGGTTGCCTGGTGGATGACGAGAGGGAGCCAGTACCTCGTCGCACTCGCGGACCCCATAATCGCGAGCCGCTTATGGTACTCAAATATTTTCGCGTGTTTTTTCGATTACCATAAATCACGTGGCATAAATAATTATGGCGACGAGGTGCCTAAACGAAAATGTTAACGGCTCTCGTAAACATTCCGCACGGCAGCTTTTCTTAGCGCACTTTAATGCCCCTCCAGGTATCGTATTATCCGGCGGAACAATCGATGCTTCCTTCGCGTTTTACCTTCGCTGCACATCACACAACCCAGAGAAACCCAAGGCCATTCGCGCCCGTTAACGCCTAACCGTAAATATTCACACCTAACCCCGTACGCACGTTCTTTCATGGCGCATCATATATTCTCCGCCTCAACCAATCGTAAATCTCTATTTTGTCTATGTACTGCATGTATTATGTTTTTTTTAAAACATTGTACAATTTTTTTAAAATTCACGAGTAAATTCATAGATACAAGAAAATCATTGAAATTTGTATCAATTTGTTGAATTTTTTTTGTCATCTCTCTGCTGTTATTATTCTTGAAAATCAGTGCTGATGATATCGAGGGCAACTTTGTTCGACGTACCTTCAATATCGTTGATTTCTGTGAGATTTCCTTTTTTTTTTCTCGTGGCAAAGTAGAGGAAAAAGTGATTGAATAAAAAGTTTGGTCGAAACGCGGGTATATGTACATATTGAGAGTTATGCAACCCGCCCTTGAGCCCTTTGGTTTTGCCTGTTGCAGCGCAAAGTCCTCTCCGGTTCGTTCCTGAAAAGCTTTCTCATTCCGGAGCCCGGCGCATTCTCTCGTTTTCCTTCATCGTCCCCTTATATAGACCCACTGACTGTGAGCACTGTAACGTTAACGTAATACGTAACGTCTACCCGCGCTAACTTATATTGCGCCGAGGATTACCACGTCGCTTCTTATCTGCAACGGGCAGGTTTGCTCGGCTGTGAGGAAGCGAGCGAGCTACCGAGTCAAGGCTATGGAAAACTCCATGGCCCGAGGAGGAACGCACGCGGAGAGTCACTCCTCTTTCTCGTTCCTCTCGCCGACGTCTTCCTCGCCTGTGGTACATCGCATATTTCAATTTATTACGACGTCCCGGCAACATCGCTCCCGGGGCTACACAGATTTTCTTTTTTTTTTCCCTCTCATCATCTCCGCGGGCACGCGGTTGATTATTAATCCCTGCATTTTTAAAGGGCTCACGATACCTTCCGATATGTCAAAGGATACCCTACAGAACTACGTTGTCTCGCAGAGAGAAAAAAATATATTTCTGTAACCAGGAAAAGCCTTTGACACCCTCATTTTCTCTCTATTCTTCTGTAATAAAATTGGTTTCGAATCATTTTTGTCGTTGTTCCAATAATAAACAATTGTATAATTAGATTTTTCTGTTGTGTTTAAGTAATAGCGATAAACTTTTTAATTACTGGTTTGAGGATGAAGGGGGTGGGGGAGGGGGGTTGGAAATATGGACCAGATATTATTGTGAATCCCGTGGTTGTTTAACTGGAGCGGATTTGACTTTCGTTAATAGACTGTTACACAAATCGTGTGGAAACGAATTCGAAGCTGGGTGTTCGATAACGAAGATGATTGCCGTTCCCGT
Source organism: Clistopyga incitator (assembly GCA_947507545.1). NCBI lineage: Eukaryota > Metazoa > Arthropoda > Insecta > Hymenoptera > Ichneumonidae > Clistopyga > Clistopyga incitator. The sequence goes on along the minus strand of OX382188.1, from coordinate 826,864 downwards.
CGCAACCAGGCATCGATTTGCCGTAGCCACTCGACACTTTCCTCCGCTCTCTTCCTCCTCGTTCTCATTGCCTCACCGATATAACTGCATCAACGTGCTAATAATAACCAATCTCAGAACGATTTCCTCTCGGCTCGACCAATCAGAAGACGCGCCCTTATTTCCGTTCTCGACTGCTCCAACTTGGAGGAACACACGACGATATCTTCATCGCCGATTCCCATACTTTAAGCCCTTCGAGCCAAACGAATGCCAAATCCGTGTAATTGCATCTTTCCATTTTTTCTATTACTATTATTTTTTTTTTTTTGTATTTCGCTTGGCCGAATCGCATCCTCAATTCCAAGCGACCCCTTTGCATTTCCGGACAGATATTAATTAAGTTGATTCGCGAAGCAGAGTGGCAACTGGAAGAGAGGATCTCTTTCACGCGGCGACAGTCAACTCGGTCAGCCCTGAAGGAAATCACGAAAAGCCGTCTCATTTTCTACCTTTGCACCAAGCGAACTCAGCAATGAATTTCCATGGATGTCCGACGGGACATCTTTTCCGCGAGAACCGAGGAAGACTCTTTGAAGAACCATTCATCGAGGCCCTTTTGCAGATGTAAACCACTGATTTTCGAACGCGAAGATTAGTCCCATCCGTTGCCCCTTTTTTTTTTTTTCCTCCTCGTTCTCCTTCTCCGAGGAGGGGTGAAGTCGAGGCCGAGAAAACTCGGGACACTTACTTTATTCCCTTCGTTTCGCTGCTTTTTTACTTTCCTCGTACTTCTCTTCTTCGTTCTTTTGTACACAGAGTCACTCGCTCTCTTTCTCTCGGTTTATTCTTCGCCTGGAAAAGTTTTGGGATAAGTTCCGGATATAAGCTTCTGGAGGAGCCCCCATCCCGCGAATCCAACCCTCACGAGGCTTCCTCTCTCTCTCTCTCTCTCTCTTTTGCCCCTATTAATAGGAGTAGCGTCCTCTTACTTTCCTCTATTTCCGGACTCTTAATTACTTTGCTAATTCTTAACCGGGATAGCGTCTCGTCGTCGTCTCCCTCCTCATCTTCTTATACCGGACTCGTACCGCCGAGTTTGAAATAACAACTTGCATCTCCTCGCGAGCGTCGCTCCTTCTGTTGCTGTTTGTAAAGTAAGAACTACCGGCAACCTTCTCACTGCCTCATCTCCTTCGCTTTATTCTCCCATTTACTTTTCTTCTGCAGTTTTTTTTTTCACTCGTTCTACTACATTGCGTAAAATTGTCGGAAAAATCGTGGCTCGACATGCGTAAAGTTGTGAGAAAAATAAAGAGCAACGAGAGAAAGGTAGGAAACGCATGCGGAATTGCAAGAGAGTCACCCTCGCGGGCGTACCGTTTGAGATGCAGGTGGGTACTCGCGTCATAAATTCCCCTATCGAGGGCTTGCCGCGCCGCCCTTCTTCAAGCGGCATGCACTGCTTACTTCTCCGGCCTCTTCCTCCGGTCCGGCACGATGCCGTTCTTAAAGTTGCCGCAGATAAATCAGGCCGGCTCGTATAAATTTGTTACCCTCCGGGTAAATCGTACGTGGGCTTTCCTCGCACCTATTTCACCGGCCACGTCTATTTTACCCCCAAAGAACTTTCCTAGTTGAGATGCTTTCTGCAAGAGGAAATAGATTTTATTGATTCCTTTTTTTTTTTTTTTTCCCGCTGCTTCGATAATGTATCACAATTGGAGAACAATTCAATCGAAATGGACAAAAATAATCGTGACAAGTGAGCGGAAAAATTAAAAAAATCAGCATCCCAGAAAATTCCAAACTATTTACTCCCAAAATTTGTGTATTGGTAAAATGTGAATCGACGTTGGAGGCTGTGAAAATTTCGTCCCCCCTTAAGATCGTGTATATCGTAGGATGGATAGGCGAAATTTGGAAGCGCGTACAGAGAGATCTCTCGGTGCGGTTCGTTGAATCGAACGGAAACAGCGATGGATTGAGGGAAGAGAGAGAGAGAGAGAGAGGGAGCGTGCTCTCTGGACTGAATGCTGCCCGGGCATTGTCCAATCAATGCACATTGAGGCGAAGGTTCGCGTGTAGCACTAAAGCCAGAGACTCTGAACTCTGTTCGTTCGGTGTTCGCTCGGTCTCACTTGCTCGGAGCTTTCCTCCTCGCGGGTCCTTTCCGCTGCGATCCCTCTCTCGCACTCTGACCTGACCAAGAGGCATCGGGGCACCCGCAGACAGCATCACTATCTGTCTGCACCAACCGCCAATGCTACTATCGTGATTTAGGCGTTGCGCTAATTACCCTGAATGACCGATCAGGATATTCACTTAGGTGGAGTGACGCTTCTCCCGTAAACTCTCGGCGTCGTTCGGTCTCTCCATACTCATCATCATCATCATCATCGCCATCGACGTTTCATTAGGAATATCGAGTACCCCACGTTCCTCTGGAAAAACCAATCAATCAATCTGATCAATCAAACGATATTCCAATTTTCCCACCATTTAATTATAAATTCCCGATAAGCTTAATTTGGAAGGTTGATCAAAGCGGGACAGAGCTTAATACTGACAAAATCAATGTCAATTTTATGAACCCTCTCGTGTGTCAAATTTCCGCATTCGATATTCGTTCCAAAGTATTGTTTATTGAAATTCATTCGCAAATATGGTATTGGGTTTTGTTTCGAAAACGATATTTCGATTAATCCTCGTCGGGTTACAAACAGTGGTCACGGCTGTCGAAAAAAAAATGGTCAGCCCGCGGACAGTGATGAATCCGAGGCTTCCGCCACTCGAAGAGTCGATTAATAGCACGAGGACTTTCACTCTTTCGGTATTTTCTCATCAAGAGGGCTACGCCGGGTGCGTGTACGGAGAAATTTATCTTCCGAAGTAATGGCTAGCTCGCCGTGGCCCGTCGAGCCCCCGTGCGTTTCACTCTTGTACGATATATACACCGCGACACAATAGCACCGGCACCGGCATAACCTTCCCGTCGGAGAATCCCCCGTCGCGACAACGGGAGCGATAACTTTCTAATTAGAATCCTGTCCCCTCACGGTGTTAATTATTCTCACGGATGATTAATGGTGACGGATTTGCCAGGGATCTCTCTTCCTCGCCTCGTCGAAACCCCCCCATTCCACCCTCCGAGCCGCTTCCGCGAGAATATCCTCCTCGAGAATTCACTCCCACACGAAAGATATTTTTTTATTTATTTCATATTTCTATTGTCGATTAATGTTGAAAGAAATTATTTCGTTTAAATATCCACGGTCATCAGCGAATCGAATAATGATTATGGACCTGTCGTTCCGGAAACGACCAAATTGCCACCGCAAAACGCGTTGATTATTCATTCGTTCGACGAATCGACATCGATATTTCAATCGCTCGAAATTTCCGAAACGAAATATCGAATATTCCGCTCGATAATAATTAATATCGAGTGATTTATGACGGGAAGAAAAATTGTGTGATTTCCAAAGGCAACGAGATGGTTGCACGATAATTGTCCAAAGTCTCGTCGATGCCAAGACTTAAAGGACCCTTTTCATGTGGCCATCGAAGGCTAAATGAAATTACGTTGTAACTATGAACTGTGTTACGTTGAAGATCTGGGATTTCACGAGCGTTTAGCTATCGAATATCCCAAATCGATAACCCTTGTACTCGGGATATTCGGATGGCCGATTTTCCGAAAGCGGCCAATATCCGCGGGCGACGGTGACGACACCGACTCTCCGGTTGTAAAATCATGCGTAAGCGAGTCTCGATAGTTTTACGATCCTACGGCTCGAGAGGAATATTCTTCTCCGGTGAGACGGGAAACCGGTTCTCGTAACGAGGAGTAGATGGGGGTAGGTAGGGGTTGGCCATTGCACGGGGGTCGTTAGGACGTCGAAGAACGTCCTCGAATAGGGCTCTCCGAGGGATGATGGAAAAGCGAGCTGCTGCTGCTGCTGCCGTAGCTGTGAGAGCGCCGGAGAAGAGGTTGGGAGCTTAAATATTCCGAAACTGCATCGCTCGGCAGCCAACCAGGCAACGAGCTACCGTCGGTGGTGTCGACGTCGAGGTGTTATAAGCTTTATTTAGCGGCTTGGCTCCGAGCAGCAGCAGCAGCAGCGGGGGAGGAGGAGGAGGCTCTCTCCATAAGGGTAAGGGATCGTTTATGGCGGTCTAAAATGTCGCTTGCACGCTGCAGCGCTAGCTCGACGACGACGACGACGACGGTGACGTTTCCCGTACACTTTAGGCCGCAAACGTTGCGGGCAAGCTTGCAGAAAAGCGGGGCGCTCACTAACAAAATGCCGTATATTCCGGGAAATATAAGGGTCGTAATAGCGAAAAGCTTAAGGAATGCGTGGAAATAAATTTTTCGAGCTTTCGCAACGTAAAAGACACTGGTGAGTGTAATACCGTAAGGAGGAGGAGGGGGAGGAGGAGCGTTCGGGCAAGTCACGCGTCAAACAGCCCCTAAACGTTTCCAACTGTGGATTTAACTGCCGAGGAGTCAGGAGACGATAGACGAAAACCTGTTCCACGCCCGTTCTCTCGAGGGAGAGAAGTGTGGCAAGTGGCGCATCCCCGGAAGGCATCAAACCCAACCCGCAGGGGTAGACGCGCCCCCTTTGGAATCTTGACGCGCGGAGCGTGGCGCCAGGCCATAAAAACAAATCAACCCCCGGAGCTCGACTTCATCCTTTCCCTCTCTCTCTCTCTCTCTCTCTCTTTCCAATTCTGGAGCTTTTGCCCCATTCGCACAGACGTGGCTTTTAGGTGTCACCTTACTTGTTGATCATTTGTATTCCGGGCATTAAATACGACTAATAACCCTCCCAACCTTTCCTACCTCACTGCCGACCTCTTCTCTCTCTTTCTCTTTCCTCCGCCCCCTTTTAAACGCGTAACTGCTTAGGTTTACGGGCATTTAATTCGCTCCATAAACCGGCACGATTCGCCCAAGACTCTCTCTCTCTCTCTCTCGCTCTCTCGGGATTTCGCTCCGCAGCATCGCTACAAGATAACTGGGCTCCGGATGCTCTCCGAGCGCCAAAGGAGAATCTCCAAGTTGCTTTTAACTGTAGCAGCAATGCCGAGTGAAATGTACATTGGAACCTCCCTGCAGTGGAATAGGAAAACGCACCGAGCTATTAAAATCGTGGAGAACCTTAAATAGTTCGAAACTAACAAACTACTTTGCTCCCGAGAAAGAAAATGGCAATTACTTCGAAGCACTTTTTAATTAAATATATCATTTTACCCTGTGACAAGAATTTTGTGGAGATGCTCGTATGAGCTTTTCGTCAGTCGAGCCGCTGTCACTTTTAATGTCGCGCCAAATTTTTTTACTTCACACTGACAATTTTGCAGCGGAAGAAGGAAGAACCAGAAAGAAAAATGAGATAAAAAGAATTTATGGCAAAAATTTTCGTCATTATCTTCTTCTCATTGGCATTTTTTTTATATTCCGCTATTTTGTTTCGATGTGTCCTGAGTTATCTTTTTCTTCTTCACGTCTTTTCATTATTTCCACGGGCGAAACGATGCGTCTCCCCGAGTTTCCTACCTCTAACTTTATTCCGGTCACACTGCGATTTAAGTGAGAAATTAACAGACGCCCCGCAGGAGGTTGTAAACCGCCCGGGGCGTTAGCTTAAGCGGGTGCTACGTGACAATGAGAAAAATGTAGGTGAGGTTAAAGGTGCTCTGTGTGTGTGTGTGTGTGTGAGAGAAGAAAGGTGCAGCGATGGTCAGCAGGGGGCGCACCGCGAACGTGCGGCTCGACGTAAAAATCCAACATCTCTCTCCTGGAGATAAGAAAAAAAAAAAAAAAAATACCTGCAGCGATAACTACAAACGAGAGAAAAATAGTAAACGAAGGCGACGTTCCATCGGATCTCTCCGGTGTGTTCATTTATAAATCTCGCGAATCGAATTTTTTACTGCGGAAATATTCATTTTACCGCGCGACCATACGCTCCGGAGTTATAATTCGCGAGAGCGTTTCTCTCGCGTGAAGACCCTTCCCCAACGCTCTTCCACCCTCCACCCTCCACCCTCGATCACCTCGACGCCTCCGCTTCGCCGCTCAGCCCCGAGGCTGAAGCGTACCTTCGAGGTTCGCGCTTCTCTCTCTTCATTGGCAAAGCAAACGCAGGCGTCGCCCTGCCTAATTCGGTTAGTCAGCGCCGCAAATAAAAAATTATATCCAATTACGCGACGACGACGACGACGACGACGACGCAGGAGGAAGAAGGGTCCGCACCAAAAGCTCGGCAACCTGCAGCGAGAAACGAAGATGAAACGAGGGACAGAGTCTGGGATGTTCACGCTTGTTGCTGTATTTACCACAGTTCACCCTGTATGCACCCCCCCACCCCCGCGACTCATCTCTCGCACTTCCTCGTTGCTCGTGGAACTTGAGCTTTCGAATTCTAACGCCTCAAGTGGAATTCTCAAAGTCGGGCACGAATTGTGAGTTTCTCCGAATGCGCCATCTACAACAGAGCAGCGAGCCCATTAGCGTATATTTTGTACGTGTACCTGTGGAGTCGGAAAATTCCGCAAAGCGAGACAACGAAAGATGCCCATGGCCAATGAGATTTCAGGATCGGGGAGTCCCCGGAGAAAGCTTATTCCGAGAAGGGAAGAGGACGCGCGAGAGAGGGAAAGGGAAAAACGGGGGCGCTCTCCTCGAATGGAAAGAACTGACCGAGAATGCGACAAACGGCGAGAGGCGATAAGGCGGTCATTTACATTTCTGCTAAGAGCAATTCTCGTTCGGAGCTTGCGCGTCCGCTTAACAAGACGATTCGAGTACGGGTTTTCTTCTTCTTCTTCCTCCTCCTCCTCTTTCTCTTATTCTCCGCGCCTTCCGGCTCCTTATTTCCACAGCTCAGGACTCTCGGCGTTTACAAGTTCCACTAAAAAGCATCACAGACAACCCGACGGAAGCTCTACTCTGGGATTTCAATGAACTCGAATGTGCATCACTTCGCTAATTCCCGTACGACTAATTTTACGGGAGAATTCTCTATTTACCGAGACAATAATCCTGTTTTTCACTCGAGCGTACTCGAGCTTTCGACTTTCAGTGCCGGTGAACTTGCTGTTTGACAATCTCCGTAGCAAAACGTCATTCGTTCTTTAATCCCCAGGATACTTTTTTTTTTTTTTTTTCACTTGTTTCCCCTCATAGAGAAAACGTTTGTTTCCCTATTTCTGTTGAGAATCAATTATTTAGTTTGCAAAAGGAAAATGGCTAGAATTCGTTAATGATATTGGCACTAGAATTAAGCTCGTTCACTCGAATACTTCGGTACTCGGCTAATTCGCGTGGTATCTTTGGACTGTCGCAGCCCGAAATTTTCCATTTATATCGCTAAGATTTTTGTTGTCGACTGTCGCGAGTAAAATGTGGAGCAAATGGGACGAAAGCTCGTTTCCGCGAGCGGCGGGTAGTCGGGCATTTTCCTTGTGTATATAAGCGCGCTCCACACTCTTTTCTCGGTTTCCTGAACTGCAAGCTCGCGCGGAGTGAGAGAGAGAGAGAGAGAGAAACGGTGGATGCGCGTTACGCTCGCTTTCCTCTCGATCCGCGCGCTCGCAACGAAAGCTCGACCGTTTTCCAGGTTGCCAGAGCTTTCAGCCCCATTGTGCCTATAATGCCCGCACTTTAACCGTTGCATAAGTGCCCCTATGCTCGGTTTAAGGAGGCGCGTATGGCGACCTCGTCGCTTATGGAGCGCGCGGTTACTTCTTCCGCACTCTTTGCCAACCGGCCGTACCAGAAAGCACAAGCTCGCCGCTTTCTGGTTAATTCACCGTAAAAATAAGCGTCATCCCTGACGTTCCCTGAGCCATGATCACCTTCGCCACGTTGTTGTTCGTATAAATCGAGAAATATTATCGAAAGAGCTCGTGGAGCTTTTACGAGGATCGTCATCGACAATCGGAGCTTTCCTCGCGTTTGCTCCCACAACGTTAAACGATCCCCCATTTTTCTATCCCATATTACGACGAGGTATAATTGAGTACAGCTGAAAATGTGAGGAAACGAGGCTATACACTCCCATCGAATTTATGGGCATTTCTGAGCTTTCGGCTCGACTCGGTGATCAGGTCAGACTCTGCCTCGCGGAACAAGTCGATTCGCATCTTCGGGAACGAGCGGCACGCGATAAATAAAATGTAAATTGTTTCGGGAGCGAATATATTTTGAGGGGGGACGCTCAAACTGAGAGAAGGAGAGGGGAGAAAAACTGTAAAAGCTCCGAATCTCCTGTTGTGGATGGAAGCGAACGAAAGCAGCAGAGCCCACGGGTAAAAAGGAGGCGGAGCTTTCGAGGCTCCAACCAAAGGCACATGGTTATTAATGCCCTCGCTGCACGCGATGCAGTCTAGCCACGCAGTTCTTGCACTACTGCGATTCGGGATTTACGAAGAAAGCACAAGAAATTTCCTTCGACTCCTCCGTCTCCAGTTCTGCCGGTTCCGCGATCGTGATTCAACACTGATTACCTCTTATCACTCGCTTTTACCCTTTTTCTCGTGCCACTGTTGCCTCCACCTCAATTTCAAACGCATTTGTAGATTCACTCGCTAATTCAAGAAATATCATTCGAACAAAGACCTTTCCGGATACAACAAGAGCAAATATATATTTAATTTCCTGCATCGTTTCAATCAACTACCTCACGTTATTCGTATTTACCGTAAGCTCTGATCCGGCTGCTTCAGAAAGTGCATCCATTTTTTTTTTCCTCAGTGGCGATCGCCTTCCGCAAGGTGAAAGTAAAGTTTCACAAGGTCCTCTTTCCAATATTGCAGTCCACGAAACTTTTTCCCCCCTCTCAAATGTCATCCGCGTCAGTGAAAAGTTGGGAACATTTTTTGCCCCCCCCCCCCCTTGCAGTTTCGCATCCCGCGATACATACGTCGTACTTCCAAAAGGTTACAACGACTCGGACGTTAAATCGCGATAAGGAAAAGGAAAAAGCTGTTGTATCGACGATTTCGTACTGCGTTCCGGAAGAAAAATAATAAAAAGGGTCCATCATTTTCCGAAAGCTCGGTGGAGTCGTGGCAAAAAGCTCACGTCAGTATTCGGAGAAGGGCGATGAGGAAGCGGACGAGCATTTCTCCACCCCCTCCCCCCTCTCCTTCCCTCCCCCGCAAAATACACAGCGGAAGAAAAACTGATAGTGCTCTCTATGATAATAAGAATATTTCGGATCACTGAATGCATTATGTTTTCGTATCTCCTTTCCTCGATGGATATTCGGCATTTCTGGCTATAGAAGGAAAGTGCAGAACGGGGGAGAGATGATGGCGAGTTTTTTTTTTTCGATGGCGGCCAATATCCTACGATATATCCTGAGAGAGGGGCTGAAGAAGAAGCGGACAAGGGTGTGGAGAGTAACACAGTGGAACTGTAACACTGCTTTGCGATAGTAACAATCAGCGAAGACAAAGAGAACGAAGAAGACAAAAGAAGAAGAAAGGGGTGAGGGCGGTGGGGGGGATGAAGCGGAAGGAGAAGAAGCAGCGGCAGACTCTGGGATAAAAAATATCCGTAGCACGTCACGTTTGTGTGCCTGCCTTTTTTTTTTCTTTTTTCTTTTCTTCCCCCTCCACGTTTCATCGTGACCACTTTTTTGCCCATTATATCCACCTAAATATTCTCTCTACTTTCCCTCCATCGACTTTCTTTTCCTACTTTTCGCTGTTAGAGGTTGCTTTAATTTTTTCTTCGTGAAAAAAAAAAAAAAAAACGATTTATGCGCCGTTTTCTCTCTCCTCTCTGTTCACCTTCGGTTTATGAATATTTGAATTTAAATAATACGCTCACGGGTTTCGCTCTGTATGCACATATATTCGGCTGCAGATTATTCCAGGAAAATAACGTTGATGATGTTTGTAACAATATATAATAAATGGAAAAATAATAAATACGTGTGCAGAGATTTTCGATGAATTATTTCGCGACTGCGATCTTGCGGAAAAGATTTTGTCCGAACGAAGTAACTAAAGCATACTTTTTCGAAGATAAATTCCTCGGAGGGCAATCAAACGAAGAAGTTTACGGCATTTGGCCGTTTCCGGGAGGGAACTATTCTAGTCTCGCGAGCCCGGAAACACCACCGAATCTCCCAAAGCGTTTATTTATATCGTGAGAAAGCCCGAGACGCTGAGACACTTGGTGTGGTCAGATAAAATAGAGGGAATTGCCGTGCGAGACACCGAAGACGAGTCCCACCTGACGTCGCGGAATGCGAAAGACGGTAGATACGAACAAGCTCGTGGGAATTGCTCGAGGAATGCACTAAATGCACCTCGTAATATAAACCAACTCTATCTCGACTCTCTCTCTCTCTCTCTCTCGTGGCCTTTAGCCCCTTTATTCGTCGCGCCCTGGCAGTGTCCTTATCCGAATCTATTTCGGCGTTCGCCTAACTTATCCTCCGAATTGTCGCCCTCGAGAAGCTCCGGAGAATCCTGAAAATTGCATTCCACCTGTGCCTAAGCTTCTCTCGAGCGTCGTCGTCCCCTTAATTCTCAAGGCGCTCGTAACCAAACCCTTTTGTTTCAAACTAAACCCAACTTACTCGGATGTCCTACTTCCGGCCGAATTCCGAGAAGCTCCGCGCCGCTTGCCGCGCATTTTCGTCACTCGTCATTCGAGAAAAAAAAATTTCGGAGTCCTCGTCGTTGTATCGTTCGCGTGGCTCTCTGGCCGCGGGGATTTTCGGGCTCGGACCGCGAGACGCGCCAGGAATTCTCAGGATCCTATCAACAGGTGGTCCAGCTACGGATGGAGCCACCCTTTTTTTTTTATTCTCTCTTTCTTCTTCTTCTTCTACTCACGGCTCCCCGCAGACTGACGCGCGTAACCCTCCCCCTTTCCACCCGCTCCCTGCACACCGAGCCTCTTCCGGTTTCACTGGACTTCGTGAATTTTTCTCATTTTCGATACATCACACCTTCTTCACTTCGTACAGTCTTTTCCGCATTTCCCATCGGATAAAGAATTTTTTTCACACATCAACAAAACGAAAAAACGAAACAACCATACATACCACCGACCCCTGAATAATTCTTATTTCATTTGAATTCCGACCTCCGTTTCTACCTCCTGACATTAGCACCTCACACTCGAATTAGCTCGATAATGATGAAGGGTAGGAGAGTGAAGTGTGTTAAAGCGATACTCGTGAAAGAAGAAGCAGAGGCGGAAATGAGAAGGGACGAGTGTATTAGTCTGTGCGTGAAACACACACGGGCATTTAAATATATATATATACACATCGGTATATGTAAATATATGTATACGTACATGCAGAGATGAGAAAGCGTCGAGTCAGAGGATCGCGGTGAGCGAGTCGGGCACTATCGAGTTATTTCAGCGCCCACGAGGACGGGTGCGGAGAGTAGCGGTGTAGTATAATAGTGGTAGTGGGTGGTGGAGGAGGATGAGAGGGAGAGAGGAGAGTGGGGCACACGGTAGAGATAGAGATAAGCGTTATCCGAGGGCAGCCTCGGCGCGCAACCCCCCAGAGGCCATGAATATTAACGATTCCGTCCGTTCCGGATCCGCGAGCTGGCCCTATACCACCTCTCCGTCTGTCTCTGTACGCGCTCGGTGCTTCTGTGCGTGTGAGAGACAAGACGTGCGGATCGGGGGCCTGGGGGATAGGGACTCGGTGGATTGTCGGATCGACTGGTGGAATTCCCTTGCGTGTAACGTGGTACACACCCCGATCTCGAATCGTTATCTTCATCGGAAATCTCCTCTGCCTCTATCTCTCCCTCCCTCTCTCTCTCTCTTCCTGGCCTCGTCAATATTTCATATCGAATTAATCAATGATATTTTATTGGCCATTCGCTATTATGTAATATCGTGCGTAGAGGCTCGTAACTCAAATTTCACAGCTTCGGGCTATTGCCACGATTTATCGGGAGGGCTGGTATCGCAAACTTTCTGAGATAACAATGAAGAAGAAGAGTTTGGATTTTACCGGCGATTTTTCTGCCTCCGTGTCCCTCGCGGTTGGACAGCGGACAATTATTCAGCCGCTAATTGAGTTAGGTCGCGGCCTAAATGCCTGATGAATATTCATATCTCAGACGGCGACACCCCTTCCGGCTTACCTTCCACCCTGGTCTTGGTCACCATCGTTGCGTAGACCCCTTTCCTCTCTCTCTCCTTCCCTTCGAACCGCCAGCTTCCTGCAGGCGAAAGATGAAAGAAATTAAAAAATTGTGTGTCAATCAAAGAATTTAATGAAATAAAAAATTATTCGCCAAGTCCCTCACGCGAAAGCTTGCGCATTGCTCACCATTTGTGCTGTGTCATCGATCACTCGAGCTTTCAATATTCTTATAATCACGGGAACCAATTCAAAAATGTTTATTTAAAAGAAAAAAAAAAAGTTACGGGAGCTTATTATCCTATTGGAAGAACAGATCGCTTTAATCTCGCCCGAACACACACTCTGCAAATTAATCTCGTTTTTCCTTTTTTTTTTTTTTTCTTTCGTTAGAATCGCAGAGATCGAAAGTACGCGAAAAGCCGTGAACGGGCTAGCGCTTCTCTCTCTCTCTCTCTCTCTCCTGAGAGAAAGCTTATTCCTTTCGAGATAGCGCAGAGCTAGAAAGCTGTCCTCCCACCGTGGTGACTTAGCGAGATTGCGATTTGCATAATGCAATTCAACGTGCGATATATCCAGTTTCGAGGAAGAGTCAAGAAGAACAAGGCAATTACAATGAAAGTCTATGGAGCGCGAGCTCCGGTGCGGCTGTTCTCGGTGCTTCTTGCGGTGCTTTTCGTATATAGAACGAGGGGAGGATCGAAATACAGTGCCGGAGACAGGAACGTAGAGCTTTTGAGGTGCGGTGTGGGAGAAGGGTCCGAGAAAAGGAGTTGGGAGCGAGCGAGAGGGTCTCTATCCGTAGGAAACGAGAAACGACGAGGAACGCAACCACGTTTTCAGAGGTTCACCAGCCACCGAGACGACGACGACGACGACGACGAGGAAGGCTTTATAAATATTCAGCCAGTCGTTAGGACGAGAAGCAAAGTATAAAAGTCGCTGGTGGTCCTCCAACGACGTCGACTACTACCACGACTATGCGAACGAAAACGACAAGGCTAACGGGCTCCGCCGTTACCGCGCCCAGTTGCCTTTGTAATTTCATTCGTAATGTCTGTCTAACAACCGGCCTTCCCTACTGTTTCCTGTGTTCTCGCCTCTTCTCCAACAATCCTATCTGCTGATGCGTTGAACCGAACGCGATCTCGTCACCTTCCACTCCTCGCTTTCGCCGCGTCTTCCTCCTCCAAAACCATTCCCATTTCTGTTGCTTTCTTTCGCCTAAATTCCTTTCCACTCGAGTTTCAATGTAAACCCTCGAAATAACCCGAATCTCCTTCAAATATACATATATATTCGATACTCTATTTTCCGTTGATTGTACAAACGAAAAATCAACAGGGAAATGATTTTAAAAAATTAAATTAAAAAAAAAAACGAATACATTTTTCCGTGCAACATCTTTCGCCGCGTCTTTCTCCTCCAAAACCATTCCCATTTCTGTTGCTTTCTTTCGCCTAAATTCCTTTCCACTCGAGTTTCAATGCAAGCCCTCGAAATAACCCGAATCTCCTTCAAATATACATATATATTCGACACGCCATTTTCCGTTGATCGTACAAACGAAAAATCAACAGAGAAATGATTTAAAAAAATAAAATTTAAAAAAAAACGAATTAATTTGCACTCCGCACTATTTTCCACATTTTTCCGCGCAACATCTGCGACTCATCCTCGTAGTTGTTCCGCTAGACTAGCATACACCACGGACGTTCTAAATTTCATCTTAGTCCCTTTATTCCCGCGTTACGTTTTTCTCCCCGAAATTAAAAAGTTGTCCGGATGTTTTGTTGCGGAGGATTCTCCTAATAGCCTTCGGAAGAAATTATTTCGAGTCGTGGATGTGCGAGTCTCGAGAGGTTGCGCTGTGCTGTGCTGCTGCGAGGCCGAGCAACTGCTACTCTCTTGGCTTTCCGGCTTGGCTGCCTCGTAGCCCAGCCTCTGTATTAGGCGTATTTATGTAGGCGGTCTCATTGCCCGTGCGAACTTACTGTAAGTACCGGCAGTTACTTAACTCGACAGTTTCTGCTATTGCGTCGCGGTGTAGACGCTGAACCCGGTGCTCCTAAGACTTGCCTCGGTATTCGGCCTCACTTCGTACACTCTATTGCCGTGAGGCGCAATGCAGAATCCACCCTCGTCTCGCATTGCACGAGCTAGTTACGAACGTACTCAAGAGAGAGAGAGAGAGAGAGAGAGTTCAGCCCGACTGTATAGCTGTAGTCTTCGCCTTTAGCTTTCACTCCTATTCTCCTTCTATCTCCTGTATATTTTGATCTTCATCTTTCTAACCGCAATGCTTAATTCAAGCCCTTTAACATTTATAATAATGTTTCCAAGTCGAACTGTCAGACGTAAAAAATAAAAATAAAAAAATTGAAATAAAGTGCAAAAATTTTGACGAAAGCGAGTGGCTTGAGTGAGTCTTGAACTATGAATTTTAGGGAAAGGATTGAGAGGTCTCGAGGGTGGGTGGGTGGGAGGTAAGAGCTATCGGTCTGATCGTACCGCTCGCGTCATATTCCGTACTCACTCCGCTCTGGTTACAAGCCGATTCGCCTCGAAACCGGAAGAACCCTCTTACGATCGGTGGGGGGTGATGTAGTCAGGGTGAAACGTCGTCGTCTCGAGGTGCCGCTGGTGCTTCGTGTGACAAACAAATACACGCGTCAGCTCGGCGTGACACCCTTCCGTGACTGGAACGACGACGGCCGCGCTTCCACGTCGAGGGGTGGCGCGAAATCTCCCCTTTCTCTCTCTCTCTCTCCTTGCTCGTTGGAAAGAGGCAGCGAAAACGAAGGAGAGAAAGCTCAGTGAGCCAGAAGCAGAACCGGAATATGAATACAAGAGAGAAGGGCGCAGAGCGACGACGAAACGAACAGAAGGGGATGAAAAGTGGAGGATCGGAGAAGCCGTGCTCAAGTAGACAAGGGACACGTCAGCCGCCATCCTTCCACTCAGCCTTTTATAGATTATTCACGTACAATGGCCGGGTGACAAGTGGCGGCGGTAGTGACGTCAGCGAGGTGGTACAGCGGCCGATAAAAACCACGTATTTCCTCTCGCCCCGCGCGGCGCGTAAGCCTCTGTGTCACGGGCCTCCTCCCGTTCCTTTTCTTCCCCAATACGCGCACAATTCCACTGGCAAACATCCCAACGCACCCCGGAAACAATATTTCACAATCGACCGGCTCTATCTCTTTTCCATTACTCGAGCGTAAAGCCCGAGCCGCTGGAAGGGGGGCGCCCTTTCCGAAATCCCATCCTCGCACCTTCGACAAGTCAACCTCACCGAGTGCACACTGGATCTTATGGGTTATCGGTAATGGGCAAAGGCCACTCTCACTATTTTACGAGCCTCTTCATTGCTGCTTATAAAAAAATGGACATGGACGTTTGATATTTGTTTATAATGAAAATATCGCTTTTTTGGATTCTGTGAAACGTGAAAAATTACTGTATAAAATAAAGGACATAACTTTTGTTATTGTAAAAAAAGCCATACTTTATACAGCGATCCATCCTGTTTCCCAAATTCTGAGACTCTCTCCGGGCATTGTTGTAATCCGAAAAAAAAAATGTACCTCCGATATCCCGCGTTTTATTCGAATTTCACCCATATTTTTTCAAAGGGTATTGTAAGGACGAAAAAAAAAAGAAAAAATGCCGTTTGCGTTGAAATCCATTTATCACGAATTTTATCGAGCGCCGCGGCACTAAACCAAAATCCAAACTTAATTTTTCGGAGTTACGAGAACAAAGAATGCGCAACGCTCCATTCGCGGAATATATTTTCAATGAAAGAGAGAGTAACTAGAGAGCGCGGGTATAGGATTCATAGCCTTCCATTTATATATAGCAGAGTCGATAGCAAAGCCTGTGCTAAAATTTCGACGCATCGAGGTGCACCGGTGCAGCTGTCTAAATGCGCGGCAGGCGCTTTCCTCCCGAGTTTCCAGTGAAGGTTTGCAAGCTCGGCTCCAACGTTTCCGGATTGTCGGGCAAGCAAACGGAAACCCCCGGCAACACATCCACGTAGAGAACACGTTGCTCGTGTTTTCGAGAGGACCGGCACATTGTACCTGTTCTCTGTGTGCCTGTATATCCTTCCTCTCTCTCTCTCTCTGTGTATTTCTCTTTATCTCTGTCTATCCCTATGTTTCTCTCTCTCTCTCTCTCTTCCTCTCTCATTCTGGCGTAGATAGATTCGGTGTTGTTGCGCTGTGGTGTTTGGTGTTTCGTGTACTGTTTGGTGTTTTAATGTTGATTGGACGACTGCCGATTCAGCGGGCGTTCGTTTGTCGCAATTCTCGGTCTGGCACGGGAATCACCTCGTGACGTACACACTAACTGTGCCGAGCGGTGGGTTGCCTACGGTAAAATTTGGTAACGCCGAGTCACTGGTCCGAGTTTTTTTGTACATACTCCATATATATATATATATATATATATGTGTATAAATCTATATATATAAATATGGCCGAGCAACGAAGAGAAGGAGAGAGAAATACGCGATACCTGATGGCGAAAAATAATTTCAAACTAGAAACCAGGGAAAAAAAGAGGACTGTGTAATAAGAACTACCCGGGCATTCAAATTTATTTTCTCTCTCTCTCTCTTACGGTCTTTTTTTTTATTAGTTGAAAAATACGAGTCGGCCGTTGTCCAAGAAAAAGAGGAAAAATAAATGGTTATAAGTATAATAATGATAATGATAATGAATATTAAAAACCACCCCTACCCTGTTACCACGAGGTTACACAGAAAATTAATGTGTGTGTGTGCGTTTGATTGGATTGCTCGTGTAGTAATGTTTCATTGAAATTCGAAAAGCGACAATACCTTCTCGCGACGTTTTTTGTTATTCGTTTTTTTTTTTTTTTTTTTTCACACAGCCTATATGCATTTTGTCTATTGTTCACTGTTATCGATAATGGTTCAAACGATTTTTGTCGAAATTGCCAAAATTTAGACGGATTTGAGTTTTTGGAGGTGGGTGATGACGGCAGGGGTGGCAAATTCTTTCTCGGTGAATATATGCCAAAATAGTGTTTAAAGTGAAAATAGCCGTGTGTTAATTTCAGCAGCGGTGAGCCCGCGCCGTATATGGTGGACAGTACCGGCCTCATGTTCACGCCAAGGTACGTGAACGACGCACACGCACACACACCCACACACACACACACATACACATTTATTTAAGGGAATAAAATCACTGAAACCCTCATAGAGTCGCGCTTCTTAGAAATAAATATAACAAATAGTCTATCAAAATGTAATCAAGTTTTTCGAGAATTAAAATTTGCCATTTTTTTAGAGGGACACTATTTACAATCGAGCATGTAAGGATTTTTTAAAATTAAAATTAAATAAAATTTGTTTAAAAACTTAAAAAAAAAAAAATTGGAGCAATGAAAAATTTTTGGGGGACCATTTTTAACCAGTACAATTTTTCAAGAGGCGTCAAAAAAAAATGTAATTCATAAATTCTTCTACCAATAGCATAAGTCATGAAATAAATAATAAAAATAAAAGAATTGATGGACAAAACAAAAGATATGCTACTCGAAAAATAACGAGAGGATCGCTTCTATTCTTTAGAGACAGAGAGAGAGAGAGAGAGAGAGAATAAATAAAAATAGGCGAAACGACACTAAAGTTAAGAAAGAATACCCGTTAAACCGCAATCCGCGACACAATGCCAAAAATAATAATTCAATGGTATCGAAATTTACGAGAACATTGTGTCTTCCAAGTTGTAACGCGGTGTGCTCCCTTTATCGTGCTTTTCTCTCTAATTCTTGGGGAGCCTCGTGTATTTCTGTAGAACGTCGATGGCTCGGAGCTCGCGAGACCGGATATTTCCAATGATTTTTCTCGCGGAGCAATCGCAATGGAATAAATCCTCCTTTCGACATGGTCAAGAGAACTCGAGACTGGCCTCTCGCCCCTCTCTCTCTCTCTCGCCTCTCCATGTATACACAGAGTGTACCAATCGCTGCTGCTGCTCTGGTCAGCTCTGCCGCGCTGCTCCTACGCACACGGAAGAGCGGATAGAGAAGCGTTTCGAAGAGTGCACGACCAACAGTAGTAGCGGAGAGAGAATTTTATCCGTACAGATATTAGATCACCGGTTACGATCGAAGCGCATCGATGGGAACTCGGGCGTATCGTGCCAGCTCACGCAAACCTCTCTTTCTCTTTTTCCCTCTCTTTCTCTCTCTGCTACAGAACTACGTTTCATATCTTTTCCTATTTCTCGCTCTCCCCCCACCCCTTCCTCTCTCTCTCTCTCTCTCTCTTCTTTTCTCTTGTTTCACTTTGGTATATATCTAGGAGAGGCTGGTGCAGCGAGAGCACACGGTAGCTAAAGCTTTTCCACGCTCTGCACTTGGTGAAACGCATACACGTTCATACACACAGGGGGAGAGAAAGGAAACTGGAAGAGCGCGGGAACGCGAGATACGAGCAAGCATAGCGGAAGACGTAGGTGTACGACTGTGCAAAATCCATCAAAAATTCAATCCACATGCACACGCGTGTACGTACGTTGTTTCGCACCGTTGAACCTTTCGAGGGTGAGAGGCGACAAAATAAAAATGAAATGGTGCATGAGAGAGAGAGAGAGAAAAGGAAAGGTGATCGAAGGAAGGAAAAGGAATGGCGCGAAAACGTTTTGTAGATTCCTGAAGCGATACACGAGGGAGAAAACGGGATGTTTTATACAGGCTACCTTCTCGACCGGGATCTCGGGTCGAGTGAAAAAGAAAGAGAGAGAGAGAGAGAGGAGAAAAGGTGGCGGTCGGTGGTGGGTGGATATTGGCGCACCCTTTGCCAGCTCCTGAAGCATGTGTGCGCCATAAATAACATGTAAATATTTTCAATAACTGCCTCAGCGGGCCTCGGCATGAAAAATGCAAACCGCTTTGCGTCCGGTCCGCGTGCACTGCACTCTTCCGGTGTAAACCCCTTATTTTTATCTCTCTCTCCGTCCCTCCCATCTTTACGTCTTCCTCTCTCTCCCTCTCACTTTCTTTCGGTTTTACCGTAGAAACCTGCAACACAACCGTTTTTTAATATATCTGTATAGTGTCCCGCGCAAAATTTATGATGCTCTAGCAGGCCGATATTTGTTTCGCTCGGTGGTCATAGGGGCTCTGTACCCTCTCTCTCTCTCTCTCTCTTGCTGCACGCGTCCTGTGTGAACGTCGAGGCCGCCGCCGCTGGTCACCGTCTTTGCCCCGCTTCAGACCTCTCGAACACGCTTCTGCAGTCTCGACAAAGCGGAAAAGTATGCGGAGCAACAAGAGAGAGAGAGAGAGAGGGAGAGGCAAAGAGAAAACTGGAGATTGCGCTCGGCGTGAGACGGTCCGGAATCAGAAGTCTCTTTTCCTTCGGGTTGAAGAAGAGAGGAAGAGAGGGAGAGGGAAATCTGTCGAACGGAAAAGTACCCTCCACCGCGTTTACAGGGCCTTCTTTGTGAATCTCTTTCTATCTCTGTCTCCTCTTCTTTCAAATACACACCCACACACTCTCTCTCTCTCTCTCGCTCTTCCTCACTGGGAGTTCTTGCACTCGCGGGATCTTATCGAGCAACTCTGAGCCTCGAACAATATCTTTACCGTAGAAAGTGTATGTCTCTGTATATGTATAGGCGATATATCCAGTGTTTTTATCCACGCGGAAGTCGAGAATCGACTCATGTGAACCTTTATCGTATATCTCTCTGTTGCAGGGGCTTTGGTTTCATCACCTTTGCGGATCCTGCCAGCGTTGACAAAGTACTAGCCCAGGGTAATCACGAGTTGGACGGCAAAAAAGTGAGTATACTTTTCCATTACCATTTGCACAAGTATTCCTTTTTTTTTTTTTTTTCTTTATATAGATAAAATAATAAAGCTGACGAAAAAAAAATGTAAAAATAATCTCGCGATCACGTGCACTTAATGAAAGTACCCGACGATTCGTTTTTCTCAATTTTTGCGAGCTTACCCACACCCACACACACGTACGGGGAAAAATCTTCTACGTGTCGAACGCACATAGAGTTTCGTTCGGATCGTTAAGTCTGATTTGTTCCGATTGGCGAGTACAGTGAGCCAGGGAGAGACTCGATACTCCGCGATGTGAAACGCGGAGGCATTGAGGTATAGAGAGACGACGAGACGCGAGCGATCTTCCGTGAAGAATCGACAGTGGAGGTGAAGAGGAAGAGGCGATGCACCAACAGTCGAGTCCCGGAGAGAGAGAGCGAGTAGTTATGAGGGACTTGTACACCCAAGGCAAAAGAAGAACGAAACGTAGCGTATTATGGAGGAGGGAAACGAGCCGAGGTCGTGGAAGTGGATGCGCGCGAAATTGTCAAAGCTCTTTAGAAATTTCTGCATGGCCCGCATTCCCGGATATGGAGTATTCTGCTTCTCGTCGTCGCGGCGGTACCAGGGGTGGGTGGGAAAACGGCGAAGGAGGAGGAGGAGGAGGAGGGAAAGGGAAAGCCGTTTCTGAAGTGTTGGCGACACTGCAGCTGCCACTGCCGTTGCACTGAGTGAGAGACTCTCACTCCCGCGAAACCCTGTCACTGTATAACGCCACCCCTTTTTCCAACTGGAACCCTCTTCGCCTCCTCCTCCTCCACCCTGCACCAGGCGTGCTGCAGTCCCCTTCTTCAGTCTCGTTCGTCGTCGAGACTCGAGTAGGTGCCACTGGAGAAAGAAGAATGAGGGTTTAACCCCTTTGACTCGGGTCTTCGCGCAGAGGAGAGAAAGAAAGAAAGAGAGAAATAAAGAAATCCCCTGACTGCCCCGAGGCTAAGTTCGGAGGACATTGCCATACTTTTTCACGAAGCCCTGAACCTCCCTCCCGAGAAGCCCTATCGTACTTTGACGTTTTTACAACGCGTTACTCCCGTCTCGACAAAAGGAACACCTCTCGTTACTTTGATACACCCCTTTTCCACATTATTTTGCCCGTTACTCAATATCCCATTGTTCCGTCAAAGTGATCCGCAGTGTTTATCACTTGCCAGCCACTTTCGTGTCTTCCACTAATTTTAATGAGAGCCAGGGTCTCTTGCGCGCGGAGCGAGCTTTTCCTTTTTATGTGGAAACTTGAGTGGGCTTCTATTCGAAAAGTACCTGGTGTCTGGTGGTTTTTTCACTCCGGAATGTTGCGTCGAAATCACTGCGGGATGAACGTCGCGGGCAGAGAGAAGAGAGAAATCAACTCGTTCTTCGCAGACGCGATATACTCGATTAGATCGATGGAGTCGTTCGAGTGCGGTCTGGTATATCGATAATCGATGCTCTTAACTTCCTCGCGCGTTGCACTTGACTCCGTCGTCGTCGGGTCCTCCGGTTTCTCCGCTCGGTCTTTCTTATCAGTCTTCCTCATTCGTTTTCATTCCTTTTTTTTGTTTTTTCTCTCCTCTCGGGTCGTACCTTTGGGAGTGGGCGGCCGCCCAGCGATCCTCCTCGAGAATTAGACGACGTCGAGCGCCTGCGAAGGGAGGGCATGTTCCGTGCGTGCCGACGCATGAAATCACCTTTTCCCCGTGACATTTTGCACGTTCTCCGTGCCTCCCGGCACCTACTTCAACACTCTCTCACCTCTTTCTCATTCGGCCTCTAATTTCTCCGGGATGCACGCTGCGAACTCGCGAGATTGCCTTCGTTCGTTCCAAATTTGTTTTTGGACATTTTTAATTTTTCCCTTTTTTTTTTCTGTAGCACAAACGTTGTACGTTCGAGCAAGTGAGTTTGAGATTGCGAGCGGAAATTGGTCGAGTCCTGGCGACAGGGTGACGCGGAGCTTTTTTCCTACGAATTATCCTGGGGAATGAAATAAGCAGAGTCACTCATTCCGGAGAATGATTTTTTTTTTTTTTTTTTCTTTAGCGAAACGACAGCTTGGGGTGGATGAAGGGTGGCCGGGGGGGAGCCACTGAGCCTCGCGGAAATTGTCTGCAGCCCCTTACAAAACTCTGTACCGCGACTCGTCGCCGGGCCTCGTTTTCCTTCACGGCTTCCGCGTGTGCATAGGCCACTGCCGCTGCGCGCCTCTGTCCTTTTCTCCTCGCTTTCCCTCGGCTCTCGTCACTCGTCAGTCAACAATACGAGAAGCGTCCATTGTCGAATGCTTTTAAATTTGAAATACAAACCGTCTGCCTTATATACCCCGTGTCCCTTGCACCCACTCTCGGCTTTTCTTGTTTTCATTTTTTTTTTTTATTCCTGTTCTTTTCATCCCCCCCCCGGTCCCTCCCCTCTGCGCCTCGCGCTCGTCCGTCAATCCGACTCTTTGCAACAGAAACTATTACTTGTCCCTCTTCCGCGCCCTTTCCGCTCTCCTCTATTTTCCTCACGACACGCACAACGCCTTCGCTCCTAAAACCAACGGCGAGCGCCCTCATCGCGTGTGTTTCATCAAGATTTTCATCCTGCGCGAATTCCAAGCGATTTTTCTTAGCCCGTTGTGAGCATGCGAGGCGCTGCAGCTGCTGTTGCACTTGTGAGTGAGGAGCTTCTTCCTTCCAAGATCCGCAATTTCGCCGTCGGGTGAATTCCGGGGAAAAACGACGTTATTTTGCAAAAATAATCCTACGAAATAGATTTTTCTGCAATGAAATTGTCCAAACTGTAGACCACTCGATAGACGATTTTTATATATTTAATTTGTAGTTGATCGAACGTTGTTGTCAATTATTTTTCACGCAGGTGCAAAAAAAAGTGTTGCAGCTGGTTTATGTTTGACAAACGCGAAGAGTAATGTGACAGCGCGTTAAAACGTGGCAAAACAAAGATTTTCGATAATAATCCTCGCGTTGTGTGCTCGGTTGAGACTCGGGTAAGCGTGGCAAAGGGCCATCGAGCTTGCGGAGCTCTTAGCTCGGCCTAATGCCTCGGTCCTCGCGATTTCCGTCTTCCGGGTTGGGTAACACGATCTTCCTAATGGCGCATAAAATCAACAAGAACTCGGAAGGCGAAAGAGCCTTTGGTCCCTCGCGTCGAGGGAAGAAGCAGCCGACGAACACAACCCCTTTTTCCCTCGATTCTCTTCCCTGTCTCTTACGTCACTAGCCGACGGACGTCATTCAAGCTGGAGGAGCATTAAATTCGGGAATCGGGTATTAAATTAGCCTCAAATAATTACCGAACTTTTGGGTCAAATTTTGAAGAAAATGTCAGTCGTGATGAACGACCGGAACTCAAGTTACACCCGAAAAAAAAAATCATCTATACCAGGCTCATTAACTGCGGAAAAAAATTCTAGCTAAAACAAGCTGAACGTCAGTCACGTGATAAAGGCAATTGAGGCTTCAAGGATGAAAAATCGAAGAAGCGAAAAATCGCCACACGCTTTCGTCCCGAATTGCAATGATAATGAATGGAAACAACCACAACGTGACTGTTTGTGCAATGATTCAAGCGAGTGAAACGTAAGCCGTTGATATCCGCGCGGCAGGCAAACAACGTGCTGGTTGCCCTGAGATATAAATAATTACTTATGACGTACAAGCCGTGAGTTTGAGCGTGGATGGGAGTCAGTGGTAGTCGGTTATCCAGGATATATCGGCAGTGCGGAGCTGCAGGCTGTGCACCGCGGCCGCATAGCTTTATTTCGCGTGCCGCCACATTTAACCCGTTAAATTAGCTTTCCCGGCTACGAACCCGGAAAATTTATGCGTCCCCGGTACATATGGAATACCGTCGGCCAACCGAACAGATAATTTACCCGGAAGCCTCTTTCTCTTTCGATTTTTTTAAATTGTTTAACCTGTAGCTCGTTGTACGTACGAACGAGGACCTACTTTTCTCGAAAATAAAAAAAAAAAAAATCGATAAGCCTCGCTATAAAGAATCCAGACTGTGCGGGGGGAGTCTCTCGGGTATAGCCGGAGGCAATTATGAACTTGTCATCTTAGCATCGTGTCGAGAACCCTCTTTAAGTCGAGACAGCAACAGCTACGTCGTTAAATTAATTGTCACTGAAATAATACACTTTGCGGTAAGAGACGTCGAGAATGAGGATGAGACTCGAGGGACAGCTGGCGGCGTCGGCGGCGGCGGCGATGGCGACGACGAAGACGACGACGACGGTGATGCGGAGGGTCGCTTCGCCGGTCTCTTCGCTCGGCGAGGGATGTAGTCTTTACCGCGAGCTCCCTTAACTCGTTCTCTCTCGATTTAGACCTTATTTATCTCGTGAGCTTGGCGCTGTTCCGTCGCTGGTAGACGGGGGGGCTAAGGACGAAGCTCCGGGAGAGCGAGCAACCCTTGCGGCGTTATCAATCCTCGTGAACACCGACCGAGCTTTGAGGAAAAGCGCCTCGTTGTATTCCGCAGCCCCAGCCGTTGACGTTTATCTTTTTACCCTCGACTTGCGCCTCTCCCGCGCTCTGTCGTTTACCTCAAACGCTTCCTCATCTTTTTCCCTCGAACCCCTTGTCGACTACCACCTTTCTTTATCTTTATCTCGGCTCCGTGTGTGTGTGTGCGTTTTTTTTTTTTTTTTCGTTGCCTTCCACGAGCCAGGAAAAGTGGAAGAAGCGAGAAATTCGGTCCTTCCTCGAGCGTATCTTTTCATTCGTGAAGCGCTGATGCTTACCCGGGCCATCGCTCGCGTTTCGAGGGCGCTCAAACACTCGCGCACACCAATGGTAACCTTTTGGAAAGCGTCACGCGAAAGCCGAGGATGAATGCCGACGAGTGTACGCGTCGATGGCCTCGCGATTCCTGGGCCTCTCTCCGCGAGGTAACGCACATCTGCGCTTATCTTGCTGTTGTTTTCTTCACCTCGTCCCACAAAAGGCTCTAGTTTTTCTTGTTTCACTAACCGACAGAGTATCGTGCACGTATATTATGCAATTTGCCGAATACGTTGACGATTGGGCCTCTCTCTGCGAGGTAACGCACATCTGCGCTTATCTTGCTCTTGTTCTCTTCACCTCGTCCCACGAAGGGCTCTAGTTTTTCTTGTTTCACTAACCGCCGGAGTATCGTGCACACGTATATTATGCAATTTGTCGTCAATAAATTCCCAGACTTGGATTGCACCGAATACGTTGATGTATCGGCAAACATGAAATATTGATAAAATACCAGGCGATTCGACGTTTCCATCTCGTAAATAGAAAATTCGTGAATTTTTTTACGATCCATTACGTGGATTCTCGTGTTCTCCGGAGTCATGATCTTACGACTCAATATTCGATGCTTCCAACTCATATTTTTCCCAAAGACAGCTCGAAATTCGCTTGGCCTCGTGTAGTTCGATATACACGCAGTATCGGTTTATTTCGTTCTCGTAATCAAAACCCACTTGGTATATATCGCCGGTAAAAAGCCAGAGAGTGAAGGAAGCGTTTTTTCTTTTTTTTTTCCTTTGCCAGAGGGGATTCTGGGTTTTCTAGATACCTCGCCGCTCTCTATCCTAGTGAGTTATACGCGTCTTTTTACGAACCCTCTCGGAATCCTCTCGCTGAATTACGCATGACGTTAGCCGCATAGCGAGATCCTCTAATGGTTCCACCACGAGAAACTCCCGCCCTCTGCCTCTCCGACCCTCTCCTCCTCCCCACAAGACCATAAGACCATTTCCCTCGCAGCCTCCGCTTCTTCACTCGGACCCCGCTACTGTACTTAACGCAAATGAAACCCACCCTCGTTCTCTTCGCTCTTTCTCCTCGTGGAACCTGGAAAAAGGCTAAAACATATCACTTTCCCATCCACACACGGTGACCCCTCTCATCAATTGCATCGAATTTGGAATACAAGTGACACCGAATGGAAATACACTCAAGTTTTCGGTGCAAAAATTGCAGTTCACAAAAGAGACAGCGAGAGTTTGTAGAAATCTCTCACCGTTGAACTCGCACGTTTCCGTATCACCGATGGAAAATGTTTGGAGAGCCATTGGCCGGTTTCTGGTTTTTCTCGTTGCTCTTCCATCGAACCCCGCGGCAAATCCACGTCTTCCATACACACATGGTCCCATAGAGCCGCCGCCGCTGCCGCTGCTACCTTCTCGGGCGATCCATTTCCAGATTAAACACACGTAAAGCTCAGCCCCAGTAGCAATGCCGAAGTACGAGAGTAGCAGCGGCAGTTCGTTGCATAGAAAAGGCACACACTGCTTTTACAGCCTCCCGCACAAAAGCTCTCCTCATATACAAAACTCAAACACCCACCCACCCCACACACGCACACGCATTGACACACACACACACACACACACGAGTATGCGTGTGATACGTTGTTGCTGGCGCCGGTGGTTTGTTGAAAATTTTAACATTTCCTTGTCTCTTTGAATCGAATACGAATGTGTAATGGAATATAAAGTGGATGAAGATAAAGGCGCGCGCCTTTATCGGGGAGGACTTGCCGGTTGTTTCGAGTGGAGTTAAAGTTGCCGATGAGAAAAAGACAAAAATATGATTTATTCAAATCCTCGGGTACATCTCTAGTCCGAGAGGAAGGGGAGAGGCGTAATACATACGAGGAGAGAGAGAGATACGGTTAGTGTATTCGAAACGAGTCGAAGCCGAATTTATTCGAGGTCCCGGGACCGAGAGAGAGAGACGATAGGGCGCCGCGTTCTCCTGCTTCATCCCTTGGCGGGGAGGGGCGCAGCATCCAACCGGTGAGTGATTCTCGGGGAAAGTTCTACAAGGAAGCTTCGGCCACGTACGTGACGCGACGGTCCACGCGAGCTCGCGAACCAAACTAGTTCACTCTCCTCCTCCTCCTCCTCCTCCTCCTCCTCCTGTATAAAAGACCTCTCCCCCGGGTATAAGGATTTCGAGTGTAGAAAGAGAGATGCCACCTCGTACACTTCCTAAGTAGCGAGGATTACGAAAAACTTTTAGTCTCGAAAAGCGGGACTCTCGAGAGGAAGCACACTGGTAAAGGGAATCAATGCTCGGTTCTCCTCTTCGTACGAGTACCAAACTTTCGGAGCTTTAATCTTTCTCCCCCTCCCGACGTAGCAATCTTTCACGAATCTATATCACATTATATCATCGGGACTTTGAAGAACGTGAAAATTCACCTAAAAATTCCTCCCCACTTTTATTCGAACGTCTGCGAAATTCTCGAATAAAATTCTACCCTAATTCGTATTAACGAAATTCCAAAGCTCAACGTTGCCAATGACGAAGTTGCCCAATTCCGTGAGACATATTAACGCGAAACTTTACGTCAGTTAGTTAGCAAGTGCGAGACGTTAAAAACATGGAATGGCACACACCGAATGTTCGAGCCAAGTATGCGAGGAATTGGAGACTGAAAGTGAGGATGAGCGGCGGGTAGATTGCGGAGAGACGTTGAGAGTTTATCGTCGTAACACGCGATAAAGAGGGTGAGATTTCGGGGTGGAAGGCTCCCTCGTATTCATCCACACATACATACATACATATTTTCGTGCGTATACGTATATACTCTCGGTTGGTTTGGCTATGCAAGCGGAAGCTTCGTCCCAACACGTCATAATTGCGTACGTAATCACCGTCGTGTTTTCTCTCAATTGTATTCAGCTCAGTGGGGCTCTTTCTCGGAGTCTCGGTTCGCAGCTAGGGTGGCGTCGGAAAACGGGCTACTAACCAGGTACTATATTTCACGTGTATCATATACTATGTACCGTATAGTCGTACAGCCGAAGGTGGAAGTCAGAAGGGGAATGAATGAATGTGTTACGCAGCCTGGAAAATAGGGATTCTCCAGAGTCGGGCCCTGACTCTTTAGTCTTCATGAACACGGCCAATTCTGGTAATGGTTCTCGCTCCACGCGCCGGATAACATCCTGTCTCTGTATCGCTATATAACAATGCCATATAGCGTCGTGTATGTGTATATAAAATTATACTCACAAGTGCATACATATATATATACACGTGTGTTGAACTTTCGATGTTATCTCTATAAACAATGAAGCTTTACGGCGAACGATGGCTGTTGGAGAGTGAGATTCCGGGCGGTTGGTAGTCTCTTCCGGAAAACGAGGGGCCAAGCTTTTCCCACCCTCTTTTTTTCTCCTCACTTCCGCGTGACGTCGAGCCAACGGAATTTCCG
Source organism: Clistopyga incitator (assembly GCA_947507545.1). NCBI lineage: Eukaryota > Metazoa > Arthropoda > Insecta > Hymenoptera > Ichneumonidae > Clistopyga > Clistopyga incitator. Next base: position 798,665 of record OX382188.1, on the reverse strand, counting down.
GGCAAAATCTGTGAAGTCAAAACAGAAGAGAGTTGTTATTTCACGCCGAAGGGGTGCTCTCCTTCCAACACTCCCTCCCTCCCTCTCTCTTTTATATAGTGTCGCGGCTATATGGATGGAGAGATTTCTCTTAAATAATTCATAAGCAATAGCGCGAGCGAGCCTCGTGGTCTCGCGGTCACGTCTCGTCTTTCTCTCTCTCTCGCGCGCGCGCTTGAAGCCGCACCGACCGAGGCAGAGAGGGAGTCCGCTGATTGGCTCGAATTTACGAGCCATTGTCGGCTGATTGGGAACGCTTGTGTGACAGGAATACACCGATCTCTCGCGATCTCTGCCGTTGCGCTCTCTCTCTCTCTCTCTCTCTATTGCAAGAAAAAGTACTTTATCGCATTGCGAAAAAGCTCCCACGACAATGTTGAGATATTTTATACGCCGAAAATGCTTTTTAACGACAGTAGCCGGTCTAACAAAATGTCTGCAAAGTCTTATAGAAAAAAAAAAAAAAAAAAGGAGAAACGGGTTTCGTGAAGGTGAATCGATCTTCGAAGCTGCGGACGTTGAAGCGATGAATTAATTCTCATAACTGTGGATATAGCATCGGAAGAGGTTGAATTTATTCGGCAAGTTTGCTTTTAATTATCCGACCAATTCGTCGGTAGTGCGATGGTCCACTGCTGATGGCTGGAAGGTACGGAAGTACCTCGGCAACGAGTTCATCGGATACATTATGCCTACTGCACGCTTTTCTCTCCCTGACCGTCCGGCTTGTCCTCGTCGTCGTCGTCGTCCTCCTCCTCCGCCGCAATTTCACTTCGGTCTGGTGGACCTCGTTGTCCGTGACACTTTGACGCAGCTCCCTCGGTTTTCGGCGGGAGGGGGGTAGATGCGGTGTGCCTGTGCTCAAGGGTAGAGTTGTACGTACAGCGAGGACGAAGCGGGAGAGATGCGGAGGAAATCGCGAGAGGCAGACGCAGCGAAATGCTGTCCACCGGCGAGCCGGAGAAACTCCGAGAGCGGGACGCGGCGGAATGTGACAGAGAGAAAGAGCGAAGAGCAACGAGCGCGCCTGTACCGGGCAGTTATGAGTTGCCTAATTGTTTTGTCATTGTTCGTCCATCTCCGTGAGCCCGCGTTGTTCACTACACAGAAGCAGTTACGTGTGTACGCCACGAGAGGGAACGCCGCCACGTTTCTGCGGAGGCGACGAGACACCCACCATCGCCGTCGTTGTTGTTCTTGCTTTCATTGTCAAGCGGTCACCGGGCGAGAGAAGAGAACCACCGTCGTCGTCGTCGTCGCATCGGCTTCTCGCTCCTCAATGTTCTCCAGCTACCAGCTTTCCGCTCGATCCGTCGCGCACAACTTGGACCTCGCGGAATACTTGGCATCGTATCGGGAATACTGTCAACCGAGAAGTGAGAAATGGAGGTCGAATTGTTTCGGAGGATTCCGCAACAACGGTCAACGATGCTGCTGCTGCTTTAGGCTCGCCTCTTATTAGATTTGTCACCGCTATTAATTGCGTTGTTCTATTTTTAACGTCGCAACATTTTCGTCGTATCCATTCCCGGAATTTCGCGCATCCACTATTTTCCGCTAATTTAATCCGCACCTTCGGTCACACTCGATGGCTCAAAATGTTTGATATCATTTCACTACTCGATACGAGTTCTCGAGTGCGATTAATAATAACTCACTGTCGCTTGTGATGGGGTGACACGAGTATCTCGATTAATTTAATTAAATTGAACGTAGACCTTTTTTTTTTTTTCCGGAACGGAAAAAATTTACATAAATAGAGCTATAAAGTTAGTGATGATGAATTTGATTATAGATTTGTTTTCCAGATCAGAAAAAATGTGCATAAATAGAGCGATAAAGTTAGTGATGATGAATTTGATTATAGATTTGTTTGAGTGCGGCTAGAATTGTCGAAAAGCTTCTGACATTTAACTTCAGGCGCAAACTATGATTAGATCTCCGTTGCGTCATCCGGTAATTGAGTTTTCACGAGTTTATCCACAATTGATAAACCCAACCGAGTGTTTCCTGAATTCGGTGAAAATGCATAGCCCTCCTTTCGCGCCGATTTTGCCAATCGCAACGCGCCCGAATTTGCAGTGTCGGCTTTGCTGTTTCGAGGCCTCATCTGGCGACCCTAAAATAGCGACTGGTGCATCTCTGCTCTGCGACTGGTTGTGTCAGTAGAGCGAGTAACTATGTTTATCGTTGACGAACGAAACGTCGCTTCGGCTCGCATCACCGGAGGGTTGGAAGAGTCCGGGGGGTGGAGGGGGTGGGTTTCGCTGTTTCCCGTTTCGTTCCATTCGCACGACGAGTCACCTCCCCCCCCCCCCCCCCTCCCTCCTGCTGCCCCTCCGCTTCCTCTACCGATAGCGAATTACTGTTTGACGTTGGCAAACTTTTACCCGAAGCTTTTTACTTTACCAACGACGAGGAGAGAGAGTATGTGCTTGCTGCTGTGCTTTCGCTTCTTTGTATACTCTCGCTCCGCGTCGTACAATCCTCAACCTCCATCGTTTGCCATTTTATGTCACAAAATCTCCCTGCTGTTCTTCCAACTTCCACGGATTTTTTGTTTTTTTATTTAATTTTATTTTTGTCATTTTTCCGCGACGAATATAAAAGTGAAAAAACGAAGGAAGGGAAAAGAAAATGTAAGCTTGCATTTCGAGTGTTTCTGCTGAACGCTCCGGGTGACTCGACGCTCGGCATCGCGTATACGTTTTAATAAAGTCGGATTAGATACAAGGCACGTGCCTCTCTCTCTCTTCTCTCACTGCGACTTTATACGTGTGGCTCTGGCAGTTTTGCTGCCATAGCTCTATAGACGCGATTCCCTCTCGCCGTAAACTCCGCTTGGCTGCTCCTCCTCCTCCTCCTCCTCCTCTACCCCTTTCTCACTCGCCTCGTCCAGCCCTCTAAAAAGAGTTCACCGTGTCAGCAGATGCCAGCTGCTGTAACGTCGAGAGGACGGGAGGCAGAGAGAACGAAGAAGGAAAGAGTGGAAAGGAGAATCGAGGGCAGAGGCCAGAGGGCAAGAGGTACCAGCACCGACCGAGGGATATTGGCTCCTGGCGCCGAATGCCGTTGACGTTGTCGAAGAGATTTTTGACAGGCGGCATTATTAAAAAAATCCCATGCCCGGTTACCAGTCCCACACTCGGAAGAGCATCGACAGCTCACCAAATATTTATTATCCCACATCGTATTGATATAGTTACTCCAAAATTGTCATTTTTTATTTTATTTTTTTCTTCAACATCTTATGGCCTTTCGATTCTCTACCAAAAAAATTGCAAAAAATAAAACAGCGATCGGCGATTTTTTCTATAATTCTAAATCTTTATCCACACTGAATTAAAATAGGTACGAGGGCCTCCGAATGAAGCGGATGACAACGATTTTGTAAAATATTTAAAACGTCTACAATATTCCGTCCAAATGAAAATCTCGGTCATTTTATATTTAAATCGATGCATGAACCTTAAATTACGGTTGATTGTTCGCGGGGATTACGAGTTTGCAAAATGTCAGTGATTTTGCGTGTGCAATACGGGATAAAACCGGTGACGTAATTCCAGGAAAAAAAAATATCAATTTTACGTACTAAATAAAGCCGTGGGTAATCGTTACTTCCGTACGATCGTTGACGAGAGTTCCGCAAACTTTGAAACGTAATTGACAGAGGAAAAAAAAAAAAAAGAAGAAATTCGCTCGATAGTTCATCCGTTGTTTGCAGTTTGTCGTGTCTCCCTGGCATTTATCAACTTTCCAATAAGAGACGTGGAAATAGTTCGCTCCGCTCGATTTATATTTTCAAATCTCCGATGCGCGATCATCAATGATCCAAAGGGGGGCGGGAGGATATTCCCAGAGGTGGTAAAGGCCAAACTCGTATTCCGCTGGTTCGATTGGTCGGTAGTACAGTAAAAAGTAGCGTGGCTGCTGGCGAGCAGAGCAATAACGATTACCCAGCTCGGGGCCGCTTCGGAAAAATAATGTACAGAGTAGAGCGAATCGAAGCTCTCTCGGAGTCCATTTTTATCGGACTATACATCTTGGAGGGTGCGAGGGAAAAGCTGTGTGAGGGCGAGAGAGAGAGAGAGAGGAAGGAGAGAATAAAAAAAAAAAGATTGTCGTGTGGCTGGGTTAAAAGAGGGAGAAATCGCGCACGCAGCTGGCGCGAATATTAAAAGCAATCGCTCAGTCTCGCGTAATAACTGACCGGCCGCGATTTTCACCCTCCTTTGCTCTCCTTCCGCACCTTCTCTCTTTCTCTCTCCCTCTCCTCTCTCTCGCTATGGATACAATAAATCCGGACCCACGCAGGAGCTTAATAGTCGTGGATGTTCCGCACTCTGAGAAATCGCGACGTTTTCACTCTCGACTTTCTTCCTCCGCTTCGCGGAGATAAAACAGAATGAGATATACAAAAGAGAGAGAGAGAGAGAGGGAGGGAGGGAGGAAAACAGGGAAAAACGGTGGAAGAAAGAATTCTTTACACACTGTTTTGGTATGAAAGGTTTCCGAGAAAGTCCACTCTGTCCTCGGTAATGCGTGGCTCGAATTTTTTTCCTTTCTCCTCTCTCCTCTCACATCTGTTTGAATGAAACGTGTCTACCGTGCAAAGAGTTGATGCTCGTCTGGCTGGACTCGACGATGGAGCAACCGTCAGACTCTGTACTCTGCGCTACAGAGCTTTCCACCCTCTCCCCCCTCCCTCACTCTCTTTCTCGCTCTCTCTCTCTCGCTCGCTAGCTCGCGGTTCTCCGCTTGTTCGTAACGTAGCGGAGCGTCGTTGGGCGACAAAATGAAAGCCGCACGAGTGAAATATCGTCGCCGTGAGGGAAAAAAAAAAAAAAAAAACGCACGCGTACTACAAAGGGACGGTTTACGTGTATGTGGAGGGGTCTGTGCGTGCGCACAAAGGCCTGCATAGCCACGAGAGCGAGAGGGAATCAACAAAAAATCGCCGCGTGACGAAGCGAGGAGCGTTACAGAGGCTGACGGAGAGAGAGAGAGGGGAAAAAATCGCTTGCGAGAAGAGAAAATGGTTCGGGAGAACACGACGAATGTGCCAGTCGCGGGGATGAAAGAGGGATGATGGCCTCTCCCGAAATGGCCAACAGGATTGTCTCTCCCTCCCTTTCTCTCCAGGCAACCCATGAAGAAATGACCAATCGCGAGATCGACGGGCATTCTAACGGACACCGGTGAACATATTTGCCTTTAATTTGCTTCGCGAATTAACGCTATTTGAGACGAGCAAACGAGGGTGCAAAAGGGGCTCAACTGACCCGAGAATACTCGATTTCTGCTCGATACAACTCGATATAAATATATATATATCGTCTCATATCGAAACGGAATTTACTTGAAATTCGTTCGTTGTTGGAATATTTAATGCTTGGGTATTGAAAGGTTTTTCTGAACAATCAAATAGAAGACGTTTCGTCGAAACGTTTCTTTTTTTCGTTCAAAAATTTGAAAAGTGACAGCGACAAGATTGTCACGGTCCATCCGAAATGCCTGACGTTCGCAACATTCGTCAACTCCCAATGGAACGCAGCTTTGAGGAAAGAGAAGACGTTCCCGTACTCGGGCGATTAAAATTCAGTCTGCAAAGAGCGTGCGGCGCCTCCGAGAGTTTTCGGACTGTATGTGAGCCGGGCTCGGAAAAAGAAGAAGAGACGGAGGGATGAGAGTGGGAACGGGAGGAGAAGTCCCTCGTAGCCGGAAACGTGCCAAGGCGACAACGACAACCGAAGCTCCCTCGTACGTATACGAACAGACCGAGCGGTTGTGTCAGTGCTGCCGAGAGTAAAAACGAGGCGTCGGAATTTATGCCTCTTCGTCTCTTCCACCCAGCTGGCCATCTCCGACGAAGCGTGAACGAGTGTTTCTTCCTCGCTGTCCCTGGCTCTCTGCTCGAGAAACTCTCGACATACATGTACATTTATTTCCTCGTTAACGAGTGCGAGAGGTCGAGGTAACCGAGCGAGCTCGAGAGAGAGAGAGAGCTAAGCGAGGAGTGACTCTCGTTAGCATATTTAATTAAGCTTAGACAAGACGAAACTAGTTCACTCATAGGACACGAGAGAGAATTTTCCACCGGCGTAAAAACACCGAGGATGTGTAGCAGAGACCTTTGAAGAAAAAGTGAAGGAAGACGAAGCACCGGAAGGGAATTTCGCAGAGATGCGGAAGCAGCCAGAAATGCCGCCTGGATCCGTCAGTCAAAAGTTTCTCGCGCTGTCTAACTGTACGAGCGGCGTACTACACGATATACCGGAAACCTTTCAGCTTCCATTGCTCTCTGCGCTGCCGGAGCACACAGCCATTCGATACTTTTCGAACTGGCAAACCGAGTGAGAGTACAGAACGTGTGGAGTTCACGGGGAGAACGAGCCGATCGAGGGGCGGCTGCGAGATGAGGAGAGACGGAGAGAGTTTCGGGGGTTGCGAGAGGAAGGGGTTAACGTCGTTACTTCTCTCTCTCTATCTATCTCTCGGAGCGAGCTAAAGAAAAAGAGAGAGAGAGAATAGTGGAGTGCGGGGTTTTGCAGGCTGAGAGCACCAGATGACGACGACGAGCCGGTGGGGCTCGGGGCTGAGCAGAGGGAAAATCTCCCACTTGTAGCTCCCACATATTTACTCCGATCTTGCCGACGAGAGAATGCAAGGACTTTGGGCGCTTCCGCAACCCACCCCCGCGCGGCCCTCTCTCAAAACCAGAGTTAATCTTGAGTGACGCTCAGACTCGCCGTTCTGCCCTTCCTTTCTCTTCCTCTGCCTTCGTTCTTCCAACTTTCCGACCATTTCCAAAGTGCTTTCGAGCCCGGATGAATTTACGACGTTCGGACAGTCTGAGAATTGTCAAATTCAATATATGCCGGATTTATTTACTGTTTCGAATGATGCGTTCGACTACAGAAAATCGCATCGTCCAGTGTCTATGACTTTTCAGTGTCGATTTGACACGTGACACGATAGCTTGTACCATGATTTAAAATGATCATTTCCCTGCGTACAAGTGTCGTTTCCATCGGAGAAATCATCTCGATCGTAAAAACTGGGCTAAGCCTCCTTCGATGAGTCCGGGGAAGCGAAGATCCACAGCTGGAGGGTCGAATTAGCGCGAAGGTGGTCGACGCGTTTGGCGGGCGTCGGTGAGAGAAGCGCCCGGTTTAACCGGGCGCCGCGAGTCTTCCGATAAGAGGGTAGTTTGCAGGCTTTTCTTAAGGGATGGGTGAACGCAATGCCGAGAGCCGTTTCCTTCCGAAGCGTCGTCTCTCCAGGATTCGATCGGGAATGCGGCTCGGAATCGCTCTGCGAATTACCTCCTCGAGGCTGCTGACACGCAGTCCCTCGAAGGAGGATGAAAAAGCGGAAGAGGAGCGGGATCGAAGAAAAATGCGAGGGAAAGAAAGGCAGCTAGGGCGAAGAGCGAAGAGTACCGCACTATACACGCAACTGAGGTTTTCTTTCGCTCTTTTTCCGCTCGCACAGATCATCATCGAAGGAGAAACGACGACATCGACGACGACGTCGACGACGACGACGTAGCTAGGGGGTAGTTCTTCCAATTTCCAGGCGTGCCAACCAGATTGAATTTCTATCGTCGCCGTCGGCTCTGCTATGTCCTGACTCTCTTCCTCTTCCTCTTCCTCTCCTTTTCCCTCGGCTCGTGGGCGGCCGATCATTTCTCGAGATATCTGGTAACTGGTTATGCTTCCGAGAATGGCTTTTACTATCTCACCCTACTCCGCGCTCCTCGCGCCTCCTCTCTCTCTCTCTCTCTCTGTTTCTCCCTCGTTCTTACCTCTTTTTCTCTATCCAAGATTTTCTTCCACTAGTAATGTCGCCACTCAACTCCGTTCAATTTCCACCCCACCACCCAACGATTCCGACATCGCTATATAACATTATCCCAGAGACTTGTCGCGAAAACAATTCCGACAGTGAAAATCGTGGATGGCGTAGGAGGGAGAAAAAGGAATACTCGTAACTGATCGTCCTTATCACGGAAATAATGCGAGGAAAATGGCTTTTCTTCTGCTACAGCCAATAACGGCAACTAAGAAAATAGTCGATTTTATTACTGAACCTCGGTGCTGTAAAAATTCATGTTATTATTTTTATCTCAGAGGCATTGCACAACACTCCCGGATATCATTGCGCGGAGAATCTTTCACAAGGATCCGGACAAAAAAAAAAAACTCCTATACCCGTGTTCCAAGCTGATACGTGGATCAAAAGGAAAACTGAACTTCGAAAGGTCTGAATTTAACTGGCCGTCCTTCTTATATAACTTTAACTCGGACTAGTAGCAAAAAAAAAATGCACGTACATTAGTATTTCCTTTCGAAAAACTCTTGCCGAAAAAAAAAGAAAAAAAAAAAAAAAACGCCTCTCTCGGTATTTCCACGTGAGCGCAAAAAATCTTGAAAAAGTAAAGGTCCAACTGTGCATCTTCCACCAAGATTCTACACTTTCCAGAGGGGATGAATTCCGTGGCATAGAGCGAGAACGTAGTAGAGTCGATGTAGAGGAAAAAGCTTTGCCCGGGAAACGCGCGTCGCCCCTTGACGTCGTCTCGTCTAGTTGGTCCGCTCGCGTTTTCTCTTTTCTTTCTTTTTTGTTCTTTTCCAAGATCGGCGGTGTGCCCACAGCTGAAAGAGCGAGCCCCGCTCACGGTGCGAACTTCGCCGTGGGGGATTATGCAAACGCGAGAGAGGAACGACGGGATGGTTGGCTGCGTCGTTGCTGCGGTGATGCACAGAGCTCGCAGCTACCTTGTCACGTAAAACTACATATATATATATAAGTATACATATATACATAGCCATATATACGTCACCGCCCGAGAAGAGTGAAAGAGGGAGGAGGGAGCGGAGTGGAGTTCTTGCTTGTCATTACCACGTTCGTGGCTTCGCCCGGAAGCTACGTGCTTGCCCGATAAAATCCTTAGGGAGGCTAGAGTATACACACCGGCTCTGAAAGTTGCTCCGGAAGATTTCACCCAACGTGTACACACAATCCAACCTCTCTGACGTAGGACCCACCCCTCCATTTCCTCCCTCTCTCGATTATTCCCTTTATACCGTAATAACAGTGCTTTTATCTCGTAAATATAGCGCTTCGGTTAATCGATTAATAAAGTGGTGAAATCGGCTCAGAGAGAGAGAGAGAGAGAGAGAGGGGGGGATACGATATAGCGAAGGGATGAGAGTTAAACCTAACACACAGAGAGAATTCATGGGGCCCGGTGTGCTTTAATTTATTCCGTAACTGGCTGAACGAGCGGAGTGAGCCAGTATTAGGTTGCTGCTAGTGGTGGCCCGTCGGGGGTTGGAAATTTACCAGAATAGCCCGAGTGAGGGAGAGAGGGAGATACGAGGACGAAGCCCTGGCGAATGTAGCACTGTCACTGATGGAACGCGAGCGAACGTTGCTTCGGGTTTCGGTTGATGCTATACGGACTGGTGGATCGTCGAATCGATTATCCGGGAGGGTAGTCGTGGTGGCGATGGTGGTGGTGGTGGAGCGAGTGAGGGTGCGCCGCGGGGCGGTGCCACACGCGGGGGTAACTGATCGTGGTAAACATGACGCTAGTCTCCATCAGCATCGCTATAGCTATCTCTCAGCGTCCCGAGTGTTTGTGTACCTCTCTCTCTCTCTCTTACACACACACACACATATATATATATATACGCGCAGAAAGGCTGATGGCTAAATGCGTCGAGTCTCACGTGTGATGGTACAGACCAGGATGAACGACCGGCACGGAAGCAGAAAGATTACCATAAATCATCCCTGAGATCTGGCCCGATCCTATATATATATATATACTACACGGTCCAAATCGAGAGAAAGAGCGAGGAGGAGAGGGTTGAATCGCGAGTGATAGAACGAGGGAGAACCATAGGGATAGGATATACCGTAGGAGTACACGACTACGAGGAGTCCAGGGCGCAACGCTAACACTGCCGACAGGTACGGGTTGGCCTCTCGCGCGTATTTGGCCAGCGCCGTATTGATGAGCCAAAGCGCTTGCCTCCGCTCGACTCCACGCGGAAATCGCCACTGCGGGTACCCCAAGGCTTCCCCGGAATAGCAGTGGCCGGAAGAGCTAACGCGCGACACTAAACCCTCCATCTGTACTCACAGACACCTGACTAACTTTGCAAATTGCACTTTCCCCGATTTTCGTTATTCCCAAATTATCATTTGGCACACATTCGTCTGTGGTTTTATCGAAATATTGCTAAACTCTCGTTCCAAGAGTCAAATGTATGCTCTTTTTTGCGTTCTCCCTGAATGTCTGAGTGTTCATTCATTGCGGCCATGAAATGTAACTGCAGTCAATAACAGTTTAATAAAAGGCCATGAGATTCCTATGGGAACAATTAAATCGCTTCGCAGTTGGGAGCAGAGAAACGAGGCTATATATATATATAAATGTGTAGAGAGAGAGAGAGGGAAGAGCCAGAGGACTCGAAGACCCCATTTCATAACTCCTGCGAGCACGAGCGAGGGTCACGGGGTCCATGGTAGCGAGAAGTTCGCGGGAAAACGTAGTATGTACGTACACCGAGGCAGCGAGGGTTGGGGCGAGGATGAAGGAGAGTCGACGCCTCTCTCTCGCGACTTTGTGCGAAAATTTACGCCGAAGTTGCGCTGGGAATACCTCGTTTTCCGTCTCTCTTGGTTCGAGGTGGCCGCGTGTCCCTTTTCCTCTCGTGTCCCGCCGCGATCTTTCTCACTTGCGATGCTGCACCACCGGTGCTCTCTCTCCCGGTGCACCGTTGTGCTTCGCGGAGCGCGGCTTGTTCGAGGGCCGAGGGTTTTTCGCTTTTCAACCACGTAAGGCGCGGTCACAGGGTAGCAACGAGGTCGAACCTCGTGTGTCGGAAGCCCACGGAGAGAAAAAGCCAACAGTCGGCTTAACTCGCACACTCCGCAATCGAGAAACGAGCCATACCCTTTTCAACCCTTTTCCTCATTCTCCATCCGGACTATCCAATCATCTACCGTTTTATTATCCCACACCTGTTATTAATTACAGAACCATGAGTACATAAAATCGAGACGAAAATAAAAAAGCATTGTGCATTAATTGCGAGTACTTTGGGTTAATTGTTTCTCGCTCACTGATATCGTACGAGGCTCGTTTCATTCGTGTCATTAGCGTCGATGAATTTTGAACAAGTGATTAAAGTGTGATGCATTTTTTTCGTTACAGATCGACCCGAAGGTAGCGTTTCCCAGGAGAACACATCCAAAGGTGAGTACTGATTTAAGTAGGTAAAAGTCGATGAAGGTAATACGAGGAATTTAAAGTATAAATAGGTTGGAGATGAGGCGAGGAGAAGCGGAATAATATATGGGCCACGGAGCGGGTTGACATTCGTGACGTTCGCTCGTAAAATCTCTGTCGCAAGCTCTCGCGGATAGAGACGTATAGGATAGGCAGGTGGGGGGGTATATAACGGAAAGCCCGTTGGCCAGGCTGCGCATTGGGTGTGCCGGTGCGGTGAGGTGAGGTGGGAGAATAGGGAATAATGAAGCTCTCTCGCTCGTCCTCGTAATAAGCGCAATTAGGTATAATTCACTGTCAAAACGGGCGCGGGATTATTTCCTCGACGAGGCAGAAGGCCAGAGGCCATCGCCAGTTTCCACTGGCACTGGCCGCTTCGGATGTGCGAGCGTGCGAACGGGAGAGACAGTTTAAAGGACGGAGATGGGAGAACGGAGAGAGCTTGCACCAGGTAACACAGCGTGGTGTGCACAGGCTTTAAGCTCGCACTCTGCCGGGGTGAGAAATTTCGTACGGCTTAATAATATAAATGCCAGGCACGCGAATTACCGAGAGCGAGCGAGCGAGCGAGCGCACAGACCAGTCCTAGAGTGACTGAATTGCGCTAATTTTAATTGTACCCTCTTCCGGTGGACGCGCGGCCAACCATCTCTCCTCTCTCTCTCTCTCTCTCTCTCGCTCGCTTCGCCCTTTTCGACCTCTGCACGTGCGCGTCATGTCCTCGCCCTTTCTGCTATTCAAGTCCTCTGAAAGAAACCTTTGTTTTCATCGAAATAAAAAATTTTAAATCACGTTTTTTGGTTTTTTTTTTCGCTAACTTCACCAACATGGAAATCGAAAATGCGCGATTTTTTAGCGATTCTGTTTTTTCAAAAGGGTTCACCGAGAAATGTATCGTTTGACACCGAAGCCAGTTCTGAAATATTGAAATTTAGTGTGCGACTTTCCGAGAGCGGACGAAACGAATATATTCCGGTAAATGCTGACGGAATAGAGAAAGAGAAACGTAGGTCGGGCGAACGAATCTTTGGAGCGAATCGCGGGTAACCGGTGTGCACGAAAAGCTCACAGGACGTCAGATTCGAAATAAAATAACGACCATTAATCGGCGAGATGGTGGGGTAACATATTTCGCGTGGGTGCACGCCGGTGGAGTTGGCCGGAACGGGTTTGCAATTTTCATAAAATGGCGGGCAGGCTGCTGGTCGTTGCAGGAGATGCAGGAGGTTACAGTGCACCTCGAGAGAGAGAGAGAGAGAGTGAGAGGGGCTTTCTCCCTCTCGCTCCTTTGAAAAAGTAATACGAATGCACGTCGGCCGGAATCTCTCTTTTCCTCCCTCCCTCCGGCGCACTATCTCTTTCCGACGTCCCTCTGCCGCCCCCGCTCCCTTCGCCCCATCAACGTTTCTCCCTTTTTCTCTTGCGCCCTTTCTCGCAATGCGGAGTTGATGCCAGAAAGTTCTGGTGCACCCCCCGGAGGGATGCAACGTTGCAGCACCCTCTAGACGGATTTTCACGGGACGATAACTCGGCAAGTCAGGGAAAAAAAAGGAGATACAGTCAGCGACGTCGACAGCGTGCGACAAAGCGAGATAATTCTCTCTCTCTCTCTGTACAAGTACACAGAAACCCCGGGACCGACGTAAATGATTAACGTGATTAAGTTTTACCCTTTCATGGAGCTTCTAAATAAAACACCGAGTGCATTCGCGACCAGGAAAGATGATACAGAGTGTTGCTCGCGGAAATTAATACACAGATCCAATTGTCCATGGATGTATTGCGGTTCAACTATTTCCTTCGTACAGTTGCATTTATTTTAATTAAATAAGACACGAATCTCTTACTCAATCAGCATAGCGAACCGTGAAATAATACCGGAAAAATAGAATTTTAAATATTATTCAAGTATTTCGACAAAATTGTGATAAAAACAATTTGTTGTTGTTGTTGTTCCATCGTTCGTCCAATTTGTATGAACGATGTATTCACTAACGAGGCCGCGAACGATATGCCGAGGGGTGTTATGAATCACGATTCTTCCATCGCGCAAAATGTTAATACATCATACCGCAAAGTTTATCGAAATGTCAGGGTTTTCGGGGTGTGTCGTCCGGGTCAATGATTTTCTCCCTTCGCCCTATACTCGAGGCTTCCCGAGACAGTCCCCGTATTATGGATAGTCCTTCTCGTCGGCTATAATCAATCCCAGGGGTGCGATGTGTAACGTTGCGAAGACAAACGTCTCGCCAGAAGGCAGAACTCGATTAGACCGTGGGGAGAGAAAAGAGAGAGAGAGAAAGAGAGACAGATAATCTCAGTGTTCCGTACAGATTCGTCGGGGAGATTGAGGGTGTGAAAAGAAGTAAATGTTGACGACGACGTTCAAACGGTTGTCTGTCGTTGAATCGTAAAGAGCACTGTTCCCGAGTGAAACTCGTACGTACGATCGCACTTATACGGAGTATACGAAAGATGTCGTGGAGGGTTGGGTGTGTCCAAAGTGGGAATAAATTTCGTACAGGTGTTGAAGAAAGCGTCTGGGATAGGAGAGGGTGAGTGTTATCGAGATACGAAATAGTGGCTCTCTCTCTCTCTTGGTCGTATACGTCCGAAAAATATATTCTCCCTCGATTTTTCCTCGTCCATAGCAGCGGAGGCGGGTACCGCCTCCTTTCCGGGACCCTTTATATCTCTTTGGTCAGTTATTGGCGTAGCTTCGCTCGCCCTCGCTCGTGTGTAACAATCACGAGCAGGACCGGTCACAGTCGTCAAGAAAAATGTGCTTCCAGTGGAGGTGGTTAAGGCCAGTTGATGGTGAGCTCCTTTCCTCCTCCTCCTCCTCCTTCTCCTTTCTCCCGTGGCCCTCCTCGCTAGCACATAAGACGTAATCGCCATTGGCAGTGGCAGAAGCCCTTAACCAGAAGCGAGGCGATCGCGCTTCACACAAACTCAGGGCCACGTATACACGAGCCAGAGGGAAATGTATAGCAGCAGCAGTAGCAGCAGCGGGAGTAGGGAGGAAGGGAGGATGCTAGAGTGAGATCACGTACGTACAACATGGGTACGTGTCTGGGGAGGAAGAGGGAGATGGAGATTGTGAGTTGGAGTGTGTGAGGGTGAGGAAGTGAGAGAGAGTCGACGTCGGCAACAGCACCAGTAGCAGTACCACCAGCCTCGTATAATACCCACTTGTTACTGAGTAGCGATACGTACGAAGCAGCAGCAGCAGCAGCAGAAGCAGAGCGCCACTCTCTCACCCTCTCCTCCTCCTCTTCCTCTTTCTCCTCTATAGCTATGAACCCCCGCCGGCACGTATAGTACACAGCTTGTGTGTAATACACACATGTATACTCGTACAGTATATACGATGGAAGGAGAGAGAGAGAGAGAGAGAGAGAAGGGGTGGGACATTATTCAGACCGCTGCTCTGCGAGCTCGAAACCGAGGGTCTAAGGGGTGTACTGGTTTTCGTGGTGTTGGACTAGCAAGCTGAGAGCACGAGAGGAAAGCTCGTGTACCGGCCGAGCGACGTTGTAGTCGTTGTATCCGACGTCGTCGTCGTCGTCGTCGTTGTCCTCTCGTGGTTGCAATAGTCAGCCCAGAATGAGATGGAACGAAGGAACGAGAGGAAAAGATATACCGCCGAAGGAAGAAAAAGTGAAGGACACGAGAGAGAGCGAGAGAGAGAGAGAGATAAATAGAGTGGGAAAGAGCGAAGGAAGGAAAGAGGAGACTGCAGAGAGAGAGTTGCAGCACCACGTCTCGCGTAACGAGCTGCTAGCTCCCCAGGGTGTTCAGCACCTCTTCGTTCTTCGTTTCAAAACCCACCCACCCACCCCCTCCTCTCCCCGCACTCATCCTTCCACAACGCCCACCACTCGCTTTTCTCTCTTGCAAGCTAAGCTCCGAGAGAAAGAGAGAGAGAGAGTACGAAGCCACCGCATGCACCCTTCTATTTCTTCTTCTTCGGCTTCTTCTTCTTCTTCTTCTTCTACTTTCATTCTCGTAGATAAACGAGAATAAAGAAAAGTATCTATAGCCGATACATACATTCATAGACACACAAATGCCGTTCCATTGATCGAAAGCATCCAGTTGTTTTGTTTTTCGTTCACACACAGCGAGATGAGGGATATATAGCGATATATCAGAAACAACTGAAGAAAACCCCCCTTGAAACCGCACCGTTCCCCTGTTCGTGTGTGTGTGTGTGTGTGTGTATACTCGGTGTTGCCGCGCATCGATATATCGAGTCACGCTCCTCCGGGCTTCTCTCTATGATTTGTTTTCATTTTTACAGGTTACCGGGTGTGATGAAAATCGAGAGGAGAGTATATATTATACTTTTTTTTTTCCCCCGGCTATCTCGTACTCTCTGTGTGTATAAAACGTGTAAGCTATCGGTGTACAGTAGGATGACAATTGAGGCATTGCAATGCGATACGACCTTTGGTCGCGCGCCGTTATCTGACGGGAATATTTTTGTACAATGTGTATGTACCATAAAGAACTACTTTCATCCGTAAATTATTGCAGAACGAAAAAAAAAAAAAAAAAAAAAAAGAAAATGCACCGCCGCTATATATCAACGGTGGTCCTTCTGTAAAGGACACCGGAAAATAGTTTTTGGTATAATGCGACGGCCTGCGCGAAATATATGGGAGAATGAAAATGATATCCCTTTTGTACGGTTAGCTATCAACGTCGATTATCACATTTCAACGGAGAATCATCAGACCCTCCACTCCTTGTCACTTGCACAGTCGTTCAAGAGCTTTCCGCCCACAAAGCCCTTAAAGCGGTGTGACATACCGACGAAGTTAACGTATACGGGGTTAACTCTTGGGCTCATCCATTTTTTTTAGACCCACTTTGTATTCCCTTCGAAAAAACGTTGGCGGGCTGAGATATCTGGCTAATATCAAAATAACCGCAGCCCATCGTTGTCGCTTTATTCGTCTGTGATTGATCGTAGTCGGAGACCGAGAGAGCGGGGTAACAAGTTCGTGCTTTTTGAGAAGCTTTGCCTGGAATCTCTCCTTTTTTTTTTTTTCAAAAATCCTCACACGCGATTATGTCTTGAAATTTCCAGTGGCGTGTTCCATGCTCTTTTCACTTCTGGCTCCTCATTCCTCGAGCTTGCGACCCCAATTTCTCGATTCTCCTCGTTCTCCGCTCAGCGTCGCTGAAAGTCGTAGCCGACACGACTCAAAAGCGACCTGTTACATTCATCGCTCTCGTTTTCTCTCTCTCTCTCTCGCTCCTTCGTGATGCTGGCGACCTCCGAGTTTTTCAGAGAAAAGGTTAAATACGTAGTGCACGTCGCAGTGCTCGGAAAGCTTCAGCACCAGATGCGAAAGTCATTAGAGAACGAAATCCCATGCATTTTATACGCGAGCCGGGTCATTCAGGTCGCGACTGGAGGTCCTCTCGTGTACACACAGCAGACTCGTTTCGTAGTGTTGGTGTGTGTGTACCTATGCTCGGTATCCGGACTACTCTTTCCTTTCCTGGGTTGATGTGAAGAGAGAGAGAGAGAGAGAGAGAGAGAGAGGAGAAAATGGTCGGTGAGGGTGAGAGTGAGGCTTGTATCCCTGGAAAGACTGTTTGCACGGCGTAAGTGGCGTCCAGTGTCTAGCGCGTCCAGCATCGCGTCGTCCTCGACGTCGTCGTCGTCGTCGTCGTCACTGGGCACGAGTGCTACTATAGAGAATATTCCCTAAGGCCTCGCGGTAAAGCTTTCTCTCTCACTCGGAGCTTCAGCAGAGTCTAGATAGTTTGAGAGGTGCAGATAGTACGTATGGATACAGCAGCGAGAGAGACGTACACTCGACAATCTCACTGTATCCATACTCTCAGCTTGGTCTCCTCGCTTCCTTCTTCGCCTCCTCTCGTCTCCACTTGTGCTTTCGGAGGGATCACACGCTTCATTGGAAAGAGGCCACGGACGAGTCGAGTGCACCGAGTGCATCCGGCCCCGGGACTTCTCGTGGCTTTTCTGGCAGACCGCAAAGAGATAGAGAGAGAGAGAGAGAGAGGCTGTAGGATGATGCATAAGAGAGAAAGAGTCCGGAGGAGTTTGAAGAAGAAACGGATAGTGGAAAAATAGAGCTTGAAAAGTGTACGAAGCGTGACACCTCGTCGAGGCTAACTCTCTCGAAGCTGCGAGGAGGGAAGAGGGAAAGAGGGGAGTGGCGCTCTCTCGGGGGAGTATGTCGGAGAGTCCTCTGAATGCTTTTGTGACCGGAAGTCAACCGAGCGTGCGGCCAAGATCGCGTTGTACACAGGCATCCCAGAGGATTCGCGGTCGTTTCATTCCGTAGTAAAGCCGGGCAGAAGGTGAACCAGAAGAGGGAATGGTAGAAGAGCCTCGGTTGGTAGCGGAGTGACGGACGAGGCCGGGAGTTTGAGATAGAGAGGCTTACTCTTTTCACCGGCGAAGGGCAGGAGGAGGGAGAGTAACGGAGCTTATTAATGCGGTGGCATTGCAACGGTGGTCCAGCGAACAGAGAGAACCACCGCGACTAGCGGCACTAAACGTTATCGCTGTACCACTCGATTAAACGTTGTCCCTCTCCCCCATAAAGCGACCACAATAACCTCCAGCCAATGGGAGGACAGTGGCGAGCTACAGGGGTGGCTGGCTACTCCCGAGCCTCGACTAGCCGAGCTCGTTCGTGGGATGCTGGCCCACAGTACTAGTGATGCGGTGTTTCACAGAGAGAGAGAGAGAGAGACAACGAAAACCCTGGGAGTTGCGGGGAATCTACTGTCTCCTAGCAGAGCCATAAATCGTCGGTTAATCTTCGACAGAACTTTCTAAACCTGGCCAAGCTCTCATCGCGTGTGTGTATATATATATACACACACATATATATGTATGTAGTCGAGGATGTATGTAGTATGAAAGGAGGGATGACTGCAGGGTGGTAGCGGTGACGGCGGCTACGTAACGAGCTGGCCTCGACGGTCGTGCACGGTTTGACCGCGAATTAGTTCCCCGCGTAACGAGAGCAAGAGCAGGAGCGAGAGAGGAAGAGAGAGAGAGAGTAGTTTGGCCGCATCAGAAACGAGAACGTACAGCTCTAGGATCCATAGTAGAGAGAAGTACAAGCACGCAGACTAGAGAACACAGAGAGTACAAGGAGAGAGAGAGAGAGGAGGTGGAACACACGATTGCAGGAGAAGCGAGGAGGAGCGAGGAGCGAGGAGCGAGGCCAGGCGTCGCGCAAGCCGGAGACGGAAGCCTCAGATACTACGTTGTTGCATTGAGATAAGCTAAGCTCTCGCGTGATGGAGCAGCCCGTAAACTCAGCTCCCCGCGTTCCCTCCCTCTCAGCCACCCCCCACCCACCCCCACCCCCCGCTCAGAGCCCGCATTCACCCCATGATGCCACTGAAATGGCTGCTAGATAATGTATAGCTATACATATACGTGCTACATACCGTACACGCGGTTGTATACTGCATATACATATATATATATATAGGCGTGTCGAGAGTGAGGTGAGAGCTCGGGGGAGTGAGGAAGCACCACAACCCATAGACCCCCATCCACCCACCCACCCCGGTTTGTCCTACGGCGTTGGCTGTACACTCCAGGGCATCTCGCACCCCTTTCTCCATTCTACCTCGACGACGACATCTACGACGACGACTAGAGCCCTACATATACTACTAGATTTTGCCTCCTGCCACTATCAAACCAGGAATAGCTCCACCCGCGAGAGTTTTCGACTCGTCACTCGTTTCGCCTGACGGCGGGCTCTACGGATAGTCTATTTCCTCGACGTCTCTGACGTCACTCCGAGTTTTACCTATCAGAGTTTTGATCCTCTTGCATCTGATGAATACACTAGAACCTCCTCTCCATATACCGACGATCCCTGCTGGAAAAAAAAAAAAAGGATTTCCCTCGTGGAAATCTCCAATGACCTATAAACGAGTTATGAAAAGTCCATCAAGTCCCACGATTTCAAACTACTATCCACACTTTCCATCACCGTCCTCCATGACCATCTTTTCTCAATGGCATATCCATCCACGTTCCAGTCCACAGGCTTTCACGTTGGTGAATCCACCCGTTCGGGTAGCTACATATTTTTCGATTGGTGGTTAATAACTTTTTTTTCGAATATCCGATGATCGTTGACGTGACGTTTTCATTGTTGGTAGTGAATTTTCTGATAATTCTTCTTACACCGGACGGCGCTGGTAAATTGGACGGGGCGTCGCGACAACATCCGGGAAAACAATGCGACGCCGCGTGCTTGCATGAGCTCCGTGTGTTTTTTTTTTGTTTTTTTTTTTTTTTCCGTCTCGTCTATGCGCTACTCTCTTCGTCTCCTTTCTGTTTTTTCGCTTGGACATTGAAGCTTTTCTTTATCACTCGTTCGCCCGCGCAAAAGCTTTTCATCTTTTGCATACGAGCTTTTTATCATCGCATTGAGTCTCGAGCGCATAGAGCGCGGCGTCGGATAGAGCGAGAGAGAAGGAAAATGAGGGTAAACGAGAGAGGTTTGCGTGCTAGGTGCGTAAGTCTCTCTCTCTGTCCTCTTTTTTTTTTCTTCTCGCATCGCCCTTTGGCGCAGAACAAACCTTTCTCTCTCTCTCTCGCGTTCACTCTGTGTGTCGTTTCTGTGATATAAACGCAAGCGCACGCGCGCGCACTGCGTCTCAGTGGTGCATCACACGGTGAATGGGCCTGGTAATTGCGCGCTTAATATTTCAGAGCTTTTTTCCGTGTAAGCATGTCACAAGAAGACGCGGAAAAAAAAACGTATAGCGACGGGGACGAGGGCGGAGGGAGGGAGAGAGAGAGAGAGAAAAGGAGAGCGAAAGATAAAAGTGATATAGACGAGGATGAGAGCTGGTGGAAGCGAGTGGCGAGCTTCGTTGTTCGCTTCTTTTCCTCTTGTAGAAACAACGAGCGTTTATAGCAGTCGCTCTCTCAGAGTTCTCGCGGACACAGCGATACACGACGGTAGTGGACGACGTCGTTTTTCCCTCTGATAGCAAAGTGGAAACTCGTCTGCACCTTTTCTCGCGGCAATACCGGCTCGGATCTTTCCCGAGAACCGTCTGGCCAAAAGTCCGACAGTAGTAGCGAAATATTTCCCTCGACTTTTGTGGACTTTCATGAGCTACCCCCGAAAACTTGGACGGAGGAGTTTTGCTGGCGCGTCACGGGTTTTGGTAGATAGAAGACGGGCGGGAAGTTGAGCGGCGCGGCGATTGAAAGGATTCGCGAGGAAGAGAACCGAGGTGTATTATGTTGGTCGTTTACAAGACGTCCCGACACCGACGAAAAGTAGATTAGCGTCGTTTGGGTGAGGGGGAGGGGGGAAGATTGTTGGCTGTATCGTTCGAGATATCGAGGAGAGCCACTGCTACTCTCTTTCTGCCCCAGCGAGCCCAACTTATCTCGTCACCCTGTAACCTTATCTCGTGACGGTGATTCGAGGGGAAAAACGAGACTACGAGACGGATGAAGGGGTAAAATACAGTGTACTACTCCGCCACCACCACCACCTCCCCCCTTCCTCTCTCATAATGGACACTATACTTGGCCAAGAGGAAAAGAGCCGGCATAACAGAACGGAAGTATGCGAAAGAAAGCGAAAATGTAAGTGCTTCTGCTTATAAAACGAAACGGAATGAAACGATTCGTAGCCTTTGGAAAGACTTCTCTCAGTTGGCAGAGTAGAGAGGAAGATGGAGGAGGGGAAGGAGGAGGAGAAGAAGAAGAAGAAGCTGCATTCCGGGTGGCGATAAGGGACAAAGGGAGCCCTAATGCGACTCCACAAAGCACCATTTCGGATTCGTTCACTCTCGTCGTTCTACCTCATAGAAGTACCGTTCTCAACGAGTCCCCCCTCCCCCTCCCTTCACTCAGTGCGGGAAAGATCGTTGAGAGAAATCCTTTGCCTCATCGCTCGTCTCCATCGCAGCCCGAGAGATTTTCCTCTTCGGGTCCGAGCTAACGACAAAGACGTTTGGACCCCGATCTCAATCACAAATTGACAATAAAAAACGTCCAATTAACCCCGGTGAGAATGTCGAAGGGTAACCGGGAAAGGGAGAGGGAGGGGGAATAAGAAAAGGGATGGTGAGTGAATGAGTGCGCTGAGAATGTCTGCCGCGGATGAGAGAATCTACCCGAGTGCGCTCTCGCACCCTCTCGCCTCTCTCGCCCGCTCCCTCCTCCTCCTCCTCCTCCTGCTACCGTCAAATGTCTTTTCACCGCTAGACCATGGAATCAGCGAGAAAGAAAGAATCGAAAGCTTACGAGGACTATACGAGAGCGAGACGCCAAGACGAAGAACATCGCTCGCGTGAAGTTGGAAGCAATCGAGAAGGTTTAATCCCACTCGATTGCGTCCCTTGCCCGGCAACTTTAGCTTCTCAAGCTTCGCTATATACCCTTTTTCTCCTCCCTCCCTCTTGTCACTATATAGATCCTTTTCACTCGGTTCTTTCTTCATTCCTTTCTTTTCCACGCTCACTTCAATTCTTCTCTGTCTTCGCTCACACCATCCTTCATTCTCCGTACGACCCTCCACGTGAGCTTTTGCACCCTCTCCCTGCAAAGCCACTTTTCTCTCACCCTCGCCTCGATTTCGATCCTCCCGTCGCCGTCGCCGCTGCCGCCCCGCAAAATCTAGGTAGATTTTCGTCCCGCGCAGCAATGCCAGGATATTTTCAGGTGGGCGTCAAGAGGGTTGTGTGTGTGTCTTCTTCTTTTGTTCGGACGGATTTGACGAAAAGCGCTGCTAGATCACGCGGAGGAGACGACAACCGAGACACCGGTGGCCTTTCAACTACGAGGATTCCACTGACAAAAGCTACCCCGTACCCTTGCGCAAGGGTAGAACGCTCACGGATCGTCTCGTAAATATTTCACGGCCAATTTTGCCTGGGCTCTGTTCAACGTTCTCAGTGAAAAAGAAGCAAAGAGTCTCGACGGGACCGTCCCAAGGCTATGATTTTCAAATCCCTGTAGCACCTAAGTACCATGTACATCGTTCAACTCTCTCTCTCTCGCGCTCTCTCTCCACATTTACTCGGTGCACATACTTCGTGGTTCAGTGATGAGCGAAATTTTGATGATTTTCGCTCGTTGGTTAGCAAGATTTTCGTGGAAATTTGAATTACACGAGAATCGTAGTGAGAATGGCCTTGGAATTTGTAAACGGACAAAAGTTGTTGCGCGTGTGGTTTGATGGTCGGTACATTTGGGCGAATGAAGGAATTTCTGATGGTAGTACATGGTATTTCATGGAGGCTAAAAATCTTTTGACCTTTGGGGAAAGTGGTTGGAAATTTACGTGAGTATTAGAATCCTCGGTGGGGAATATTGCGAAGGGCTCAAGGTACTAGTAGTAGTAGTAGTAGTAGTGGTAGTAGTTGGTAACGGGAGTGTTGCAAGCTCGGGGGAAACGCGACTGCGGATATTACGAGAAGTAAGCTCGTTACAGAGGGTTTCCGGGTTAAGAGAAAGTAGAAGGGATAGGTATATAGCGCAGCGGCAACGAGAGAGGGCTCGTGGGTTTGGAGGGACCGCGGTATCGGTAGCAGCAGAAGCAGCCTCAGGATTTCGCGTACAGTAGCTTGCGGTCTGTAAACCGCACTCTCTACTACACTCGCATCCTCCTCCCCCTCCCCCTCCTCCTCCTCCTCCTCCTCCTCTCCTCTCTTCTCTATACTCACTTGCGCTCTATTCTCCCGCTCGCTTCTTCTCCCTTCCATGTTCACCACTACCGAAGGAAGTGAAATCCCTCGCGTCCAACATCCCTCTGTCTGTTTTGTGTGTTTCGAGGAGGACCACAGGAGCTTTCAAAAACCACGAGTGCACGGCGCTTTCCAAACGGCCAACGGAATCAGGAAACCTCTCGATTCTGGCCTCTCCATGACTCGCCGAAAATCACATCACAGAGTTCTTGAGAAATATTACCGCTCCACGATATTTTACAACAAACACCGATCGATAAACTTTCGTTGAGTGATTTAAACAAATTTTTTTTTTTTTCACTCAAAGAAAAAAAATCGTTCGTGAAAATGTATTCAATGCAACACCGAATTTGCAAACATTTTTTAAAATGCAAATGCAGACGTTTCCTACGACATAATAATTTACAGCTATTTATACGATAAATATTTCTAAAGTCGTATAAATGAGACAGGATCTGCATATTTTTCGTAATCACAAATTGTGTACCCCATCCGATTTTTTTTTTTAAATTTCATCGACGTCCCTCTATATGGATACTCCCCTTATTGGAGATATATATCCGAATTTTTTGCTCTCACATTTCATTGGAATTCCGGATGATACAATGTAGAGCGCGGTAGACGTACCGCACGACACATACCCATCTTCCGAATCACGGAACTTAATTTCCCGGCACTAACTTTGTTTGATACTCTCTTGATTAAATTGTCTCGGCGCGGATATATGCCGACACATAGGAGAGGCGTTTGCCGGCAGTGAGAGAGAGAGAGAGAGAGAGGGGGAACGTACACACACTCGTACGGTTATCCCGCACCCCAATATCTCGGTCTCTCTCGATATTCGAGGATAATCGAGGTCGCCGATTACTCGCTCGGTCGTGGCCTCCCGCAGAATATACCTATAGGGATGCGAAGCATGGTTTCCCATCACCCTCTGCGTCCAGGAAGGATGTCGGATAGGATCGCGGTAGCTATCAAGAACCCGGTATGCGGTTCGGTGTGCTGCTAGTGCTTGGTCTCGCGAGTACGCGAAACCTCCCTGCTTTTCCTCCCACCCTCTCCTCTCCTCCCCTACTCCCCTACACACCCACGACTCTCTCTCTCCTAATCAGTAATTAGGATCGCTTTTGGTCTTCTAACTCTCTGGCGCACGCACCGGTTCTATATATCGTTTTGTGACCCCCTGGTTGCCAAGTACCGAAAGAGAGAGAGAGAGAGAGACCGAATCGCTTTCTCTTCCGCATCGATGATTACCATTAATTGCATTACGCGTCCCCTTACCTCTATAACCGGCCCATCTCATTAATACCGCATAACGTGCAGCGAAACGTTACATCGCAGCGGCCCCGGGAGCCTGGGCTTGAATGGTGATTGATAAGATATTGCCGGGCGCAAGTACGTGAGGTGAAATTACGTGGAGCGTTTCTTTTCGGATCCTCTCCCTGCCGGAGACAGACGCCGCACCGGAGAATCTCGAATGCCGATGGAAATCGTAACGCACGATTGTACCACTCCTGCCGGGGCATGGAACCAATCGAGTTGAACGAAATAATTTCAATTCCTCGTCCACCTAACAGGAGATATCAAACGCAGACGCTACGACCGCTGAATGGAACTAACCATGTTTGATGGAATTTTCTTTTTCTCAATATTCTCCTAAATAGTGATTTTCGTAAAACATATATATATATTTTTTTTAAATTAAAAAATGTGGGTACAAATTTATTAATATTTTCGATAAATTATAAGCGGGATAGTGAAATAACTTGTTGAATATAATCGTGCCGAAGCGTTCAACAGTTCCGCGGTGGAAAAATCAACGACCGGCTGTTATTGTTATTATTATTATTAATCCAATGGCTCGGCAAATAAAATCCCATCGACGAATACTTTAATGGCGATATTTCTTGCTGTTGAATCGTTCTCCTATGAACCCTGAATTTACGACGCAGATAAGCAGCCGTTTTTTAATCGGCTCCGCGATCAACGCCCCGAAGCGATAAAACGATAAATTATTGTTCATAATTTGAACGGGGGTGGGGGATTGTAAATTTGTTTAAAAGCCCAACTATTTCCCGGGTGAAGTTTCATCCGCGAATACTTTAACCGGGATATTTCACGAATTATTAATCGTCCTCGTATGAACCACTCCCTGACCTACGACGACGATTACAACGCGAGTTCTCGTTCGGTCCTCCCTTCGCGGCACATAATGGCACGCAATAATTCTGCTCGGCTTCTCTCCCTCCCCCCTCTCCCCGTGAAAATGTCCGCCCTCCTCCCACGCTCGAATATAAATTCTGAAATAATAATTTTGCACGCTTTACCCTCCGAACTGCGCGTTCCTCGATCGTTTCACCGTATGTAGCTAACGTACCTAACTGCTGGTCGCACGATTTATCATCTCGACCAGCGGCATAGTTGTATGTACTAACGCTCGGGTGTGAACGAGAACCATCGCGTGCCACCCGCTCAAAAAGAATCCACCTACCGACCTGCAATATATAACCCATTCCGCGTTACTTTAACCACTGAATAAAAATTTGCTACCAAAAAAAAAAAAAAAAAAAAAGTCTGCCACTTAACAGAGATACCTCATTTTTTTTAGATTTCTCTATATTAATGTTAATTATATTTAAAATAATTATTAGCTCGCTGGAGGATTTGATTTTTCACGTGACACGGAATGGCCCGTACACAACAGGTACATTTGTCTCTGTATTTCTCACGATTCTCTTCGGCAATGTGTGTTCGCATTTCCGTGCAGTCGTGTGTCTCTGTTTGGAGGGAGCGAATTAAGCCGGCTTATAAAAATGTAAAGGGATTCAAGGGGCGAGTTATTTGGAGGAGGCAACAGCAGCAGAAGCAGCAGCAGCAGGTGGGTAAAGGAGGTTCTACCTGGGGAACGGAGAACGAGGTAGGCAATGCAGCGAGCGTAAGAGGACGAAGGGGTTCTGGCGAGGGAGGCTGGGGAATACAAAATGTGATTGGGAGTTTCATTGTTTCCGAGAAAGAAGCCCGGAGAACTGGTGGGCTCAGCCACTGGGGTGCAGTTTTTCCGCGGAAGATGTTACGTCTTACTTATGCACGAGTCTACCGTCTTCTTTCTACATACCGAGACGCGAGCTTAGACGTACGATAACTCCTATTGAAAGATGTATTATACAGTGAGAAGGAAAATTTCGGGATGCTCCAATAATTCTGCGAATAACATTCCAATCGATACGATACATTATTTATATCGAGCGATGGACGGAATTTCGTGGCGGAGGAGGAGGAAATTTCTCGTATTCATTGCATCACATATATAGGAACATGAGATGACATTAAATTGAGAGAATTAATAAAAATGGATGATCATTGTCATCCTCGAGAAGCGAGTGAATTACGTCAACGATTGTTTCGATTAAAAAAAATGACGATCGACGGAAATAATTTATTCCGCAAATTCGTCTGACTATTATTTCAATTAATAAATTGCCTCGAATGGGATAATCGATAAAAAAAAAATAGCGTATGAACAGGATCACGCGGATTACTTATTATTATTACTTCCTGGCGAACGCTACGTCCATACGCTGCGCTGAGGTAAAAGAAACGGGAGATCGAGCGACGTTGAAACACACGCGGAGCATCGAGCGCCGCAACGATCGTTTTTCATTATTGAATTGCCGAAGCTCCACAGCTCCGGGGGTTAGTGGTCCCGTTTGTCCTTTCGTTCGGAGAGTGGATAGTTGCTTCGACTGGAGAGAGAGAGAGAGCGACGGAGAAATATATACGAAGCGCGCGGAGAGTAAGAGAAAACTGGTCGTCGTTGCGTTCTATCGTATTACCGCATCGCTCTTCGTGGGCTCGAATGGTGCAGCGAGGGAGGAGAGAAAGCTTCGCCCGGAGTAGCTTGGAGTCGTCGTTGCAGTTGTGCCGGTGGTGTTCCACTGCGCTAACCAAGAGTTCCGCGGGGCTGCGTCGGAAAAAGGAACTTCAAAGGACAACAGCTTCGCTCTCCCGAGGGACAGCGAAGCGGCGGGTACCGCTAGCTTCCTTTCTTTCCGCCCTTCGCTCTCCCTCTCTCTCTCTCTCTCTGCTATACCGTCGCTTTCTCTTGGTAACCGACTCGCCTCCTCTCCTCGTCCTCTCGAGTATTACGTATTCATTTGCGATTTTCCTCTCTCGCGTTGTACATGCGAAAAGGACCGAGCCACGAGAGAAAGACGCAGGCGAAGACGAAGAGAGAGAGAGAGAGAAAGCGAACGAACATATAGAATTGCCTCGAGGGCACACGAGCCAACTGCGCGGTTCACAAAATAAGATTCCGATTTTCCAGGCATTAATTGGCCTCTGGTATTTCCCGTGGGGTCCTCCGATATGTGCCTTTTCGAGGGATACGCGCGAAACGAGGCCGCGACGCGCCACGATTTTCCTCCGAGGAGAATATATATATTTATATATATATATATATGCAGAAGGGAATAAGCTCTACGTCCGATTCAGTCGAGAAGTTTTCCGTTCCTCGGTGGCAGAACGAGGCCGGTACGGCGGCGAAAGAGAAATAAGAGGGACACGGAGAGAGGAAGGGATCGGGAGGATCGAGAGAAGAGCGAGTACGGAAATAAGAAGGTTGAGGTACACACGCCGTTTGCGAAAAGAGTTAAAAGTTGCATGCATCCAGGCCTCGGTTGTGTAATACTCCGGGGTTACTTGAGTTTCCGCGGGTGAAATGAACTCGGGGGGGTTGGGCTTTCACCTCCGGGGGCCACGAAATACGCGGATACAGAGGATAATAGAATGTGCATGTAATAACCCGCGTTCGTGTAGCCCCACCGCATAGTAGCTGAGCCATAAAGGTCTTCTCTCGAAGTAGGGAGCGAAGAAATCAAAAGGGGGAAGCTGTGGAGGGACGAGAGGAAGAGCTTCGTAAGAATCTCTCGAACGAGGTGCGCGAGAACACCCACGCGCGCGCCTACCTTCCAACCAACTTCCGGATATGTCTGCATACGAAATTTCCATCGGGGAAAGCTCTCGACGCAACACCTCGGCTTATAACGCGAAAAAGCTTCGCCTCTTATCCTACCCGAGCTTTCTATACATTCCTCGCTTTTTATTTTTCTTTTTTTTTTCCTTTTTCTCGAACCACAAACGGTTGTGTATTCCTGATGGATGGATCACGACTTCGGTGAACAAAAAACTGAAAAAAAAAAAAATGTTGATCAATTAGGAGATTTTTTTTTTACGACGGTTCAATTTTTTTACAATAATCAATGCCGCGATAATAATTATTGTATTATTGTACGTATCAATGAAATGTCTTCGTTCGCTAAAATGGCTTTGGGAAATTCGTCGAAACGTCGGAATCTCGGATGAGCGGTCAGTCGGGAGCAGAAGCTACGATCGTGAAACTGTTTCGTCTCATCATCTGCGGGAAACCGCAATTAACCGGTTAGCTCGGGTAACGCGTATCATCCGGACAAGAGAGATCGTGAGTCCCGCGGTGTGCGAAACGTCAGGTGGGTTTGAGTGGGTGTTGGGTAAGGACACGTCCCGGTGGTTCCCAGAAATTATCTCGTGTATATCTCGGTGAAGTTTGTCGCCGGTTATGTATAAAGTAGGACAACGGAGCTCCTCCTCATCCCTTTTCATGGTATAATGGTGGCTGGTCCAGCTTAGCGGGCTCGCAGTGACAAGCTTCGTGCACGAGCAAAATGCGTCAATCTGTTCCCTCCAGCTCGATAGTCGGACAGATAGATAGATAGGATGAGGATACACGTAAGAACGATGAGCGTGGCTTTCTCTCTCGGCATTATTAACTGCTGCTGCGGCGTATCCACCCCAGCGGACTACTCGACCGGACACTCCGTTGACGCGCGATGTCGATTGAAGTGTAACGACGAGATAACGCTAAATGGGTGGCTAACCGAGCGAACACGGGATGCACGTTTCCCTCCGTAACTGCCGAGTGAATCGCGGAAGGGGTGCCAGGGATCCGGGCCATTGTTGCAGTCAAGCTAGCAACCGGGGTGAGATTATATTATCTCGGAAAGCTGAGCAAGCTCGGAATCGATGCTTTTTGTCTCGTGGCTTTCATTTGTTATGCTTTTTGTATACGAGAAATTAATAACGTCGCTCGCGTAAAGCTGCTAATTTCTGGTACCTAGAATAATAAAAAAAAAAAGGTTATAAAGTAGAAATAATAAAATGAAGCATCGGAGTGAATGTCCTGAGTTATATTGCGAGGAAATGCGTAATGACGAAGCATCGGGAGTCCCGTTATGGCAATCAAAGTTGGCGTGTTTAGTCAGCTCAGGCATGAGGAGGGTGGGATGAAGGGTGGGATTCGAGGTAAGGCCAGCGCAGCCAAGCAGAGAAGGCGAATCCACCTACTGCTGAGTCTCTGATAGCTCGCTGTGTAAACAGAGTCGAGGCGTATTTGCCGTGCGGCATCATCGCCACGACATCCTCCTCCTCCTCCTCCTCGTGCAGGCCCTGCAGACGTTGCACATAGCTCGTCGTGAGCCCACGAGGAGAAATAAACTACGGGGATATAGCCGACTCCCTCGTGTACGTGTGTGCTCATCTCCTGTTTGTGCTAGTGGCAAGTATAAACGCTCTCGGTGCAACGCCGTCTTGGTAGAGTGCGCGCACAATTTGGTGCAAGATATTGCACGGAAATGCGACTTTCTTACCCTTCGCCACCCCGGCCAGTTACCGATGTTTACTTTGCATGCCAGAGATATACGCTCTAAAGAGAGAGAGAGAGAGAGAGAGTGCTTCTCTGTACACGGTATAGCCTCGTTAGAGAGAAACCGAGACGGAGAATATAGTCTCTGTTTCTCTCCCTCTCTCTCGACTATATTCACTCGCATCCATATATTAATACTGAAAATTCATTGCTATGGTAACATCTGCTAGTGGATATGCCGCTTGCAGTGGTCCCGCACTCTCGAGTCGGTCCTTACCAAAGGGACCCCACCAACGAGCGAGAGAGCGAGCGAGAGGCTACGACCCAGGGATGAATATATTAAGGTACACGAACGCACTTAGCGGTTGTGCGCATCCCGGCGTTACATACACCATCACCACCAGGAGTTGGCCAAAGCCTCGGAAATGCGAAGCTACGCCAACTCGTGGCTACCCTCACACCGATATCACCTATATTATATTCCGTATTCGCGACTGGCTTAGCAATTCAACTTTTGTGGATAACGTTGCAACGAGTTGCGGAAAATAACGCTTTCTCAAGAAAACGAACGCGTTTTTTTCTTTAAATTGAATAAAATGCAAAATTTCGTGCAAAAACCGAGGCGTAAATGACAATTTTCATTAACATTTTTTTTTTGTTTCATCTCGGGCGTAGAGATAACCACAATTACCCGAGAGATCGGCGCAGCCCCTTTTCCCCTAGGTTGATCTCGTCGTTGTCGTGGACCACAGAGAATTGTGCTTCACGGAGTTTCCTTGCCGCTGCCCGAGATCTCGAGAAATCGGAGTTGCGAAAGAAGATGTTAAACAGTTGTCAAGTACAAGAGAAGCTCGAGGGTTTCGAGAGGGAGAAATGGCAGAGAAGTGCGGGTACTCTCGCGGAAGAAGCCTTGTTTCGAAGCGAAGCGCGAGACAAGGAGAAGAAGCGTTAGTAGATAGGGCCGCGCGTGAGCAGACAGATAGACAGACTGAGCGGCGACACCCCCGTGAAATTGAATTACAATAAGCAAAGTAAAGTTGGATGATCCGTCGGCGCATTGTACTCTCTCTCTCTCTCTAGCTCTCTCTTCATCACTGTTCGTCCGCCGTCGTCAGAATCATCCCGGAAGAAGTTTGAGCAAAGTAACGCTTCGAGAGCGACAACTCTCAGCAACGTTGCTGCGTCGGAAGCTACGGTATTCTTACCCCTTTTGTTCGCCTCTTGCCGCCCCACCCTCCCCCTCTTTAGCCCCTGTAGAGCCTGAATTAATTGCCGGGTTTTTGACATCCATTCATTGCCATGGAGGCTGCGAGGAAGCCCTGGCAAAGGACTCAACGACGAACACACCGGATAAAGGAAAAGTTACCTGTCTAACGTGAGCCCGAGATAAGGACGCGAAAGTCTTGGGCCGTGGGAACTTTGGTAGAATTTAGAGAGACACTTTTCTCAATCCCTCCTATAAATCACGACGGGACGATAGTTCTCTCGAGCGACTGAGCGGGAGATGCAACTTTGCATTTACCCCACCACCCCCCGGCCCCGTTACCGCCCACGCGACCGGCGACTGCAACTTAAACCGTCGGAAGCAACGACTGCTGACTAGATTTCTCACCGATTCTGCAGTTTCGGCAACTATCGCGTGACCAACGTTGGACCCGATGGAAATAAGAAACGTCGAACTTGGCGGAGTCCGAAGGACGGGTTTTCGGGCGGTTTTCGAGAGGAGGATTCAACGAGATTTCGGGGTAGTAGTTTCACCCGGGGTAGATTGCACTATAATCGTCTACGACTGAGGGCCAAAGGAAACGAGAAGGACGATGAAGACGACGACGGAAGCTCGAACTTTGTCAGTGACGAGAAGTTGGAGCAACGCTCAAGGAAAGCGCTGAGACAGACGACGGCTTTTGTCCTTCTGTCGTCGTCGTCGTCGACGTTTCTCAGACCTTCGAACAAATCCCCTCGCCTCCGAAGCTCCCTGGCCATCGGCTCGTGCTTCCCGCGGCCCTTCACCAAAACTATTGAATATGTATAGCTCATATTTAATTGGGCCAACGGTTGTGCGCCCTGCGAGTAATTTTGAAATCGCGAGGAGCAAAGTCGAGGCCAATTACACGAGAGATGTACACGATGTATATATGTATGCGGCCGGGATTTCGTACCGGGGTAAATGAGGAAATTGGGAAGCCACGATTAGAATATCCCCGTGGAAACTCTCGCCGCTTATTCTAGATTCGTTAATTATTTAAAGAATTTATTATTGCGTGGAAAATTAAATTCCGCTCGGCTCCCGGGGTCTATTTGAAAATTCACTGCAATTCATATCTCGATATTCTCCGCATTCGTTAATTGTTTAACGAATTTATTATTGCGTGGCAAATTAAATTCCGGAGATCGGCCGGGCCATTTGATAATATACATTGCAGTTGATTTTTCGATATCGCGGACAAAGTGAACTCGGGAAAAGATGGTGGGTACGGTGCGGAAATGCGAGCGGAGCGTATAATACTCCGTAGCTCCTGTCTCCTACTGTCGGGGAGCTCTAAGTGACCCCGACGTGTTATCACCGAGCGCAGAGCGCGGGGGAAGCAAAGTCGTGCCACCTAACGCCTTCGTGCTGATTACATGGCGCGAGGGGGCCATTACGGTCACGAGTGCCAGTCGACCGGGCGAGAAAGCTTCCTAGCTGCTCATCTAGACTGCTGCGAGAGATGCCGAGTGTCCGATACCCTGAAGAAAAACTACCGAGAGTCCAATCGAGCAGGCATCTTCCGAAATTAAATTTTTTTTTTTTCCCCTTCACTTCTTTTCTTATCCTCTTGACTCTTTGTATTTCGTTCGTTCGATCACTCGTCGCTGTTCAACGAGACTCTACTATTTCACACGTGTCATAGGGCCGATTTTTTTAAACGAATTATTAATAATTAAAATATTTCTTTTTTCAATCACTCTTCAATTCTAAGACGGTCACGAGTGCCAGTCGACCGAGCGAGAAAGCTTCCTAGCTGCTCATCTAGACTGCTGCGAGAGATGCCGAGTGTCCGATACCCTGAAGAAAAACTACCGAGAGTCCAATCGAGCAGGCATCTTCCGAAATTAAATTTTTTTTTTCCCTTCACTTCTCTTCTTATCCTCTTGACTCTTTGTATTTCGTTCGTTCGATCACTCGTCGCTGTTCAACGAGACTCTACTATTTCACACGTGTCCAAGGGCCGATTTTTTTAAACGAATTATTAATAATTAAAATATTTCTTTTTTCAATCACTCTTCAATTCTAAGACGGTCACGAGTGCCAGTCGACCGAGCGAGAAAGCTTCCTAGCTGCTCATCTAGACTGCTGCGAGAGATGCCGAGTGTCCGATACCCTGAAGAAAAACTACCGAGAGTCCAATCGAGCAGGCATCTTCCGAAATTAAATTTTTTTTTTTTCCCCTTCACTTCTTTTCTTATCCTCTTGACTCTTTGTATTTCGTTCGTTCGATCACTCGTCGCTGTTCAACGAAACTCTACTATTTCACACGTGTCACAGGGCCGATTTTTCAATTATCAATGATTAAAATATTTGTTTTTTCAATCACTTTTCAATTCTAAGACTAGCGCGAAGCAGAGAAGCCTCGTTAATGCAGTTAATAATTCATTCGATAGAGAAAAGCGTTGCTTGTATGGTTCTTAAGCATTGTGCGCGTCAAGTCGTGCGGAATAGCGAACGATGCGGAGTTTCACGAGAAACTGAATCTGCACGTGCGGCGCGGCATCAGTTGCCAAAAGATGAAGAGTCGCGCGGCGTGAGCAATAGTGGCTTCTCTCCTCGAGGAAGAACAGAGATTCGTGGCAACTCTCGCTCCAGTCTCTTGCCGGGCGAACAATTCGTACAAGGCCCCCGACATAGTAAATGCAAGCTCGTCTCCGTCGTCACGGAGGGAGAGTGACGTTTACATAATCTTGGCATTAGTTGTCGTCCCGACGCGCTTCTCTGTGTACGAGATCTTCGAGGCAAGGGTTCCCGCTACCCCAGCCCCCCCCCCCCCCCCACCCCCTTCCGTTTTCCGGCTTGCCGAGTTCCACTACTTCAGCTGTCTTGTTTGTCGGAAAATTCACTCCAGTTACCCGTACAAATTTCAATTGTTAATTTCACCCAGTCTTTCCGTGAATTATTCTTCTTCGCTCTTTACTTTGCCAGCTGGTGGATCACATTGCAAAATCACAAAAACAGAATGACGCGGAATTCAGGGTGCACGATATTTTGATGACAAGATACCACAAAATAATAATCTCCGATATACTATTCCCGGGGTTTGCATGGAGAGGTGAGGAAAAATTGGTAGCCCTCGTGTTGGTCTGCAAGCGGAGGCTTTGCTAGAACTTTGATAGAGCGGGTAGAGAGAGAGAGAGAGAGAGAGCTTCTATGTATAAACTATCGAACGAATTCAGTGAGTGCGGTACACCGGAGAGTGTGTAACATTATTTACGGCGCGAACGTCAGCACAGGCAGGGTGATCGGAGCTCGTGGTTAACTCTGTCTGTCCTTCTCTGTCAAGAGGTGGGTCGATACGTTTAACCACAGGGAGAGGCTCGTCAGGCCTCCCGGTCTCTACCAAACCCCGGTACAGTAAGAGACACCAAATCGGCAAAGGGGATGAGAGTGCGGCTCGCGTCATGCGAAACTTCAATTCAAATATAGAAATGGGGCTCCTCTCTGCTTCGTTCATCCCCCTCCCTCTCTCTCTCTCTCTCTCTGTGTGCTACACAGCTCTGGCCGAGTGACATTTGGTAGATCGTATCAAGCTCGTCTGGGAATTGGTGGCGTTGCGCTGGGCTCGGGGGGAGGGGGAGGTTTCGTTGCTACGATCGTTCGTCAGTTATATCGAAAGGGTGGTTTTCGATACATGTGCACTACAGAGGGATGGAGAGAGAGAGGGAGAGAGGAAGTCAAGCCTTCCGCAACACTCTTTGTATACGTATAGGTGTGCGAAAGAAGAGAGCAAACTTTCTCGGTTCGATTGAGATATCGGTTTCGGTAGCCCGGAGATTCCTTGGGAGTCGAGAGGGTTTCGAATTGAAACTAAGCGAGGGGTGAGTGGAAAGCTCTGGGCGAGAGGAGTAGTCTCTGCTTCCACCGCACCATCGCCGGATATATTTTCGACCTTCCCGTCAAGCTTTTTAGGTCGGTTAGAGGGAGAAAGGGAGAAGGAAGAAGGAATGCGATCGGACGTCTTCCACTCGTAATCTGCTCTCTGCTGTCTGATGTCTCGTTGGAAGGGCGGGGGACTCTCCACTATGGAACACTGGAAGAGGGATGAAGAACCGAGCAACCCTATAATTAAGAGACCCTCGAGGGCCGCTGCTGCTGCTGCGGCTGCTCTCTCAGCGTCTTCGACACAGTCCGGAAAATTGAAGGGATAGAAAAGAGGGTTGTCGCGAAGAAACGTCCCACAAGCAATGGCTCTGCACTCTCCTTATATAGAGTGTCGCTCGGAATTGAACATCCTGAGGTACAACGACCGTTCCAACGATTTCTTGACCACTTATTGTCGGTTCTTTAAAACGAAACGTCGATTTATCGATTTTTCTTTTTGTTTATAAAAGATTTTTTTTTTTTTTCACCTGAAGAAATAGAAGTATCTCCGATAAATTGTTTCTGCCAACACGCAAATTCAATTTACGAGCGAAACGCGATAACGAGAAGTTTCAATATTCTTCTGATATTCGCATTCGTCGGTACTTTACATTTATTTTACTTTTTTTTTCCCCGAGTATCTGGCCGATTCGCACGTACTTGTTATGGAAAATGAGATAGTGAGTTTCGTTAGCTGAGTAACGATTCGACGAAGGAAGTGGAACGTCACACTGCAATGAGATAGAGAAATCGTGTCAAGATATATTATAATTAAAACATGTTACTGTGCGCCTTGGCGCTGTCAGCCCGGGACTGATAAAATATACTGACGTAACTCTCGGGCGTAGTCACTTCTCATTTATAAAATGGGCGTAGATAGGTCTTCCCTCTCGAATAAGTCGCGAAGGCATCGAGCTAGAAGCCTCTAGGTAGAAAAGGGGGAGGAGGGAGGGGGTTTCGAGGGCGTGAGTCGGTAGGAGTGTGACGTTCTGACGTCAGCAAAGAAGTCGAGTTGAGACGAGCGAGAGAGAGAGAGAGAGCAGCTCCGTGTCTCACGAAATAACGGAGGGGGATTTCTATTCGTGGGTAACTCTCTCGCTAAGCTCTCTTACCACACGCCTCTCTCTATTTCTGCTTAACGTCTCTCCCTCTTACGTACCCTAAGCTTTGATACTCTCGAACGAGAACGGAAAGGCAGCCCACACTTTGCCAAAGCGTCCTGTAGCCTATCAATCCGAGCGGCAAACCGTACCCGGGGTATTTATTCACGTGCTCGTCCTACGTATTCGCATACCGATCTTCCGGACAAGCCGGGCTCAATGAGAGGAACAAAACGAGCGACGAGATTCGCCGCCGAGCCGAGATCAAATTATAGACGGCCCTCTATAGATTTTCTATCGGGGCTCTTGCTCCGAGGAATCGGCACTTTCAACACAGAGACGCCGCATTTCCTCGGGTTTATTTCAAAAAACGTATGCAAACCTTGCAATCGTTATGCACAAAGTCACCGCGGGAGGATTTAAAAGCTACGTGCTCGAGAATTAAGCGCTGTATTTAAAAAATGTTCACCCGATCGTGACGCGAGCTTGAAGAAACTTCACGCACGATTGGATATTATTTTGGGAACGGGTTTCGTTCCCTTTTCAATCGTTCGCAATGCTATTGGCGATCGGTAAGGGACTGTTATCTCTATTTTCGAACAGTTACCGGCGAAAGTTTCTTTACCCGTGAACAGGGATTCTATCGGATGCCTTCGATGGACTAGCCAAATAAATTTCATTGGAGAATGTATAATTTTATCCTTACTTTTTGATCGATGATTCGATGATCTATCAAAATATTCCGCTTTCCAATTTTCCCATCACACACACACACAAATCCGGAGATAGATTCCGAGACAACGTATTCGGAGGCAGGAATATCTTTGCTCGCATTTGAAAATTAACCATCGCCGATGAACGACAGGAATGTCTACCTCGTTGATCGGTTGGTGGTTGTGCGAAGTGCCCCCGCCGCCCGGTTTGTAGTTGAATTCGCGAGTACACATCGTGCTGGGCTCGCGCCTCTGAGGAATTTCGATCCGGCGATCAATTAAACGACGTTCCAGTCAGACGTCTTCCCAGGAGCGTTGCTCTACCGATTCCTGTGATTCTATATCGGTAGTAGCTCTCTGGCTGTTGGTTCGCGGGCGTCAGGATATCTCGTGAATCCTGGGCTCGAGAGGTGCCTGCAACCTCGTCCCAGAACCAGAGAGAGAGAGAGAGATCTATATATATATATATGTGTGTGTGTACACGTTATCCGATTTCTCTCTCACTCCTTGGCTCGCCTGTCCTCGTCCTGTAGCCACCGCGAACCTCGCACTGGGCGATCCCAGCTGCATTACCTTGATGAGCCTCGGCACACACTATTCCCTGTGGTTCATCTCTCGCTTGCTCGGTTGCGAGACGACGGTGAGTGAGCAACGTGCCAGCTAACAGACACTCGTCGTCGTCGTCGGTGGCGTCGTCGTGTGAAACAGGACGAGGAAGAGGGTCAGGTCTCGAGGCTGGCACGCCCGCAGGATTCGCCTCTCCTGTATTTTACTCCGTAGTGTACGGTATTGTCACAGAGAGATTTCGGGATCAAATTGTTGACACTATTTAAGAGGTCGTGCGCAGTTATCCTCGCTTCGAATCAATATTTGTTTACCCGATAGTGGGTCAAAGTGAGGCAATTACCGATCCCACTATTTATTCCAAACAGTGTCGGAATATTTTTCATTTTGGAAATATATATACGTATATATATACGTGTCTTTATATCGCCACAGATAATTTCTTAGGGGTGTTTGGGAATGGAAATAGCGATACGTATGATAGACACGTGAACTCGCGGAGTGCAGATATTAGTGGCTTTGATATCAGCCCTAAAGCAAACCCGAGTTGGCCAGCGTTCATCCCGAATTAGCGTGTGGCTCGTGTGGCCCCGTTGGGAGTAGGACGTGAAGGGCTGGGGTCGGGGGGGTGTGTGAGGGGGTGTCGGGAGGGTTGGCAGGCAGAGTACAGTGGCATAGCCATCGGTGTATAGGAGGGATGATACGTCCGACATCCGCAACCCTGTTGCCGTGTCTTCCGACGCAGTACAGGCTTGTTTCGTGCTGCTGGTGTTCTCCCCTTCGGCATTGTGCGGGGAGAGCTGACCTGTCCTGTCGCCCTGTGGTGGCTGAAGCGATACACACACACACACATACACAAGCGCAAGCTCGCCTCTCCCCTCGTTCACCGACGAAAGCTCCTCGTGTGCGCCCGGAACCTTTCGCTGCCTTACCGGAACTGGTCAACAAAGAGCTCACATTTACCTACGTTTAATATGTTTGTACTACTTCTGTAATAAAACAGTTTTGACGTGGCGAACGAGAGTGGAGAGGCGAAGAAGGAGGAGGAGGAGGTAAAGTATAAAAAGCGCGCGAGAGGGACAACAAAGTGAGCCGTGGAGAGAGAGGTTGAGTCTGGATTAAGCCAAGAGCGCATTTACCACTGACGAGCTATGGCCACTGAATTTTTTTTTTCTCCCTTTTCTCTCTCTCTCTCTGCAGCTACTCCGGTTGCACCTTCTCTCCGCTCTTCCAAAAACTCATCTCCCCGCAAAATGCTAGCATCAAGCACTGTGTAACTGGATCTCTGACCACTGCGGTGCTTTTCTGCAGCACCGCAACCTCGCCCATTGCCTCGTTTGCCCACCGAAAAACTTTAGCCAACGAAAATGCCATGGACGCTCGTGGAGTTTTGGCTTGTCGGAAGAGGTGCACGCAGACGAGATGATAAAAAAAAGAGAGATAGAGAAAAGAAAAAAAAAACAAGAACTCGAGCATATACGACAAGTGCTTTGTTACCATTTAGAGCGTGCAAATTATGAGTACGTCGTCACTGTACATGAGTGAATTAGCACGACGATTTAAGCTTCTCTCCTCGTTGCTCGCTAACGCTAAAGTGGATTGAGCAACGAAGAGTGCACGAGACGTGTAACGCAACAGTCTGTGTGTGTAGCTCTCCGCTGTGTGGTTTAATTCTATCCGGTACACGTGCGACACTTTCGAAACGGCTTCGTCTTAAGGCCCGCGCGAGCGGAGAGCGGGAGAGGCGCGAGCGCGCACGCGGGCGAAGCGGGGAAGTGAAAACGCAAAGCGCTAACTCGAGTTAAACGGGATGAATGTCGGTTCGCTAATAGTTGTTACGAATTGCCACCACCATCAGCCTCCTCTCCCTTTGGTTCGCCCTCTCAGGACTTGCTTAGACCGCTTAGAGAGTCTCGAGGATCGAGAACGTGCGAGCGGCAAAGCCGAGCCAGAGGAAATCCAACGACGGAAACTGGGAATACACCGGGGGGAGAAACAGGAAAGGGCGAAGAGCGAGACAGAGTTGAGTTGTGGCAGAGCGAGAGGGCAGAAAGAGATTTAGCTGCGACTACGAACAACCGAAATGAGCTAGCTAGGAGGCAACTGCTACTTCCGAATAACCGAGAGAGAGAGAGAAACGCCAACCTCCACCACCACTCGTTCCACCCTTAAGCTCACGCGAACCTCTATTCACGTTCCACTTCATGGGATTACTACTTTGCTTGTACCAGTTTCCCACCGAGCTTTCCAACGCTACGTGCCCTTACTTCCTCCTGGTGTCATTCTCTGTCTCCGAACTGGATTCGAGGACATGTACCACAAACGACCCATTTTAATTAACTCTTATCAAGGTATATTATTTTCAGAGGGTAGTACTGAGTCACGGCGGTTTCTTTTTTTTTTTTTTTTTTTTCTAAAGCGCTATTATAACCCTTTAAATTTCAGGTAATTCTCGTAACTGACCGGAAGTATCTTCCGCGCATAACTTTTCT
Source organism: Clistopyga incitator (assembly GCA_947507545.1). Lineage (NCBI taxonomy): Eukaryota > Metazoa > Arthropoda > Insecta > Hymenoptera > Ichneumonidae > Clistopyga > Clistopyga incitator. The sequence goes on along the minus strand of OX382188.1, from coordinate 758,930 downwards.
GATCTAGACCTCATCCAACGAAAGTGGGTAATGAGAGAAGATGCGTGAGTACCGCGGACGATATATAGTTATATTATTGTACGTACCGAAGGAGTGAGAACCCGGAGGAGGAAGGACACGACATAGAATATCCATTTCATTAAAATCGCTGAGAGATCCGCATTGAAGACGGCCCCGCGTCTTCTAGGATTACTCGCCCCGTGGAGTTCCATTGTGTCGCGAAGAAGAGGCGACGTCCGGTGCGTGAGCAACTTCTTTTCTTACACGCCGAGCCTCTCGAGACATAAAGGCTCAGCAACGTTAGCCAACGTGGCGCGTTTTATCGCAGAATTGAAATCAATCCTCGGTGCGGTTAAATAAAAGGCAATGTTTTTTTTTTTTTTTTTCTCCCTCCCGCATAAAACGTAAAGCAGCAGTTTGGAAGGTTCCAAGCTTCCATTTATTAATGCCATTAGTCAGCTCCTCGGCCCGTTTCTTCTCCCTCCTTTTTTCCCTCGCTTTTTTTTTTTTTTTATTTACTCGTTCGGTTTCGCCCACCGAGAAAGCGCAAGCTCTCCGCGAGGGGCTAACCTGCTCGGCGCTCAGCTGCTCTCAAGCTCATTTAAGAAATCCACGCCTTCTCGCGGTCTCAGTCGGGAGCGGAGGAAAAAAAAAATAACGCGAAGAAAACGAAGAAAGAAGCAAAACGATCATTTTTATTCGCCTTTCCTCTCGCGCTCACAAAGTGCGGGCTTGCGCGGCTCGAGCAATTGTTTTTTAACGCGACTTTTTCACGGATTTCACTCACTTACCGGCCTCCCTCCGCTCTTCCCTCACCCAGCGACGACTTCTTCGGCTCGCCTTTCTTTCGGCGGTTATTTTTGTTCGTTCCTTTTTTTTTCTTCTTTTTTCACATTGCGCTTTGGCAGCGTTATTGCTCGCCTCGACGAGGGGTATTTTCTTAAAACGCCGCTGCCCTCCACTCGGACCTATACCACCCACCCCCACCCCACTGCCCCCGCGCAATCCTCCACGGAGTCGGCTTTCTTCGATAAAAATTCATTTCCTTCCTTTGATTTACTCCGAGCACCCGGCGTCTGCAGCCAACTATTCTGGCTTTCTCTGTTGCACGTATTCGCCTTTTATATCCTTTCTCTCTCTCTCTCTCGCTCTTCTTTTAAACTACCCTTCTACAGGACAATCTCGTTCTCTGTGTCACGACCTATTCGCTCTCGTGAATGAGAAAGAAAGGGGGGGGGGGGGGGGGGAAAAGAGAAGAGGAAGAAAGAAAAAATTCTCAACTTCCACGCGTCGAGTCTTTCCACACTCGCATACCCGGCTTATAATCTTGAACGAGATAGAGGGACATGTATATGTGTATATATAAATCTACAGAGACGTTGAATGAGAACGGGCGCGCGCGCGGCAAACTCGCGAAAGGCCAGAGGATGACCTACTTGGAAGAGGCTGTATTATAGCGGCGGGTTATACGTACTACACATACCGCAACCGTGCGACATCTATACAGGCAGTCCCTGTCCCAGCCCTCCTCCTCCGCCGTCCCTCGGGTGGGACGAAAAATTTGCCACGAGTCTCGGCTATTTTTCACCGGCCGAAGGACCACCGAGAACTCTCCGCAAGAAAAGCTCTCGTTCGAGCGACCGTCTCCTTCACCACGGGAGACACTTTCCTTAAGCAACTTCCAACACCGCACGGTCCATCCTAAGGCGGATTCTACGCTTTGCTAAAATGGCCCTGCCTCAGAGATGCTACACACGTTGCCGGAAAATCTTCGGGAAATGAATGTCCAGTTGGTGGAATTTTTAAAATGCGTCAATATATATTTTTAGTCACAATGACCACTTCATTGAATTGTGTTAAAAAAAAATAAATTGCGGAAGCCCAATTGGATCTGTAAAAAAATGCGTGTAGGCATTGTACGATCACGAGGCGTATTTGTTAATTTAAATGTGCTTACTGCTCCCTGATTTCCTTGAGAACCCCTGGAGCGTAGCCTAGCCTATGCCCTCTGTCGTTTCTACCAACCACCACAATTCGCGTTGTACGCTCTATGCCTTGTGCGCTCCGGGGGTGGCTGCCGCTCCTTCTCGTGCGCCCTATTAATTACGAGGCAACGGCTCGCGTGATTCGAGCTATTTGCCCACCCCTGAGCACCCCGTCTTCCTCGTTTCTCGAATCTAGCCCCAACTATACACGCGGATATAGAGTACTATGCCCCCCACTGTCTCTCTCTCTCTCTCTCTCTGTCTCCCTCCCTCTCGTTCATTCGTTAACTATATATATATATATAACCTTCCCAACCCCTTTATCTTCAACCTTCAAACAATCCAGAAGGAAACAGTTGTTCCCTTTTTCTCTCGTCAACGTCTCACTTATACTTCTTCCACTACAAAACCATCTTCCAATATTTCACCCAACTTTTCTCCGTTCTCCCGTTCCACTGGGTTTCATCCTGCGTCCCAGGGCATCCAAGAGGATGTGACGTCTCGCGTGTAACATCTATACGATACTTTGCCAGATCGAAGGACCAAAGGTCGCGCGAGGTAAAAATTCTAACCGACAATAATTTCACGAGACACAAACAACCTTTCCTGTCGAGCAACTACATTACCGAGTTGAACAAAAAAATGCCACATCTCCATATCAATGTCATTAGCAAGATCATTAAGCGCTTTACATTGTCGCAAAAAAAAAAAAATCCTCCGCACTCGAGAGATTGATATCATTAGCGAGGCCTGTTTTCGGTAACGATAATGACGTCTCTCGTTCGGCGCAGCACGTGGACGTTGATAAGCTCGGGTCCCGAAGGATAAGTATATCAAGCTCGAAAATCGCCTTTCTTCGTATATCTGTCCGTTCGATCTCGCGTCTTGTGGAGTCGAAAAAAAAAAAAAAAAACCACAGCAAGCGACGATCTCTCGTAGCGTTTGTAGCCCGGAAAGCTCAAACCTTTGCCTTCAAACTGGGTCGACTTGGTCAGAGAGAAACGGGAAAGATTGGAGAGCGAGGGAGGACAGAAGGCAGAAGAAGAAGAAGAAGAAGAAGAGGAGGAAGGGTCGAAAGAACGTCGACGACGGTGACGTCCCGAGCCACGCGCGCGACCCCCACGACGTACCCAAGAGCTTTCGCTGCAGTCGGCGCGTCGCGGGCAATCGAGTATCCCGACACACCCTTTCCCGCTCTCGCTCTGCACCACCAGCACCAGTAAAGCAGCTTCCACCCTCGGCTAGTCAGCCAGCCAGCCAGGCATCCCCTTGGCGAAAAATCCTCGCGAATGTTTTGCTCGTTCGACGAAAACACGTTGCCCTTGTGCACACACACACGACTGTACACCAAGATGCTCGGAGTTTGCAAACACCCAGTCCCGGAGACCGAACAACGGAACTGCAGGAGCTCTCCAAAGAGCGAGGGATGAGAAATATAGTCTCCGAGGGTCTGCTTGTAAAATGTTATTTGTCGGAAAGCAGAGAGAGAGAGAGCGAGACCAGAATCACATTTTTGCCTCCGATGAATTTTTCGTTGTCTCTTTGTCTTTCGGATTTGGACGTTATAGATAATTATCAAATATTTATATATTTGGCGAATAATCTTTGGATGTTTCGATTCGTTCGTTTATCGTGATAGTGACTTTAAGAAGAGAGGAAACATGACATTTGTAGCGTTTAGATAAGGTCGATCCGAGATTATTGATGTTCCAAGTATCAAGTTCACCCGTAGAGCTAATTATGTTAATGAACTTATCCGAAAACACGGACTATCGGATGGCTAGGAGGTAATCCGTTGTTTTGCCGCTCTAGGATCAACACTGTTTTTCTTCACCCTATCCGGGTAGCGGAGAAAACCGCGCCCCTCTCGGCAATCTCTCCGGGCTCCAGTTACCGGGACACAAAACCATCCGCAACCCTCCACCTGTTGGTACACCGGTATGACGCAACTAACGAAATTATACCCTGAGAGAGAGAGGGAGGGAGATGCGCGTTAACCGGGCGAACAAGCGACGAAGATACGCGCGCGATATACACACACATACACAAATTACGAGTGGAGAAGTTACTCAACGAGTTTTCGCGATAGAGGTTGTGCTTGCGGTGCTGCTGATGCTTTTTCGGGGGGAGAACACACGGGGCGCCTCGGAACAGCTCGCGATACACCGAAATTTCGCGCCAACTCGATTTAACACGCGGTTACGACACGTGGAAATTCTCGTTGTCTTCCTCTGTCTTTGTCTCGCTCTCGGTGCGGCGGTTGAAGCTCGAGTTTAGTAAGAGAGAGCTCTTGGGATTTTCCTCCCCGCGCACCCTAAAGCAACACACATACATACGGGGCTCCCGGTGAACCCGCGGGGCCTTCTATGCCAGGTGTTTCCTAATTATTCGCTCTACGCACGAGCTTCGCCAAAGTTTCTTGTTCGTCTTGTGCGCGAGCGCACGGCGGTGAATGTCGGCAGAGAGCTACGGACAAAGTTTCAACTGCCAAGCAAGCGAGTGAGCGCGAGAGAGAGAACGCAAGTTTGTCGGAGTCCTCCCCCGCACCGGCGAACCTTCCTGAGAAACATCAATTTTACCCGTTAATTACGCGGTCTCAGAATGTAACCTATCGATCGACTTGGAAACGACTACCGGGCGACAGAATTTAACGGCCGGGACGTTTAACGTTTACTTTATCCACAAGATTTGACCCAACTTCCTCGAATCATCTAAAATTAAGTTCTTAAAAAAAAAACAATGATATGCATTTATTTATTTCTCCGTCCGTTCGATATGAATCGGCAGAATGAATTATCGAAATGATCGGTGTTGTTGGGAGTTTGTGGGAAATATTGGTCACACAAGTGAAATGAAACTGCGAAGGTAAACGCGGAGACCCGAGCTTACACTCCCCCAGCTGCCTTTCTTCCAGCAAAAGCTCTTTTCCGTTGGTTCACCGGCGTCAGCATATTACACACTCTCCACTTCCATATTCTCTCTTGGCTTCTGGCCTAGGGTACATGTTCATCGATCGCTTATCGATTCGCTGACAAAGCTCCATCGAGATTTGCATCTTGCCGGCGGCACAGGTTGGGAGAGCAAAAGCCACCTTCGCCGCCGCCGCCGCCGCGCAGACCCTCCTCTCCCTCCGCTCGCACTCGATCCACCTCGCTCCTCGCGCTATTTTATCCGGCAATAATTCGCCCACGGGGTTAAGGGATGAAGGACGATATATCGACGTTACCTACGTTATTTATCGCAAGCTGCCCGCGCGTTCCTCGCCACCCCTTGTCGCAGACTCTCTCCACCCTCTCGGCCTGGCCCTTGAGCTTCTTCAACTTCCATACAGCCTAAAACGAGCGGGAGCCTAAAAAATACCGCCATAACCTTAAATTTCCATACAAAATACAGCGGCAAAATATAGATTCTGTATTTGCTTCTCTCGCTGAAACAAAGTTAAAAAAAAAAAAAGAAAAAAAAAGAAGAAACAGAACAAAACAAAACAAAAAATGTAAATTAAATATCAGCAATGGTATTTCGTGTAGCTTTAGAAATTCAGCGGAAATTCCTACGTGTCCTCGGTTTCTATCTCCAAAGGGACTAGCCGTGTGGGCGAGGAAAAACGGCGGGTTCCCGAGTGCAGGGTTGTTTCTCGCGTAAACAGAAAACACGACGTTATGGGAGAAGTTGGAGCGTGTCGGACAAACTGGCCGCTGCTTCGTGTACACTGGACAGCAGCAGCAGCATCAGCAGCACCAGCAGTAGCAAGCCCTCTACTTTCTCATCCCTCGGAAGCAGACAGAGCGAGTGAGAGTGAGAGACAGAGAGAGAGAGAATCCCGTTGAATTCTCACCCCTAGTGTGTAAGCTTCTCTGTCCTCTGAGTGTGGACACTCACGCCCAGCCATACATCGGGAGAGTTGTTTCTTCCCTCGGAGAAAGCGTTGATAACGCCAAAGCAAAGTAAAGCAAAAAAGCAAAAACAAGTGTGTACGACAACGAGTCTCTGGTAAAAATCTCCGGTTAAATATTCCGAAATTTGCAACGTCGTAATATAAGCGTGTGGAAAATATCACACACGCTTCGAGTGTGCGTGTGCTTTCCCGCCAAGTTCATTCAGCGTCTTGGGTGTATCTGGATGTAAGCCAAATGCTGAATACGCGGGCTGCAAGAGAGAGAGAGAGAGAGACTTTGCTACCAAAAGCTTCGGCAGAAGCAGTAGAAGCAGAGACGCGAAGCCCGTCAGCTCTTCTGGTTAAGCATACGTGCGAAGCCCCCACGCTGCTCTCTCTCTCTCCCTTCTTCCTCTTGTCTCTTGGCTCTTCGTGTCTCCCCACTTGGTTGAAACATTTTCTCAACTCGTCTCTACGTGCATATGCCATCGTAGTTTCGAGTACGGGATTGCTACAGCGCATCTCGCTGGTGTTTCTAATAAGGCCATAGGTCATGACGGGCGCCCTATATTCCGCAATATTTCTCAACCAATTGCGCGCAAGGTGTTAGCGCTGAATAAATGTGACAGACAAATCCGCGACTCCGAGTTATTGGTCGCATTATTCGTTGTGAAATAGCCCCTCACTCGCCTCGCATCTTCTTCTTCTTCTTCTTCAGCTTCTTCTCCTACCTCGTGCTCTTGACAGTCATGGGTGTGTGCTCTCTCTCTCTCTCACCTCCTGCTGCAGTTGTGCATTCCTATGGTCGCGCCAAGAGCGCTCCGAGCTGTCGCTGTCGAGCTATCCCGACGTTAGTGTCAGCGGAAAAGTTGTTTGCCAAGCGCGAATCCCCATTCTTCCGCTTCTCCCTCGCTCTTTCCTCTGCAGTTGCACACTCCACGTTCTCCTGCAAAAGAGAGAGAGAGAGAAAGTGAGACGAGATTGAAGAGTGACCTCTGCGCTAAAGTTTCCCTGCTCTCGGTCCTCCTGTTTTTCTCACGGGGGCGGACGAGCCACGGCACTTTCCACTTACATACATCAGAGACTGACCCGTGCATCCACTTGCAGCTAACACTGCACGAAACTTACCTCTGAACTTTCAGACATTCGATAATAAACCATAGAACCAACAACAACACATTGGATGTAAAATTGTCATCCCACTATTTTTTTTTCATACATAAATGTATTATTGAAAATAGTTTAAATCGTTTTTTTTTTCTAATCCCAAATCGTGGTAGAAACGGGATCAACTTTGGTCGCGCTCTTTGGGTATCTTCGTGGACGTTTGCAGATCAGAATTCGTGGCTACAATGGACTGCGAAGGATGCGAGTGTGTCGGTCGTTGTGTGTGCGTGTACGCTAGACGACGAGGCGAGGAAGATAGCGAGGACGAGGAGAGGAGAGAGAGAGAGAGAGAGCTGTTCATAGTATTGGCTTAGAGCCAGAACGATGCCATGCTGCTCAATGAAATCTTTTCTGGGTTAGCTTGGTTCGCTTCGACGAGAGGCCCCCTCCTCCCCGCCGCCTTTTGTACACACGAAAGCAGGTCCTCGATGTATAAACACACACACACAGACACACACCACTGAGAGCCAGGTTTGTGTACCGCTGCATCGAGCATCGCGTCCTTTCGCGTTAAACGTAGGATACGTTCACACCGAGTGGAGGCTGGCTTCAAGCCAGCCGGCCGGAGAAGCAAAGGATGTATATAGGCGAAGAGAGAGAGAGCCTTGCTTCGGAGAGGCAAGAATCGTTCCAAGTAGTAAGCCTCACTGTTTGGTCAGACCGAACGCAACCGTCAAGCCAATTCGTTTCTATGTGTTGCGAAGGGGTGTAGCGGCAATCGGAAAAGAGTGTGCTCTCTCTCTCCGAGCTTTAAGAACCCGGGGGAGGGATGGGCAAAGATGGGCTAGCTTTGACAGCTGCCGAAGCGAGGCCTCGCCGATAAGATGAAGAGACACGAAGGGAGGGCAGCTGCAGGAAGGTAGATTCGGGAAAACCGGTTGGGGAAACGCTGCCCAGAGAGTCCGTTTTCTACCAATCCTGTCCCAGCCAGAGATCCAAAAAAAAAAAAAGAAAAAACGTGGATGAGGAAAGAAAAGTACTCCTATAACTACAGTCGAGTGGTTAGGGGAAGAGAAGGAAGAAGAAGAAGAAGTAGCGAACGACTATGATACGACACATGCACTGCACGGTAACCCAGATAGGAATTCAACCCTCATAAATACTTACTGCCGTCCTTCGATCGCCATACCCGCTTTATTCTTCTGTCCTACAATCGAATTCTACCGTTCTCTAGGTTTTCCCTCCGGCCGCCGTTTCTCCGCACCGAAGAAATTTTTCTTTCGCTCAACTTTTTTTAAGTGAACAACATTGAGCGTTTAATTCCGCTTGACAACGGTGAGAAAAACATCACTCGGCTCTCGGAATAGAGTGTTTATTTATTTATCATAACACCTATTGCGTGTGAGTGTTCGCTTATTCATTAGATCCGAGCTACTGACGTTTAATGAATATCAATAACCTGGAACCAAGTGTATCAACAAAAAAATCATAAAACTCGACCAACTTATAAAACAATAAAATAAAATTTAAAAAATGTATATATATATATCCTCAATATTTTCACCCCTTGTTTAGTGACGTGCACATATTTTTCCATTTAAAGCCAGACGAGTGCCAGTGGCGTGTCTGGTCGTCTCGGCGCAAGAGCGTCTGGTGTAACAAGTAGTCAAAATCCACCCTTTCGGGTCCCCGGTACATAGAAACAGCTCTCTCCCTCTCTTCCTCTTGCCTTTACCCGCGTGTTTCTTTTATCCCGGCGTCAAGCGAGCGTGGCGCACACAGGGAGAGCAGCACCACCAACAACCACCATCAGTCGGATTTTTGCCGTGAAATAGAGATAGAAAATCCGAGTACACACTCGTTTCATTTCTCTCCCTTTCTCTGTCGCTCTAGACCACCAGCAGCAGCAGTAGCAGCAGCAGCAACGCCAGGGCATTAAGTATTCCCGTTGGGTCGGTCCGCCTAGCGCGCAGCGCACGTCCTCGGTCGATGCTGGGCTCGAGCTCGTTCGCTCGCTCGCGAGCTCAATGGTGGTTCTCGACGCGGCGCTCGCGAAGCCCCCGCCGCCGCCGGGACGTCGCGACGCCGAGGGTGAGATAGAGAGAGAGAGAGAGAGAGAGAGAGGGTGAAAGAGGAAAAGCATCCCCACACACCGATAGCCGCCGGAGAGAATACACGAAGAGGAGCGAGTGCGCGTGTACCTATAGATGCATACAGCCGCGTTGCCGCGGTCGCCGTCGAGTAGGCGACGGCGGACGAGAGCAAGTGGAAGGAGAGAAGAGAGACGGAACGAAAACCGAGTGGAGGTGGTTTGACGCATGCGCCCCGGTCTCGGGGTTGCGCGAATCAACCCGGAGGGGAGTCGTACTCTCTCGCTTCCTCCACCGTCCATTTATCCCTCGACACAGGGTTGTTTCTACCCCTTCGGCTCCTTACGGCCCACTGTACGAAACCCCCACCTCGACGCCCACGCTCCCCGAATCCTTTCCCCTCGCTACGGCGAACTGCCCGGGCATCCACGGTCGCCCCATTCCGTTCTCGGCACCACAGCGTGTAGCATTATATCCCGAGTCGACAGCACACGACCACCTGCCTGCGCTCCGCCGCTGCTCTGTTGCTGCTACGCGCTTTACTCGCCGCCGCCGCCGCTGCCGCCGCCGCCGCCGCCGCTAGTGCTGCTGCCGCCGTCGTCGCTGCTACTAGTACTCTACCTATACTACTACCACTACTACTACTATCACCGCTCGCTCGTAGCCGACACTCCTCACTGTTTTACTCTCGGTCTCACTCGCGCACCGATCATCATCGACGCGAGACCGCGCGACAACGAGAGAGCCACCACAGTAGAGGACACACAGCCAAAGTGTGTACACAGACAAGCGGACGGACGGAAATATTTTCGCGCGCGCTCTTCTCATTCCCTCGAATAATCACAATAAAAGAAAAACGCGCGGATCTTAGGAAACTCGAGTGCGCGAGAAGCAACGCATTATCTCAATGCTGTTTAATGAAACGAGACACGTGATTTAAAACGCGAGTAATCGAGTTGGATTAAGATTTGGAGATTTCGTTTGGAAGGTTTGTACAGTGGAAACGATAAGGGGTGAGAAGGCGACACACACGTGCGCCCGATTTCCGGAACAACCCCAGCGATATATATCTCGAGTAAAAACGCACGAGCAGGAGAAACGTCAGCTGCACGACCGTGGAATATTTAATCGCGTTTTTCGAGACAGTGCTCTCGGAAATCATTGCTTCAACGAGAGGTTTTAATTTTTTCCTGGTGGGTGGAAAATAACCGAGAGATCGACGGCAATACCAACCGGAAACGACGTTTCCTTCGTGACATTGTATTTCGAGTGTAGTGATTATAAAAGCGACAGGTGAAAGCTGTCCCCGCGTTTTTTTCCATCGTTACATCGAGCGGTTTTGTTTTTCGCGGTGGTTACCACGAATCAGCGCGACACTTGTTGGCCATTTGTCCTGTAAGATTCTCTCGCGACAGTGAGAGAATTTTGCGAGTCGGCTTCGAAACGACGCCGACTACTTGGTACTGCAACGGTACCGAGTACCACGGGATACAGTCGCCTAACAACTGTCAACCAAAGGTTTACACGACGGCGGTCACCACGTACATCACGCCGCTCATCACCTCTGAAAAGGTACGAGATATATTGTGCAATAGCATCCACGATCCCAGTGAAAAGTGCATATCTGAACTACAAATATTTTCGCTCGATCGATCACAAATACCAATACGTCAAAATTACATCTTGCGTAAAGCCAGTGAATTTTCCAAACTGCAAATTATTTTCATATTTCGCGATAAAAAATTGTCTTTTGGTTTTTTAACGAAGAGCTGCGAGAATTTACTGCAATTTTTTGGGCGAGGAAATAATGGGGAAAAAAAATATATATGTATTGCAGTGGTCTGTCTAGTTGGTACTGTTTCTACTTCGGCCGTCGGGAAGGTTGAGGACAGTCAGCTGTCTCGATTTGGCTCACCCTCGGTTCCTTATTTCTCAACCCCCTCCGCCGCGCGTTCACTTTTTTGACAAAGGCACGAGCCTCTCATTGTTCGAGTCCCGTTCACGCTCGCTTTTCCGCTTTCCGTCTATCTCGCGAGCTCCGCTGACTCGCGCGTATCTCGTTAAGCCCGAAACTCATTTTATCTCGCGATTCTCGGTGACTTCCGGGTTTTCCTTCCTTCGCTCCTGGTGTTTTTTTTTTTTTTCTTTTTTTTTTCTCTCTCTCTCTCTCTCTCTCGGAGGCGGCGCGCTCGTTAAGGACGACGTAGACGAGGGAAAGTAGAAGCTGAGAAGGCAGAAGAGAAACCCCGAAAGGAGATCCTCTCCCTTATGCGGATGTTTCTCTTCTCGTAGTCGCTCGAAAACCCGATGGGGCCATGATTATTATTTTTCTTCGCTCCTCGCCCCTCTCCCCTTCTCCGTCGAGGGACCACCAGTCTCCTCTCTACGTGAGACAACACCACCGCGGCCACCCTCCGGATTGATACTTTTTACGACTTTCCCAAACTCCTCAAAGTTTATGAAAACAGTCTCGTAAAACCACCGGGATGTACATCCCGGTGTACGTTCGACTCACTTCCCTCCTTCTCCCTACGACCCACCGCCGTTATCTACTTGCCGTACGCGCGCGAATTTACTAACGAGCACTTAACAACCTCATTAATGACTGCTTAACAACCGATCTATATGAAAATAGAAGAAAAAATTAATTTTTCGTATCCTCTTCTAAGTTCAAATAAAAAGGAATGAAGAGAGTATGATTGGTGAGTGCGAAAAAATTCCATTTGATTATTTATCGATGGTAGAAAAAAAAAAAAAAAACAAACACAAGGGAAATTTGTAACTTAGGCTGCAATGAAAATATTAAATCTGACATAAATATTGGCGTTTAAATGACACGTGGATTTAAAAATGAGGTCAAAGATTCCCACGTCACTCTTTCCCTTCAAATTAAACGAAAAAAAAAGGAAAGTCGTGAGCAAATGTCACGAAAACGGTGAAAAAAAAAAGAAAAAAAAAAAAATAGCGAGCAGAGATTGGCGTTGCTGATGAAACGTCGCCGGAACACGAGCGCTGCGCACCCTCCGATCCGGAGGAACTTTTCGCACGTGCTGCAGGAATATATCTCGCTTATTCGGAAACGAGGAAAAAAATAAAGAGAAGCTATCGGGGAGTTACAACTGGTCGAAAACCCGCGAGAGAATAAGAGAGAGCTACATTTGCAAGTGTCGATCTTCCTTAAGCGTCGACGATGCGGGTTCCCTGGTAATTTAACTCCGGCGTTTCCGCGTTTTTTCTCTTTACGACTCGGCGTTAAAGTCCCGGTGTTCGCTCGAGCGTCACGAGTTTTGCGCCGCGCAGGAGTCGCTCTATCGTCGTCTACTTTTCCTTTTCGCGGTGTCAGGCGTTCATTGGCTCCGAGCAAAAATCATCGATCTACCAGGAAAAATTAAAATAAAACCAAATGTTATCTAACGTGACTTCCATCAGCGACAGTCGGTAGGGAAAACGACAATAAATGCACTAAATATCTGACAGGTTGCAAAAAGTCTTCCGGCTCAACGGAAAATCAAATCACCGATCAATTTTCTATAAACAAAATATGACAAGTTAGCTAATAATTGCCACGACCGCGAGAATTTCGGTGAATGCGTGGGAGTTTGAATGGGCGCGGATGAGTTTCGAGAGGTCGAAGAAAGAAATTTCGTCGCAGGGGTTAACGGGAAAATCGGGTCTCGCGGTTGTCTAGCTGCGACTGCGAAGTAATCAAGGGGTGCATCGAAGGGAACCGCAGTGAAAGAAAGGGACGGATGAAGGAAAAAAAAAAGAAAAAAAAAGAAGGAAGGAGATTAGATCCATCCCTTGTCGCAGTCAAAAGAAATAAGAGGAGGAGGAGGAGGAGGATAGAGGGATATCGTTGGGAAACCGACGAGGAGCGTCGCGGTAGAATGGAGAATCGAAAGCTCGTCGGGAACGAGAGAATTTCCATCGAACTCGAGTGAGACGGAGAGATCCTCTCGCTGAAGAGAGTAGAAACAGGAGAATTAGGACCTACCCTCTGTGCCACTAGAGAGAGAGAGAGAGAGAGGGAGAGTGATTCTCTCGCCGCGCTGTTTACATCGAAACGCTTTTAAATCCGAACGATCCGACGACTAGAGCACCTAGTCTACAGTTATATAGTATCTACGGAGAGGTCGATATATAGAATAGCTGGTACACCTATCGTACAAGTACGTTACTCCGGTGTCTCAGGTTCTCGAGGCAGAGGAAGACTCAAGTTAGAATACGATGTGCGCAGGAGGAGGGAATAGAGAAATCTCGGAATACATGGGTCCTTGCCCACGTTTCCGCAAGCTCTTTCTACGCCATAGCTCGAGTCTGTAGGAGAGGATAGCTCGCCCAGAAGTAGCGGAGAGAAGAGAGAGAGAGAGAGGGAGTGGTGGAGGGTGGAGGAGGAGGGCACGAGTCGCCCTCTGACAAACGGCCGAAATGCAGAAGTAGGTTAACTCGACTCGGTTCGCTTCGACCCTCTCGGCTCGGCTCCTCTATCTTCCTTTTCCTTCATTCTCTCGTCTTCGTCCGTCTCTCCCTCGATTTCGGCCTCGTGCCTTCGTCCCCCCCTTTCTCCCCGCCCTCCGCGCATCGACAGCCACTACTCTTCCTCATCCCATTCCAAACAATCCCACGACTTTGTCTCTTTTTTTTCTTTTTTTTTTTTCCCTTCATTTTGTTTCTCTCTTCACCTCGAATCTCCCTCGTTTTCCATCCTCCACCCTTCTCCCTTTCCTCACTCTCTTCAACGTGCTCTCAATCTTTTTCTATCTCAATCTCCTTCTCCAACGTTTGCTTGGAAGCCCCGACGGAAGCTCTCTATGTCGTCGCGTGTACCCTCTGCTTCTCATCTCACCCTCTCTCGCCCCCTCTCTCTCTCTCTCTCTCCGCCCTGTAACCAAACAGAAGACGAACTCGTTGCAGGCTTCTCTGCATCTCGAGACTGATTTTTCTACTGAATTTTGTCGACCTTTTTGGGAATCTCGTTTGCCACTCGTGCTGCTCCTGCTGAGGCATCTTCGGGCTTTGCCAGCTCGGCTGATTTTTTATGGCGGAAGCATGCCTCTCCATAAACACTTTGACGAATAGACTGCTTTGCATATTCCGAAAAGGCCTGATACGACAGATGTTTTTCCACGCGTAAACGAATTCAACGTCGCTTACTCAACGACTTTCCGCACTTTCATTGTGTCTCTTGGATTGAAAGCTGATCGTTAAATTAAATTTTCACGAAAAGTCAATGAAACAGAATTGCAACGCGACAAATTAATCAATTAAAATATGTGGCAATTCGGATTTAAATACGAGTGGAGGAAAATAAAATAGCGACTCTACCTGTTGCGAATGTACGTTCGCAGATTGGCACTGATAACGCTCCTCTTATTTCTCTCGTCAGCACGCTAAGATAATTCGTTCTAATTATCGTGTCGTGTGTTAACCATTTCATCGGTGCAACGTAACGAGACGAGATAACCCATAGAACGCGATAGTTACACAGCGGCACGAGAATAGAATATAATTATTCGGGGGTATAAAAGTGGACGTTGGCCGGGCCGGATATTCGATCGTGAATCGGTGTATAAGCGTAGGCCGTGGCGATTATGTCCAGCATTTTGTTATTCGAAACGCGTTTCCGAATCGTAGTCGCATTAACAGTCTGTTTTATCGCCGGCACGACTCTACATATACGCAATTAACGATGTGCTTACCGTAGTCGACCATCGCTACGTTCTCCTCTATATCTGTCCTGTTTCGTTAGCCCGACGAGCCACTGGGATCTGCACGTAAATTCGTGGATTCGCGCAACATTTTTTCCTCGTCGTTCCCTTTTTTTTTTTTTTTTTTTTTTTTTTTACTTTCTACAGGCCAAAAGCCTGGCGAGCCTCACTCTGTCGCTCTCGCGCTACGTGAAACGAGCATCATCCCCTAGCGTATAACTACCCCTCGTGCAAACGTTCAGCCGGAGGTATCTCTGTACATACCGCGTGTATGTATATACCGATGTACCATAAATTCGGGACTTGGCGCACAGCATTGGCCCAGCTATTCTGCTACTGGTGCTCGCCACATTATTAATTAGCCGCTCTCGCGGTCCACTCAGATTTCAGCCCGTATCAGTACCGAGAGATGAATAAAATGAGGGTAAAAGGATAGGATCAATTTCGCTGCTGGTGAAAAAAAAAAAAAAAAAGATCGTTCACATCACCACTGCGGTAGAAAAAAAATAAAAATAAAACGAGTCAATATTTACCTACTATATTTGTACATAAAAAGAATTATAAGCTTCACATTGTTAGCATATTTAGTTGGGTCGGAAATGCAAATAACCGCTCATTTTATTCAAATATAGGGAAAATTATTCCGGGCTTCGATGCGCCGGGAATATCGTCCCGAAATATTGTCAACATTTTGTAGATGGAGTGAGAAATCAAATATCACTTTTATCTCAATACGGTTCAATATTATGGATCCGTGGGATGATTTTTCTTTTTCATTTTTATTGACGCGATGCGGAGTGAGACATAACGCGTTCATCCTCTTCCGAAATTACAGCGATTGGAGTGTCGAAAGAATATTAGTGGCGCAGTGAATATGCTGCTGCTGATGCTGATGCTGGGGGTACGAGGAGAGAAAGGAGAGGGAGTTGGAAAGCGTTGGAAAGAGTGCAGTGAGCTTTCAGGGTTTTACAGCCGGAGTATTAGCAGTGAGTGAAATTGGAGCAGAGCTTTTCGAGCGAGTGTCAGTCGCGTACAGAGCGAGCGAGTGAGTGAACGAGTTGAAATAAAAAATAAAAAAAATAAAAAAGGGATTCAGAGAGGGATAAAAAAATAGAAAAATGAGAAAGAGAAAACGCTCGACTATCATCCCGACATTAATGCGGATCAAAGGAAGCTCTGGGAAATGGAGGACGAGGCTGGCACACGGTACAGACTCGATGCTACCGCTGCTGCTGCTGCTGCTCGCTTCGCGAACGTCAGGCGTGCCATTCCCAAGGGACCACCTCGTGTCCTACCTATACATCGCTTGCTCGCGAGCTTTTATCTTCGAGCTTAAAGAGTGACGCGTGATTTTCCGATATGTATCGAGAACCCGACAGAGCAAGAGAGAGAGAGGGGGTGATAGAGGGAGCTATAAAAGAGTGCGGACACTGGGAAGGGTTGGGAAGCATCGAGTGGCCAGCGAGTAGCACAGAGAGCGAAGAGCATGAGCGCCGGTAGATCTAAGCGAGTACAGTGGGGAAGAAGGGGTCGATTTTCAGTGAAGGATGCTATTCCCGGGCAGGTGGTGCTGCCAGCTTCTCTTCTTGCCCGGGATACTAGTGCACCCACGTACGTACGGCTAATTCTTTATCGACCTCGACAGCGCGAATCGACGAAAGAATTTAACCTCTCTCAAAATCTCTCTCCGGTTAACCCGTTTATACACCGATCCAACGACCAAATTTTTTTCAACTCTAAAACCGCCGAGGATAAATGATATTTTTCATAAATAAGTGAAATAAAATTGTTGGATATTTTTTCGTCATTGAAAATTCATTATATCATTCAATTGAATTGAAAGTTTTTTTTTTTTATTTGAAAAATTTCGAGTTTAAGCGATGGAGAAAATTAGGTGCATGTTTGACGGCGTGTAAT
The DNA here is from genome assembly GCA_947507545.1 of Clistopyga incitator. Lineage (NCBI taxonomy): Eukaryota > Metazoa > Arthropoda > Insecta > Hymenoptera > Ichneumonidae > Clistopyga > Clistopyga incitator. Next base: position 742,249 of record OX382188.1, on the reverse strand, counting down.
TGATTTAACATATTTTTTAGGGTTCGAGTGAGCGAGGTTAAAAAATTTTTGCTCGCCCTGTACACCGCCACAAGAACCGGGACATTTGTAGTTTGAATGGACGCTGGTCTCGAAACCGGTCCTGAATCGAATCTCATTTCACGAAAGCGTATTCAGAGCATACAGAGCCTCCAGAGGGTGAGAGAGAGAGAGAGCTTAGTTGTTTTACATCTGCTCGCCGACTATAACGCGTTCCGCACGCATTCGCGTGCTGTGTAAATGCGTAACGCGAGGAGGAATAGTGGCGGTACGAAGGGGTTTCGTTGTCGGTTCTCACATTCCCGAGTTTTCGTTGTGTGTGTGTGTGTTCTCAAAGCAAGACCAGGGTAGTGCTCAGCAGCGTGACTCAAGGCTAACGAGAAAAAGGACCTGTGCGCTGAGCGTAACGGCGAGAATCTCGGATTCATCCTCTACTTACTCTTCTCCGTTTTATATTGTTATTTAGCACGTTACGTAATTTATAGCAACTCTTTTTCGTTGCATTTTCTTTTTTTTTTTATTTTTTTTACGTTATTTACGAAGGATTCCGTCGTTAAAACGATTGCCGGAAAAGTACGCGACGAGATTGTGAGATGAGAGGGTGAGAATTGAGTTTATGGAAATTTATTTATTTTGGTGTTTCACCGGTGGAGGAGAAAGAGAGTGTCTCCCGCCGCAACACTCTCCAGGCGATCGAATTTAATTTCCGAAAGCTGCGACGTTCGTTCGGCATTCACCCGGGCTTTCCGCCAGTGGAGCATAATTTTCTCACTCGCACTCGTTTTCGAGATACGATCCCCTCTCTCGCCTTCCCTAAATCCGGCCCATTACACCCTACGAGAGTGTCCGCCACCGCACCATCCTCCCCTATTGCCGCTTGTGCTCCCCGCTGATGCTCTCACTGCTCTCTTAACTCCAAACTGCTATATACTCTCTCTTTGCTGGGTTACCAAAATCTCAAAATGCCTCTCGTCCGTTCGGAGATACAAAAATGTTTCATTAAAAAAAATCTAAAATTGCTGCAATGGCCTAAAAAATAAAATAAATCGTTCATCATTTCCAAGAGTGAAAGAAGAGGCGAACCCTTCGCATTTCCCAAATCCGGCCCATTACGCCCTACGAGAGTGTCCGCCACCGCATCGTTCTCCCCCTACCGATGGTTTTGCTTCTGCCGATGCTCTCTCACTGCTCTCTTTCCAGTAAACCGGTATATACTCTCTTTACCGTGTATCCGAACGTGGCAGCCGTGAGCCAACGAACGCGTGGCATTCGGCGGGGCTCCCCGCCGCTATCCTGACTTAAACTGTTTGAGTTGCGACTTTATCGGATTACGAGGGAATCCGGCACCCGCGCCGGCAGCATCAGCAGTCGTGAGGGTGAGAGCCAGCCACCACCTCGATCGTGTACCCAGAGCTTTCTCCCTCTCTCTCTCTCTCTCTCCGGGCACGGGGCGTCACGCTATAAGGATATTGGTGTGTGCCTTTGACGAAGTGCGTCACATCTTTTCCAAGGGTTTATGTGTGTACTTACATAGAGGGCTAGATATTTTAGTTGAGTGAAGTGAATTGATTATCCCTCGGTGAAAATCGCGGGGGTGGAGAAAATTTGGGCGACAAGAGATAAGAAGGAATGCTCGATGCTGTGACAAAATTTCAATGAAAATAATAATGCTTAAAGCGGATTTACGACGATTTATCCGAAATTTTGCGAGGTGATATAATGGGATATATCGGTTCGAAGATTTATGAAGAAATATCGAAGTAACGGTGGAGAAACATTTGTCGAAGGAATAGAAGAAAATGAAGAGAGTGCGTCGCCGTTTCTTCGGGAAATAAAGAGCGATGAGAATCTCATTGGATTCTCAAGGGTGTGTCTGGAAGGGTATTTTCCCCGAGGTACGCAGAGGCGGTACGCTGTGTGCGGCATGGTCCTAAATGTTGGTGCAACATCGAGATCCCATAAATAATGGGGGTGCGGCTGTGGAAGCACCAAAGTCCGCAGACTGGTTTGCTCCGCTGAATTGGCCCGGTCTTGCTCGCTTTTCCTCGTTGCTACCGATTTCATACACGCGGTCAGACGCCCTGGCAAAGCTCGGAGCTTCGCCGAGCTTCCACGTACACAAGAGCATTAGTGCTTCGGTCGGGTAGTCGGGTGTGCTGCGCTGGCTGTTCTGGGAAGATCTCGGTTCGCTGCGTGGCCACCGGCAAGTGGCAACCTCGGGGATAGAGAGGAAGGAAGGAAGGGTCAGGACTGGCTACCGCTGCTGCTACTACTGCTGCTGCTGGACAGTGCGATAGCGAAGCCTGGAGGCGCTCTCGAGGCCGACGCCTTGGCCAGCGCTCCCTGATAACCCGCAGCCACTGGCGGTGGCTCTCGTGTTCACGTAAACCACTCGCTTCCTCGCCTCCAAGCCCCAGGCAAACCCTCTACCAACCACTATTTACGAGCTCCCTAACTTAACTTGTAAAATGTCATAGTAGGTGAGAAATCGAAAATGCCTTATTCCACCCCTCAAATATATCTTTCGAATGCAAAAATCAGAGGAGAGATATTTGAGAGAGAGATTTTGTTGAAGAAATTATTTGATAGTTTCCTTTTTTTTTTTTTTGGTTCGGTAAAGGCATTAATGTAAAAGTCATAAATGTGACCATTTGGGCTCCAAATGACTTTCCGCACATTTCGTCGAGAATAGCAAAAACTAATTCATACAAATGAAATATAACCAAGTGAAGTATTTAAAGTAGGAGTCATAAAAAAATTCATTAAAATCCACAAAGTCACCAGGCGAAAGAACATTTGCACATTCATGCATGAGTCAGAACGATACGTAAAGCAGGAGATACGTAGAAATGTCTTTGCTGTGGAAAAAGACGGGCAGCGGAGGAGCGTAGATGAAAGTGGAAAAAACGACGGTGGTTCGTATATATACGAGAGAGAGAGAGAGAGAGAGGAAGAAAGCAAAGGATTGGCGTGTATTTCGTTAAACGTTGGTACGTGAGAGATAGAGAGAGGAGAGGAGCTCTGTCTCGTGGCGAAGCTCGTAACCCACCGGATGATAACCATTTTACTCAGGACTCGTCTCCCTTCCTCGTTCGAGCATGGCTCTTACTCCATTTCCCCTCATCAGACCCGCGGAGAGTAGTCACCCCTCGACTATTTCCTAACCCTTCGCCAGGGTCTATTCACCCTGCCGCTGTCTGTGTCCGCCCCATCTTTCTTCCTCCTCCGCAATGACTTTCTCAATTTCGCTGTTTCGCTTTGCCTTCGCGCGTCACCGCGCCCTTTGCGTTAGACGAAGGCGAATTAATTGCCAGAGCCATCATCGGTCCTCCCCCCTCTCGTTTAACTTTTCCATACTTTCGCTGGTCCCTTTCCGTCTTCCCCTTTTTATTCCGGATTAGACGACTCAGGTTGACCTCATTAGTGTGGACCGAATGACAAACCGGGCCACGGAACAGGACAAAGGCCGATTTACTTCTCGCATTCTGGTTTCCACTTTTATTTATCCCGACCAGAAGATTCCGGTTGACCGGTTGACGATACACTTCGGGCTGTCGCTTTTGTTCGTGATTAGACGTTAGGTTGACCTCATTGACGAGAAGCGAATTAGAGAGAGGAACGCGCGCGGAGCCGAACAAGGAGCAAACACGAGCTGTCGTGAGATTGATCCAACAATGCCGCGAGGCTCCCCGTCGGGTTCACCTCTCGGCACACCGCACGTTTCTCACTCGAGGCTCGCGCTCCTTACTCTCCTCTACGTGGCTACCTCCACCCTGGCTACCACTGTAGTACATCGTAGTTGTCCCTCCAGCGACCCCTCCAGGGAGAGAGTCAGTGCAGTTGTCCACCTGGTCAGTCATGCCGATTCTCTATAGAATTCGCTGCCCTCCCGCGATTCACTGAATCTTGCAATTCTCGATTTCTCCCGCACAATACCCGCCGGTGCAGTTACACTGCTACAGGCCAATTCCATTTCTCACCGTACATTCCCACTGTCTTGACCAAGTTACCCTTCGTGTGTGTATGTGTGTGTGTGGGTGGGTTTACTTGAAGCGTAAGGAAACATTCTTCCTCTTAAAAGTTGGAACATATGTAAGTCCGTTCTATTGAATTCGAGCAAAATTGAAGCGTATAAAAATGGCGTTATTAGAAAATAACGAAATTATCGTTTTTGTAAAAAGAATTATATTCGTTGCAAATCTCGTTGGAATAATCCCTCACATCTAATTCGTGTCCATTATTACTCGTCTCAATCTTCCATTGCCTAGCATCTGCTTCGAAAAAAAAGAAAAAAAACAACACAGTGTATCTTATGAATATTTGGAATCTCGTAGTCATCTGCATTCGCTCAGTTCGAGAACTCGGGGACATAATAAAATGCTGTTTCATATAACATGTCGGGGTTTGTGTAGGAGAAGGTGGGACTGGGGTGTGTATACGGAGTTTCCGCGAAAGAATGAAATCTCGGAGAAAATATGTGTCGCGTTGGCGAGAGAGCAGCAACGGCAAGTCGCAGGACAGGTTCGGAAAATTAAAATAGTTTCCTCTCCCGTCGAGGAGAAATAAAAATTTAAAAAAAAAAACAAAAAACGGGGGGCTGAGCACCGGGCATTTCTCTCTCTCGCGAGAGAAAGAGAAAGCGAACAAAGTAGAATGAGAAAGAGAGGAAATGTATAGAGAGGGGAGGGGTCGAGTGGATAAGCACAGAGCCTAGGTAGCTCCTGTCGCTGCTGCTGTTGCTGCTGCTGCTGATGCTGCTCCTAGTGCACCCTCGCATCTCCTCCTAGCGTATACCGCAGCTTTTGTCTACTCCCCCGGGCGATGAAACTATAAAGCTACTCCCGGTAAGTTGTAAAATTGTAATAGCCTTCCGGTATTTACATAATACCACGGCATAATAAGTGGAACTCTGGCGTTCTTCTGATGCTGTTGCAACACCGCGTTGCGCCGAGAGTTTCTCTCGTTTAACGTTTCGTTCTCCGGCGACTACGACCATCGCCACAATGAGACGCTCCGTGGAACGACCGAAGCTGCGGTTTTGGGTGGTGGTTCGCCAAATGCATTCACCCTTATCTCCTCTAACGACCGGCGAAGCGCCTCGTGACTTATATATATTTTTTTCCCTTTTTTTTTTCTGATATTTCTCGTCCTCGTATCTCATTGACGTGTCAGTATGTGTACTCCTCAGCAACGATTCCTCGCTTTTTTTTTCTAACAATTGGCGAATCACGTTGCAATTAATATTTTTTCCCGGGGTTTTATGCTTTTTCACGATCTCGCATCTCATTTGCGGGGGTGGTATGTTTGCGGAGGAGCATAGAATTCCGCACGAGAGCTCTTGTTCTGTAAATTTTCATGGCCCCACTGCCACAGACATTCTCTCGACGTTTGTGTTGAATGAATAATTAAATGCGGCCTTTAAAGTCCTCGAATTAGTACGAAAACCATTCTCTCGCATCTCCGGCGTTTTCATTTTCTCGTTTTATATCCTCGGAGTGAAAGAGGCAACTGGTGGAAAGCGTCCGACTGCCGCAACAAGTTAAGGAGTTACATTATAGGCCAACCCTCCCAAATCGAATGAAAAGGGTTACGAACGCTGGTCGAGCCACTGTACATCGCACTTGGCATTCTTTTGAGAATGGCTAACGACGTCATCACGGCTATTGAGCCTCTTTTTTTCGTATGCTTTCCGAGATAGGATTAAAAAGAATACACTCGACTCTCTGGATTTTTATTTGCCAACTTTCGCAGCGAGTTCTCGGCGTTAAATAAATAATAGAGACTCCGAAGCAGTGGCATTAGTGAGAAAAGCATCTTCTCGCATCTCTGGCTTTTATTTTTACGGTTTATATCCTCAGGGAGAGGCGGCGGTCGGCGGCAACTGGTGGAAAGTGAGTGGTGCCCCAGCCCGCAACAAGTAAAGGAGTTAAGTTCTCGACCAGCCCTTCGATATCGAACCGAAAGTCTTCCTTTTACTCTCGGACCGCCCTCGCGCCATCAACCCCTTCACGAGCGGCAACCCTCAACGGCATTTCGTGCTTTCTTCCACTCTTCGTGCCATTATACTCGCATTACCTTGGTACTTTACGTTCCACCGCCAAAGTCTTGGCACTACGTGGTTCGAAAAGCTCATTTCCGAAAAGGCAAAATGACTTTTGGTTCAAAGTGCCCGATAGAAGGAATGTTTTGTGTGGGATTGAGTTGTAATTTGGCAAATTTAAATTGTCCAATTTAACGAGTCTTTATGAGGGTTTAGGGTGGGTGGGTGGGAGGGGGTGGGGGGAGATGTTCTTAAAATTCGTACGACAATGCGTCATCAGAGTTTCCACGAGTTCGTCTCGAGTATCCAGATAAAATTTGGAAGATTTCTCTTTGCTTCTCATTCCCGGAAGTCACCGCAGCGTTTCCGATATCCCCGTGGAGAGTTCTCGCTCTCCATGCCGATGTTTCCGTCTGAACCGCAGCCGCGCACCAATCTTCCATCAAGAAACTTGAATTTCTTCGTCGAGACTTTCTCTCGAGTCGTCGGATTGAGAGAAACGAGTGCAGTCTTCATTCGAATAAGTAGTCTGCCCGGTGCGTTCCTTCTTTTCCTCCTGGTCCTTCTTCGCCGTGAGCTGCGCATTTACCGTCTCTCTCTTCCGCTTCTCCGCGGATGGAGAGCCACCCCCCCCCCCCCCCCTCCCCCCCGCCCCCGGAGTTTGCGATATTCTTCTCTCGAAACTCTCGGGGGATCTCTTCCTCGGTCGCTTCTTTTTTCCTCGCGGTTAAAAAACGCCAGTGGCTCGAGTCTGGCAGCTCGCTCTTGAAGAAAGCTGAAATAAAAACGAGCTAGATTGAGAGAAGAAAGAGAAAGTAGGGGGAGGGGGGAGGCGGGGGAGGGTCTCGTGTGAGAGCAAGACCGAAAGACATTTATTTAATTTTGAGAATCCCGTCACGGGTGACGGTAGCGCTCAGCGATTTCATTTTCATCCTCTAGACTTTATACACTCCGCTGATTAGCCCCTTTTCCTGTCTCACCGCTCACGGGCTCGACGGTTTTTCTCTCTGGGTAGGGCCCCTTGCTTCGCGGCAAAGAATCGACAGAGTTTTGAGGTACGAAAGGACCTCGGTACAGAGGCCAAGACGACGTCGTCGACTCAGCTGTGCGCTGAGTGAGCTAAAAAGAAACAAGGACCGACTGGGAGTGAACTGATGCTGAAACGCCTAAAGGGAACCGAGTCTACGTAGAGAATCTTCGCTTCGGGGGGTTTGTGTGTTATTCGCTGTAGGAGATTCGCCAAGATAGAGAGGTCTAAGCCAGCCATCACTGAAATTGCCCCGAGTTTACCAGCCTGCATACTCCTCCCCACCACCGCCACCCTTAACCCTCCATATTTAGCCAGAACTCTTCTTTCCCCTCGGCCTCTTCCTCTTCCCGTTACTTCTGTCCATTTGCTACGTCTATAGAGACCTTCTCGCAGTCTTTCTCCACCTTAAAGTCTGGCATCACAACCGCCACAGTATCCAACTCGATATACTCTCGTTCCCGTTTAAAAGCCCTTCGAGCCCTCGCTCCCTTTCCCTCCCTTCGCCCAAGAAAAACGTCCTTTCTTAGCTGCTTCGTCTTCGTCTTCGGCTTCTCCTTAACCGAGTATCCTAGACGAAATGCTGGTGCTCGCGATTCAAGAGCCCCGGATTATAAAACGATCGTATTATCGAGATTCCGGTCGACTGTGCGCGCGAGCGACTCCTCTTTCCCTTCCTCTTCCTTTCGCCAAGCTCCTTCCAGCTGTCCTCGAATCTCCGTTCGGTTTTTTTTTTTTTTTTTTTTCTTTTCGTTTTCTTCATCCACTCCCGCCCTTTCCTTTATCCTCTTCGCTATCGATTTCATTCATTTCGATTCATCTCCGAGATAGTCGAGCGCTTTTCTCGCTTCTTCCGATCGCTTGGACTCCTCCTCCTCCTCTTATTCGCCTCTTCGTATCCCCTTGGACAGTGCACTGTGTGCGTCCATCTCGAGAAATTCCTATCGCTAATAGCTATTGGACCCCATCAGAGAAGAAAAATGTCAAATCTATTGTGCGGGTCTTCAAAGAAATTGAGGAGAATCGGGGGATACTCACGGTCTGTTGGTAACAGCGTTCATCCAAACTGGTAATCCAGAAATTGAACCGAAAAATACGAACACATGTTACAATTTTACATTAATTTGTGAGTAAAGCATCGGTCGGTTTATAGGGTAGATTTATGAAAAAAAATAATAATAATAATAATAAAAAAATGATCGTAACAAACGTGCAGCAACGATTTTCTCAAAGCTTTACAGCTTTCGTTTTTTTTACAGTCGATGGGAAACATATTTTTGATGGGGAGATCAAACTAGGGCATAGGGTCGTTGTTATGGTTATGGTTGTGGCTCCTGGCGCTGCTACTGGTGCGTCGATGAAACCTTTGCACCGAGTTCCCCAGGTCAACGTCAAGTGGAGACGTTTACAAGAAATGTTCTACGATCCGCAGCGGCAGCAGCGCCAGCAGAAGCGGTAGCAAAGGTTCCTCCCCTCGCTAAACTCACCCGTGCCGCTTTCGCACAGCTTGAACCCAGGAAACTCGATACCTCGGAGCTTTTGCAACTATCGAGAAGTAGGTTCGTACACGTAGCTCGTAAAGGCAAGTGGGTTCCGCTCGAAAGCTCGCTCGTTGGTTCTCTTGCGTACCGGCCTTTCCATCCCTTCCACCGCCCTCTTCTCCACGGTGGTTTCTTCCCACCCCCTCCCCCTCCCCCTCCCCCTCCCGCCTCGTACTTTGCTTCCCTCGCCTGCTCAACTCGCACGAGTATTTTCTTCCCTCCTTCCTTCCTTCCTTCCTTTTTTTTTTCCTGCCCTCTTGTACTTCTCTCCTCCGAGCGAAGTACCGCGAAGCTTTTTACCCCCATCGCCTCGCTGTCGAGTAACTCGGTGGCTGTGCACACCCTCCGCCAACCCCCAATACCTTTTTATCCTACTCTCTACACGCGTGTACGTACCGCAGTTTCTGGTATCGTCGAGATGCGGAAATGCCTGCTGCTGCTGCTGCTGTGCACTACACACTTTCCTCGCGTATTAGTTTTTAAAACCTCAAGCGCAATAAAAATCGAGAAAACAACGAAAGCTCCTGGGGTAATTTTGCGCGAAAACTTGGAAACTTTTGGAAATACCTGAAGAACTTGGTGGTGGAGGCTGTTGAAAGAATTTTTATAATCGTTTGAAATATTTATTCCTCCGAAAATCCGTGGCCAGGATATTTTTGTTAAAATTCAATTTGTCAGAAATTTCTACGCGAGATAAAAATATCAGTGATTTTGAAAAGTAATAGACGATGGCAATTTGGCTCGAGTTGATATTGATTTGGGTAAACTGCTTATTTTTATTAGCGCAAAGTGAAGAGCAGCGAAGGCCGTTATCGTTAAGCACTCTGAAGCTTTTTGTCGCAGATGATAATACGAAAAATAGTGGGAGATGTTTAAAAATCGCTTTCGCTTCTTCTATCCAGTTCTATCTTTTCCTCCTCAGTGTCCTTCTTGCGCTTGAGCCTCCGGTGGCCAGTGGCGGAGAGAACTCGCCGTTCATATTTTATCCTGGGCGGATTCTTATCAATTTCTTTGGTCGGTGCCGAGAGCGAGGCGCGCTGCCATTTCTCAAGCGTTCTATAGCCTCGTCTCGCACCCTCTCGGTTATTCCTTCATCCCTTGGCTCGCGCAACCAACGCCGTTGCTTCTCACTTTGCCTCGCAATGCCATTCGGGATTCCGTCGGGTGGAAGAAAAAAAAAGCAGAAAAAAAAGCTTTGCTCCCGGCGGCGCGAGAAGGGTAGAAGAGCTACGTACTCTTCCCTCCCCCCGTGGGGCTGCAACCCCATCGTAGCTTTTCTTTTCGCGCTCGTCGTCGTCGTCGTCGTCGTCTACTCTTGAAGCCAGCCACCCCCATCACCGAGAGGAGAGGACGACGACGACGACGACGAGCTCGCCTCAGTTTCCACTCTATCGCACACCCTCTCAATCCCACAACCCCTCACGACGCTCACCACCGTCGAGGGATGATTACGCTGGCGCATTATTAATTGCGCGTATCGCGGAGCTACAGTGTCTGCCTCTTAAAAAGCGAGGGGAAGGAACAAGAAGAAGAGACTCGTTGGCGTCCCTCGTCAAGAATCATGAGCTAATTATATAAATAATAGTGGGGTAACGAGGACGAAAATAAATGCATATTTCGCTCGACACGATCCTGGAATTCAGATTCCAGCAAACCCTCTTGCTTATATTTTATCAATACTCCACTCATCTCCACGTAATTCAAAATATTTCCATCGATGTTTGTTCATCTCTTGAGTAATCAATTTATTTGTCCAATTATTGAACTTTCGATTGTTTTATTTCCAGATGGTGACAAGGACAAAGAAGATATTCGTCGGCGGCCTGTCAGCCCCGACGACGCTCGAGGATGTCAAAAATTACTTTGAACAGTTCGGCCCGGTGAGTGAAAAAAAAAAAAAAAAGCTCCTACTTTGATTTATGGAATATTTATCGATGAATCGATGACCAATCGGACGCGTCTCGACAACCGTTTTAAATCGGTGACCCAATTAGCGTATTTATAGAAAATTGCGCGGAATCAACAGAATTTCCGAGAGAGAGAGAGAGAAAAATACTAAAATCTGTCTGTTGAATCTAGATGCAACACACGTACAATCCATATAGCGAAAAGCTCGGGCAAAGCTTGTCGTGCATTCGCATTTAATCGTTAGAATTCGTTCGTGCCATTCTCTCGGTTGTGTTGTTGTGTGTCTGGCTCGACGTTTTGCAATAGCCCGGGCAACGCGCGCGCACTATGATCGTCGCACGATCACGCTTCACCGTGTCACCATAGTACACTCATTAAATCCGTGGAAGCTTTTGGGTTCCGATGCGCCGTGTTGCTCGTTCACTGCGTGTATCGCAAATGCGAATCAGTGATTTTGGCCGTGCAAGCTTTGCAAACCCACGGTAACCAGCGTGACGCACTGCCGATCCCCGCACATCGTCCATCCGACTACGCTTCGAATGACGTGCGGGCTCGACGAGCGTGTATCCGTAATTGTAGAAATTTATCACCCGCTCTCTCTCTCTCTTTCTCTCTCTCTGGGCAAGATATTTGTCGAAAATCGTGGCCTTTGACGACTAAGCCTTTTCCCGCAATCAGCCAAAATCAAAAGAAGCTCCATTCGACGAATTTGTGTCCCGAAATTAACTCAACCTCGCATGTTTGCCTCAAGTTGCTTTAAATAGTTCAATCAAATGCAATGATATTCACCGAAAATGATGCTCTTTGACGCGTCAAACACTCGACAAGCCAGGTTTAATTAAACACGTGCAATTACACGAACCGCGCAAATTCAAATGATTTTTTATTTTTATTAATCCCATGCAAAGTCTTCGGGAATAAATAATGTTAACATTCTTGAGAATATGTTTGAAGGTATGAATTTCCGGTCTGCAAAATGTCATGGAATATCCTGTAAAAATACATGGTAAACGGAAACTTTTGTTGGGCAGGGGTGGGGAGCTTTAGTGAGTTTGGTATTAGTTTCGATATCTGGTTTCGTGAGTGGGTCGTGGAGGTTTCCGGGGAGTAGTAACGGCGACCTTTGGTAAAGCGTATACATAGAGAGTGGGTGTTCTCACAGAGGAAGCGTAGGGTCCCGGGCTATCGATTCTCCGGATCCCCTAATCGTCCGAATAGTTTGGCCGATAGTCCAGGGGCTCCCAGGGCTATCCTTCGTCCTTTATCCTTCCTCTATCTCAGCGCTAAGGATATTTCATCTCGTGGCCAGTGGAGAAATGCTCTTTCATCCGTATTCTCTGTGCGCATGAGGTCAAAAAGTGGTGATGTCTCTTTCGAACCATTTCTAATCCCTCCTGCATAAACTCAAGTATTTTCGACTATCAAAAAGTAATGAGATCTGTTTTTTTTTTTTTTCAAGGGATTTTTGTATGGGAAATGTAAAATTACAGGTGCAATACGCGATTCTCTGATGTCCGATGCGGTACAGATACAGACGAAAATTAGGAGCATTGCGGTTTCCGTGAATCCAGCGACTAATACCAAATCGGAGAGAGTAGAGGTTTCTCCTCGTTTGGAGCCCTCGGCCGTACCAGTTGTCTCAAGTTACGGGGAAACTTTAGTCGAAAACTCGGTCTCTCTCTCTCTTAGCCCCTTGTATAGGAGGTAGGACTCAGCTGCAGCCGCAATCCTCCTCAAAGTTGCACATGGAGTGGCGCGTAGTGCCGAGTGATTAGAAATTCACGAGTTTCGTCCACGGATTCGCTCGAGGAGTTTATCCGTCGATGTCGTGGTATTTGAGGATTTAGCGGGTGAGACGATTATTGAAATGTTTATAGAAAATTGAAATGCCTATCGGGAAAGCTCTCTCTCTCCTTGGAAGCTTGTGAAAGAGGCTCGAAGAGGCAGAGCAGAGAGTCGTCTACGTAAAGCAGATAGTATATAGGAAAGGCGTAGGGGGTGACCCACATTGAGAGATACGATCGTCAACCCTCGCAAGCTCTCTTCGTCCTTTTCTTTGGCTTTGCTAACACATGAAAACCCACGATTTCATCTCTCTCTCTCTTGCTTTGGGAGAGGACGTAGTAGCAGCTAAAAGAGGGGCGAAACGTACAAAGGGAAAGGCGGGTACGTACATAGAGATAACACAGAGTCGTTCGTGGGTACACATCGAGTCGCACGCAAACACGTAAAAGCTCAACGCAGACTCGTAGGATCTTCGGTGTACAGCTTTTGCAGTCCTCCCTTCCGCCTCTCTCACCCTCCTCGTTTTATTCGTAGTCGTGGCTCACCCTCGATTTCTATCTGGATTCGTTCCGTCCCCCTCTCCTCTCTCTCTTTACGCTGCGCCCTTCGCGAGAAGCCACCCTGTCACTTCCACCCTGAAACAACCCCTCGAGTGCTCAAACGAAATGGAGAAATCACGCTCTGTCTTATTCGCTCCCTGATAAAGCTAATAGCATTGCCACGCTAATAATTTATTCCCCGTCGTTACGCTCGTTTCTAGGACTGTCGATACGGTAACTGTACTTTATAGTATGAACTATGGCGGCAAGCTCATTGCCGAAATCGATTCACGACGAAATTGGGCATAGCTGCAACCTCGTAATGGGACTTGAAATAACGTTAACCAGGTACTGCTCTACTAGCTTTTGCCTCGTCGGTAGATTTCTCAAATATCCCGACAATCGTCCCTCGGTAATAGAGAGTTATCGATACTTTCGGCAAGTTTCCCTCTGATAATATTATTATCCGTGTATTAAATTTATAACAACAATAGGCAAAGCATTGTAGAATAAACCGTGATTATAATAATATTGATTGAAACTCGGAAAATACTTTGTGCTTTGATTGTGCACGAGAAAGACGTTTTATCGCCGCAATAAAGTCATATATTTGATAATGGCGCGCGCCTCAATTTTCGTCACGACTTGGTATTAAAATGACAATGAAAAAGAGAATAAAAAAAAAAAAAAAAAACAGAGCTGTAAATCGGTAAGGCGATTTAGTTGGAAACTAATCACGAGATGAGAATTTCCCTTCCCTGTCAGTTAACGGCCCTTCATAGGTAATTTGCCACAGGGTGGCCAAAGACTGCGCCATTTATGTAATAACTGGCAAGAGAGAGAGAGAGACGAGACCGAGTGAGCTTTCGATCCTGTGCCTTACCCGGGTATCCTCGAAGGTAATGGCCGTTGTCGATGCAAATTTCGTCGATAAATTACCGAACCTTAGCGGTCCGTCGAGCGCCATCCACTTCGTTGCCACTTTCTCTCGGTCTCCTCTCCCCTCGTCGTTCGGTAACAGGAGGAGAGTCTCGGTGGAAAAGCCGCAAGAGAGTCTTTCGTCGTCCCTTCTCACTCGTGTCTCGGTGGATATAGCGCGCGATTTAAAACTTGGACGGATATATCCAGCAGCGACGTTACTTGAAAAATGAATGGATCTCCTCGAGTATAGCGAGGGCGAAAGGGGAGGGTGGGTCTGAAAGTGGAAAGGAGGCCCGGTGGTAATACGAGTATACGATGGAGAAGAGAAGAGACCTCTCGCGAGAGGGTGAAAAGGAGGGCGATATGGAGTGGCGAGTGCGAGAGAGAAGCTTTAATTGCGCTCGCTTTCAACTTTCAACTTCTCTCTCTCTCTCTCTCTCTCTTCTCGTCTGAGAGAGGGCGAGAAGCTCACGCGGTTCGTTGGCGAATGAAAGAGGCTGCTACCGCAAGCCTCTCTCGCCGCGTTCTTTGCTCGCCGGTACTTAAAGATACGGACCCGAAATTAAGAAATTAAAAATTAACGCGACCCGGAAACGGCCGGTTTCCTCCGTCCCTCCTCCTCCTCCTCCTCCTCCTCGGCCAGGATCGTTTGATCTCCGAAGAGAGCAGACTGCGGTTACCGTCTCTGGTAATACTCCATTGATGCCAAAGAATTTTCCTTCTCGTTGTGGTCGACGAGAATAGTACAGGCCAAGATGTTGCGAAGATACGGCTGACGATTTTCCGGGCCGTTTATCGTCCCGGCGATACGGATTCTCGGATCCTCGGCTTCTTCTTCGTCGTTTCTTCCTCTCGACGCGTTATTCTTTCGAGAGGATTCGCCGGAGATAGGGAAAGCACCACCGGCGACGCTCTTGCCTTGTACCCTCGTCCAGGTGAATAAATAAATTTAACGGGGTTCGAGGCGAACACCCACGAGCCCGCAACCCTCGCCGGTCTGCCCGCTTGTCACGTTCGCAAAACGGGATAAATTCCGGCCGTCTGACAGCCATTTAAAACAATGCCGTCGCGAATACACGCCATTTGTAACCCTGTGCTGGCGGTGCTTTTGTTTTCACGTTGCTATTCATTCAGGAATACATCCCCCTCCGCGCCCTCGCCGCTCACCCTCGCCATGGCCCACCTTCCCTTCTCTCTCTCTCTCCCTCTCTATATTCATATATATATACATCTATACGAGCTATAGATATAGATACCTCTTCTCTGGGTGTACATAACATGCACACAAAGCTCGTTCGCAGCTTTCCCTCGCTCGTGATACCCTCTAGCACTATCTCTCGCCTTTCCCCCTGCGCCCCCCGCGCGATTCTTCTCTCCTCCACCTTCAACGCGGGATGTTGATAGCAGAAGCAACTTTTTTTATTATGATAAAAATACCAAATCACGACGATGAGAGGCATTCGAAAGAAATTGCTATTGCACTGACTGCTACGACGAAAGGGCCTAATTTTCTGGTGGTAACGACATTTTCCATATTGTCACGTGAGGGAATTAATTGATCGACTTGGAGTGGATTTTATCGACGAATGTATTGAAAATTGGCCGAAAACAATGTCGTTGGTACGACATTTGTGTCTTCCAGTAACATCCAGCGGCGGGGCAGCTGCTGCTGATGCGGCTTGTTTCTCCGTTTTTTTGTGCTCGCTCCAGGGGTAGGGGGGGGGTGGGGATGGTTATAGCGGTGCGAGCACAGTCTGTTGGTGATTAGTGCGCTCATTACGCTCACTCCCTCGGAACGCGACGCTAATGATGCTTGCATCTCCCCAAACAAAAGCTCTGCGACAAGCGCACCACCATTTGGTGGCAGCTATTGCTTGCTCAGCTCACTGTTATTCGTGTTGTGCACGTTGCTTATATTTTCCGAGCTTGCATCAAAACGCACACACACACACACATGCACACTTTGCCGGTTGGAATTATTTTTTTCAAGCTCTTATTGTGGGGGGGTGGTTTGTTTTTAAGCGCGTAAAAAAGTTGTGACATTGAGAGTCGAGAATTTAACTTGCCTCGAGGCTGTAGGTCGAGGTCCACTTGACCGATGTATTTTATCACTACCCCCCCCCCCCCCTTTTTTTTTTTTCTTTGTTTTTCACACATCCCACGAATACGGGGACTCGTCACATACGGAAATTAAAACAAGACGAGAGCCAAGTTCTCGTGTAGCCGAGTGGGTCGAGGGATGCACACACGTACGCCCACTTCCTGAATCTCGGTAACCCCGCGCTCTGTTCTCCGGGTATGGAAACCCGAAGAGCGAGAGAGAGCCAGAGGGAACGGACGGACCACCGGCAAGGGAATAGACCATTGTTTTCGTGGAACAATCGCCGCGGCAAGCCAGCAGCGAATTCCGAACATTGTTTGCAAGAACTTCCTTCTCTCGGGCTGCTTCCTCGCCGCCCCCGCGCGCGCTCGCGTTTATAGTTCTCCGCTGGTGGTGTACCCGCCGCTCCGCCTCCGGATGGTTATCCATCGTTTGCTCGATCGATAAGCCACTCTCTCTGTTATCCAAGCCAGCGTCGCGCGATAATTCGCTGTACAGTGGATTAATTAATTGGACAGCTCTGTATTACACGTAGACGGTGTGCACAGCAAGGCCGAGGGTCGTACGAGTCCCTCCGTGGACATCGTACAATTGAGAGGAAAAACCGAGGGACGAAGAATGTCACCCCGAGTGTCATTCCCATACCAAGAGCAAATTAATAAATTGCTTAAACTTGAGTCGAGCTTCTCACCCCCTCCCTTTCGCTCCCTGCCAACGAGACTCCTGGAATAAAGGACCCTCATAAATTTCATTCCTCCAGCCGAGCTCCTGCCCCCCTATCTTCACGCATTACATCCCCCTCCCCCCTCCCACCCTCTTGTCCTGGCAAAACTTGGCGCCAACATCTTGTGGCAAACGGAAATTCGTGGCGCTCCGCCGAATAATCGTAGAGAAATCCAGTCGAGTGATTGTCGAGTAATTTCCACCGCTTTACTTGCCTCTAAATCGTCGCACTTTCGCATGAAATAAATATTGGGGTTCTTTTTTCGCTCATCGTCAACGAAATTTTATATCAAATCTGATATTATCACCAAAGTGATTGATAAAAAAAATAGATTTTGCCCGAAACCTGTCAAAGCTAATCCTTTTTTTTTTTTTTTTTTCAAAACGCGATGACGCTGCAAAAAAAATGTTAAGCCAGGGTAGAATCCAGTGTCGAGCGGAGAGTGGTATGTTTGTCCGGTAAATATTTGCAGTTGAAACGCGTCGGAGTGTGCATACTCTTCGGGAGTGTGGGTGTCGAAGTAACCGCACGAATGTGTGTCGGTGCATGTGAGCGAGAGTCGAAAAGAATCCATTACTTTTCCGATGCAGTGGCCGTTTTTCATTGGCCATTATTTTGCGAATAGGTAATGCTACGTATCACCCGTAGCCCTTTTCAATTATCCATTCCCTTGGGTGTCCTTTGGTGAAATAATGCATTATTTTGACACTACCACAAATTTCACGACTCCGGTGTTCCCGAGGAGGAGGACCGCACGGCGCCAGCTTACTACCCCCGACGCTCACCCCCTTGCACCTTCGCCCCGAACGACCCAAAGCTTTCGTAGTCGGGGCTGCGTCGATAGCTGTTTTCGCGAATCAGCACCGATTGATCAAACGCTCGGTCATTTCGCATTCATATTTTTCTCACAGAAATTCCTTCCTCCCTCGCAAATGTCCCGTTCCCCTTTTCATACTTTGCCTCTATTACCTAGAAGGTTTACGATCGCGTGTTCACCACTGTGTCTTTCTCTCGCGCTTTCTCTCTCTCTCTCTCTTTCTCTGTTTTGCCGCTACCGCGAAGCTGGTTGGGTAGTTTCTCACCCCCGCGACCACCGCGCACCGGCATTCTCTCGTGAAATTTACGCTCGGCTTATTCCACATTCATCCCTTATATTTCTCGGGTAAAGTCGCCTCGCGCCGCTAGTTGTTCGCTTTTAGGGCGGGTCATTTCGCGCTTAGGGCGCGCGAAATTGACCGGAGGCTCTTCCGGAGGACCTCGTGATGCTGCGCTCACTTCGAGGCTGTCGTCGAGTGTCTCTCTGGTGACACTGCCGACCGACGTCAGAGGAGAGATGCCGAAGAGAGAGAGAGGCTACGACGAATAAGAACCTGCATTTAACAGCCCCATTAAACATTAACTGCCCACTCCCTCTCTCTCTCTCTTTCTTCGTATATAACCACCCCCTTCTTGCCTCACAGCTTCATCCTGGTAGCTCCTCGTGGTGCGGACGAGATATACAGAGAAAGAGGAGAGGGAGGAGCTGCCAGAGAGGGGGTGGGTTTAACTTTGATTGTAGCTAACGGGACTCTCGAGGATATTGTATAGTACACGTACAGAGACACGTATAGGATACACTGGAACGAGGATACAGGTTTCCACTTTCAGGAACGGGCTGAATGCACTTGGCTATGAACTCTCGGGGCCACGAAGAGGAGGTGGAGAGGAGAATGGCCCCACTGTTGGCTCTCTTCGACGCGCATACACTCTGCGGAAATATGAAGAGCCGAGGACGAAGAGATGACGATGGAGAAGAATGGAAAGGAGGAGAAGAAGAAGAAGAAGGAACACCAGTGGCTAAAGAGGGTCGTCGTCTCTTCGAAGTGAGGGAATCGAGTGAGAGCGTACAAGGGGTCGGGTTTTAGAGGGAAGAGAGAATAGAGGCGGATGGAAGTACGAGAGAAGCGTGTGGCCAGGTTCTTCTCTCCTCCACTTCGCCTTATATAACTTCTTATAATTACTCGCGAAGCAGCAGCAGCAGCAGCAGCAGTCGAGGAGGGTGCTCTTTAACTGCTGTTTAATTTCATTCGGCAATTAACCCCACGTTGGCTGCTTTATCGGCTTTCGAAATTCTCCTCAACGACGAGACTCTCACTCGATCCTCATCCTTATCCGGAGGATATATATCTGACGTAACGAGAGGGAATATATTCGCAGTTTATCGCTGTTGTATATGGCATAATCATCGAATCGCAGGGATGAGGATAGTCGGGCGAATACGAAGAGGGAAAATCCCCGGGAAAATCGCAGGAGCACCGCACAATGTCTTTTTGCGTTTTGCCACGTTAAGTTTTTTCACGTCGAGCGGGATAATTGTATTATAATGAAGATCGTTTATCGTCTCGTCTTTTTTTTTTTGTTCAACTGGAATTTCAAGCTCGCGGATTTTCCGCTTCGGGATTCAATGATTTCCCTGGTGGGCCCGGTTTATCTCCGCGATCATCTCCTCGGATATCGACGTTCCCGGAGGATTAGAATCGTCCGAGAAATTTAATTTTCCAATTTCTTTTTTACCTCGTTACATGGAGAGGAGGGTGGAGGGTGAAAGTAAAATCTTTCGCGGTATTACAAAAGGCCAACGAGGCTCCGCTCTCTTCGGGGACTCTATTTTCATTGACTTCGTCGTGTCAACGTGAGTGAAGAAAATCGTGACCTTTTAATCTCGATTTGGACGACCTTTAATTCAGATTTCGTGGGGATGACGGCGGCGCTCGTCACGCAGAAAATAGCGCTTCGAAAATATCCCGTTGGGTGAACATGGGAAAACGAGGCACCACCGCAGATGAGGTTAAAATCCAATAGTCTGGCCGCTCGGTTTCCTCGTGGCGGTTGCCGCGGGTGTGCCTCGCGAGCCTGTAACAGCGGGATGCCAAGGGATTGAAAATAACGCTCGAGGGTTGTGTGCACCCTCAGCGTCGAACGGTTGTTGCAGGCACGCCCTTGCCAGTTACGACCGGAAGACGAAATTTTGATTTTCTTGCCTCTCGAGCCCTTACAAGGCCTCGCCCCCTCGCCCTTCCGACACTCAGCGCCCGCTCTTATTCGATTTCGCGGATAAACCATCCCCCAGTTGAGAATTTCATCGCTCATCGACAACCCTTCGGCTCGAGCGCGTCAATCGTTCACGCATTTCCGGTCCTCGCACCCCCGCCACAAAATTCGTGTCTCCCCCCCGTTTTCCCTACACTATCCCCGATAAAACCGTCGCGAAATTATCATTCCCCCACCCCCCGACATCCCCAATAACCTCGACTCGATCGTCGAAGTCGTATAACTGATTGCAACTCGATTTCCATTGAAATTTTATCGTTCACAGTGCTATATACACTGTCTGCGTAGGGACTGGAGAGCTTTGCATATAGCCGCTCGTTTTCGATTTCGATTTCGTTCGCAGAGGGGTGAAAAGTAGAGGGTCACTCCCCAGGCAACAAAAAAAAAATCGAAAAAAAAAAAAAAAAAAAAAAAAATACTGCCGTTTGCACGGTGCGGTGTATATAGTTTTTTCTCGCCACCAATGTTTATCCAGGCCGTCATGGTCCGGTGATTTTTCCGCAGCGTCGCTTTGTCGCGCCACATCCGGTGGCTTCCGGTGCACCGCGCTCCACCGGAAGCAAGATGGCCGCGGGACGAGCGTACCGACGCTTTTCCACCGTGCGTGGAATCCTCTCGCTCTTTCTCTACATCAAAAGGTGATAAAATATTAGCGGAAACCTCTCTCTCTCTCACTCTCCGCTGGAAAATGCGTGGGCGCAATACAGAGGAGCAATGCGTAGTCATGCAAAGCCCATGGGAAATTCGTGGAGAATCTTTTCGTCCGACACTTTTGCCACGTCTGAATGCTCATCATCACCAAACTCGTATATCTCAGCGGCAAATATTTCTCAAAATTCTAATATTGCTAGCTATAAAAAAAAACGACAATAAAAATATTATTTAGCTACAAGAAAAAAATTCTTACTGCATTGCGTTTTTTTTTCGAAAAGAAACGAAAAAATGCAATATAAAAGTGAGACGTTGCGGTTGAAATATAAATGTACGTCCGAAGTGGCTTCTGTGCCCGAGTAAATTCAATGTGACACTTTAAGTAAAAGCCGGAAAGGTGAATAAAACAGAAATACGCGTGTCGGAGGTCAGGGAGGGTCGCGGGGGCTCATAAGTTGAATTTAATAGAGCAAATGGCGAGATCTATAGACCCCGAACAAATGATAGACTGACCAGCGACTTCGCCGGGTTTTCGTACTCTCGAACGGGGTCAGTAC
Organism: Clistopyga incitator; assembly: GCA_947507545.1. Classification (NCBI taxonomy): domain Eukaryota; kingdom Metazoa; phylum Arthropoda; class Insecta; order Hymenoptera; family Ichneumonidae; genus Clistopyga; species Clistopyga incitator. The sequence goes on along the minus strand of OX382188.1, from coordinate 721,347 downwards.
GTCCGTTCGTTCGTTCGTACATCGATCGATGGTATCCAACGGAAAAGGTCGAGGATCACGTGGATACGGAAATGGGGGGATATAGATAGATAGGGATACAAACAGGGATGAAAGTGGTGGAAACATCAGCGGCGAATGGGCACAGATTTCCAGCACGTGCCCCGTTATTTCTCTCTTTATCTATCGTCGCTCTCTTTCTCTCTCTCTCTCTCTCCACTCGTGCTATAATGGGGATAGCACCCGAGTGGCAGAAACAGCTACCACTCATATACACCGAGAGCTAATAATTCCACGTATCACCGAATGTAGGCCGATCTACCAACGTAATTAGTACATCGGATAAACGATTAACGAGCGACGATTCTCACTCGGAAATTACCTAAAAACAGTATTTCCATAAAAACCATTATACATATCTCATTCGATTAAAGCGAGCTTGCACAAGTCTATACTTGACACAAGTCAAATCAGCGAGACATTTTTATACCCATTTCCGTCAGTTTTTTTCCGTACAAATTAAAAGTTCAAAACACCAGTGATAATATTAGTCAACGGATAACAAGATTAATCGACTAATTTCCGGTGAGCTACCTGATTTATTACCAAACCTATTAACAATTCATTGATTTTGGGGGCTTGAGTCTTCCGGTTATATTTATCTCCTTCCTGAAATACCCTCTGCAAATTAGTCATTTGGATATTCGACAGAATCTGTCGTTGAAAAATTAAAGACAGCTAGAAATCCGAAGGATAAAATTAATTCGTCGAATAAAAAAAAGGCCTCGTTTTGACACTGTCGATTATATTATGGATGCTGGTGAAAAATAAAAAATAAAAATTCACCACGGACTTGAGTAGTGCGAGGTGTATTTAGCCTCCTCACATTCGGCATACATTCGCTAATGGATATTTTTTCTATTAACAGTTGCTCGAATGAGGGGGTGGGAGGGGGGGGCCTAGTGTAAATCCATGTAGAGTGAGTTTGGTCCATATAATTAGGATTGATGGGTAACGCGTGTTAAACAAGCTCATCCGAGAGATTTTCGCGAAAACAATGAAAAGCGTGTTTGGATTGGGGCGATAGGGAGTCGAAGAGAGGAGGAAACGTTACGAGGAGGAGGTAAAGGGATAGAGAGAGAGAGAGGCGGTGGAATAGGGTGGATAGAAGCGACGAGGTATGAATAGATAGATAGATAGTCGGCAACGAAAATCGTACTCTCTCTCCCGCTTCCGCGTGTGTGGGTGGGTGGGGGTGTGTGTGGGTGTGCGTCAGTTGCGAGCACTCTCTCGCAGGCCGCACGAGCTTTTCGTCGATAAATAATTCGACCTCGAGCGCGGGGAGTGCTGCTGCGGGCTGCTCGTACCGTACGAATGGTGCGCTGCTCCGGAGGCTTGTACACGCGAGGCTAAGCTCGGCTGTGTATATGGCTGTCCACCGTGTATGTCTATATACATGGACTGTACGCGCTTCGAAGCTCACCGAGTAACCCTTATCAAACTCCGGTGTCCATTATTCACGGGCTCGCGAATCTATCCCCTTCGGCTGCTGGAAAACGTGTTGGTGCGCGGCGGGGGCGTCCACTGTTCGACCGAGGGTGCGTTCCGAGAGAGCAGCCTATCTCTCTGCTCCTCCACCCTCACTCCCTCTCTGCTTCACCGACTCGAACTGAGCGGGCAAACGATTCGCCAAACGCTCGGCCACTTGTCTCTGCACTGCTCTGTTGTTACGTGAACGATTTTACATTCCCTCCTTTTTTTTTTTATATTTTTTTTTATTTATTTATTTTATTTTTTTCGAATGCGATGAACCACGACGACTCCGGATACTCAAGATTTATCGTTGCTACGAAGAATTCCTCGAGATCGGCTCTGCCACTTTCAGTTTTTATTCCACAAATTTTTTTCGGCTTTAAGTATGTTTATTTTCGTGGATTCGGTGGATATTTCACTTCGGAAAGCTCGAGCGAATAATCGTTGGTTATATATCAACAATCCACTTTGGTTTAATCATTCGGACACTCGAAAGGAGATCTCGCGTAAATCCAGTGAGGACGAATTCCTTGTTTAAATTAATTGGCTCGTCGTGTACGGTGGATACGCGACGTGTATACATTCGCGTTGGAGACGAGCGGAGGACGAGGGTCGTGTGTCCCTAAGTGATTCAATCGATCTCGAGGCGGGCTCCCCGTTTACTCGGGGAGCCCGCCTCGAGGCAGACCGTGAAAAAGAGACGCGTCTCCGCTCAGCCCACGCCTCGGTGACACGATCGAGCGATCTCGCGGAAAAGAAATTGCGGGCTCGTGCCAATTTGGGCTAGTAGACGAATAGCCGATCGTTTGTACACCGCAAGCTTCTCGGCCGGGAGAACAAAAGCACCCGATCGGCTTCGAGAGAAACGGCAACGGAAGAACGAAAGAGAATCGAGAGCACGCCGAGGGCTATCCCATCGATTTGTCAGTGCGTCCATCTCCTCCACTAATACCACAGTATTTAAAAAAAATATATATATATATATGTGTATGTGAAAAAAAAAAAAAAATGTATAAAATTTATATCGAAAGCTCATCCGAGGGAACAAAAAAGCCTCCCCCAAGGAATCCAGTAATTCTTCAAAGAAACAAAGTTAACTCCGAAATTCTTCGCTTCTTTTTCCATCGAACAACGATTGACTTATTCTCTCGTATTTTTTTTGGGGGTCTACGGTTACTTTTATATCTTATCGTGAGAGTGAAAGGCGTAGAAATATATATATATATATATAAGAAAAATAAGAAACTCAGCGACACATCTTTTCGACAGACACAAATGACGGAGAGCGGAAGACGGTGGAAGCCCGCGAGGTAAGGTTCCGACTGGCGGACGAGTTCAAAGGGAAGAGCGTGAGGTAGACCCATGCAAATAGGAAGTTATGCCGCAGAAAAACGAATATTGAATCAGCAGCCGGTTGAAGACGAGTACGTAGTCGAGGAGGCCCTGTGGGAGGGTTGAATGCGCGAGGGGGTTAGTAGCAGCGGCGGCAGCAGCAGCAGAGTTACGTCTTCGGTATCCGTGGGAGGGTTGATGCTTGCTTTTCATCCTTCGGGGCCGACGTCGTCGCCAGGAACCGATCCTGGCTTTCGAAAGCACCTTTCGCTTCTTCTCCGCTCGTCCATATATACCATACATCATCTTCCCTTCCGCGTTTCCGAGCTTCTTTTTTTTTTTTTATTCTTCTCGTGTTATTTCGTTTTCCTCCCTTTCTCCAGCCCTTCACCTAGGCCTCATTCCACTGGGCCCGCTGCTCGCCCTCTCGTATCACTCAGAGACCCACCGCGTATCTCCCTCTCTCTCTCTCTCGACATCATATCTCTTTGCCAAACGAGAGCCAAGTTTATTCAATGAGAAATCCAATCGGATACACCTCTCGTCGACGAGGGCGTTCCTATTTTTCTTTGCTACATTACGTTAGCTGTTGTGCGCTACGTAGAACGTAAATGGACGCGGGAAACAGTCGGAGAATGGAATGGAAATTCGTACATTGCCAAAATCCATTCCTCGACGTCTAATTACTTTTTTTTTAAATAATAAAATCTGTAACCAATTGCAAATAGCAATTAAATTGTGCTTGTAAATGGATATTTCTTACTGCATTTCAATTCGTTATAACTCGACAGATTTATATTTTAATCGAGCGAAAAAAAAAAAAGAAAATGTTTTATTGGGACGTTTTTTTTTGTAAGTCGTAGTTTTAACATAATTTGTACGAGCTTATGACCCTTTAATGGTCCGGGTTGGTCTTTAAAGTGAAATAATAATTTTCATTGAGAAGTTGGGGTAAATTTTCGTGTTCATAGTATTACCGGTCCCACCGTTAATATCTCAATCTCATTAATCTCCGTTATATCCAGTCTCGTCGACGAGTCGTTGCGTCGAGGGGGAGGGTGGCGGATATTATTTCCCCCCTGGCATACGTAAAGAGAGAGAGAGAGAGAGAGAGAAAGGCGATGGAGAACAGGCGTGCGAGTTGCCTGGTGTGCGGTGCAGTTAATTCGAAAACTTTGGTGCGGGATGCGCGCGCGAGTCGCGCCGGGTTCTCGGCGAGCTCTGCGAACCATAGAACGAACTAACGCAAGCTCGTTCTCTCCGGTTCCCCGTGCCGGACGACTCGAACAAGTCCAATTTGCGATTTTGCAATTCCAATGGCCGCGACGCGACCCTTAGCTAAATATGCAGATCCACAGCTCGACGAAGAGAACGCAGCGCGCGAAGCAAAGAGAGTAAAAGAGAGAGAGAGGAGGGGCTCCGCGTTTCCAACCTCACCTACTCTCGATTCTATTCGGGGTCCTCGAGATCGCTGCCCTTCGCCAAAACCCTCGCGGAGGCTGAGCTTCCTGCCGGAAGCGCATTACTCGGTTGGGCGTCAAAATTCGAATCCCTCTGACCTCATCTGCTGTTTCTCAGCTTCCACTGGCTCTGACAGAAAGCGATTGAGTGTACTAGGGCACGGCACAAAGCTACGCACACATATATACATGTATATATGTATAAATGTACATAAATAGAGAGGCGAAACTGTGGAGAGTAGAAATAGCGAAAGGGAGAGAGCAAACGGAGTGTGAGAAAGAGAGAGGGGAGTGAGAAAAAGTGAGATAGAGACGTCAGGGGTTGTCGAGCTTTCGCGTGCCGAGTGTGAGAGACCACCGCAATTTGTACGTCGAACAAAGGTAATTACCGTGTGTGTTGTTAAAGTTGCAGTGGACTCGCGACTGGCGCGAGAGACCAGTGGTGGCGGTGGCGGTGGTGGTGGTGGTGGTGGGGGTGGTGACCTGCAGTCAGAAGTGCATGCAACCTCTACGTGCACAATGCACTACGTACTTTACTTTACTTTACTTTACTGACCGTTGTATGCTCGACTTCACTCCGCAAATGCCTCCTCTCATCCTCACTGAATGTCCACGCCTATATAACACGTTGCACTGGGCGCACTTCTCCCTTGACCCATCTCTTCGAATCCAGAAATATTAGCGCCAGTTGCGAGCCCGTGTCTAATAATGCAATGGGAAGCGCGGGTCTCGGGCTAGTTTTCGTCCGGCTCACCTCGCGCACGTTCGTCTGACCGGTTACGGGCCATTACTACTTCACCCTTCCACCGCATTGCAATTCTCCGGTTGATCTCTCTCCCGCACACTCACGCACACTCCGCTATTGCTTTGACCCCCTATCCGAACCCACACACAAATATTCTGGGCTTTCTCTCGACGGTATTTTGCTGCTATAATGCCACGCGTACGTGACCAATATTGCACGAATATATGGTGAACACGCGGCGAACGGCTGTTAGCCGGAACACCGGAACACGTGCTTCCATCCTACGCGTATTTCCGCCAGTCGATGCGTCAAGCTTTCTCGTTATTCTCGTCTACGTCATAAATGGTACTCCCTTCAACGTCTAACTTCCCGCACGCATTCGATGCATTTTACGCTTCATGTCCGGTGATTTCTATAGCGCTAGCTCCAAAAAGCTCGGCTGTTCTGCCTCATAGGGAAATGACATATTTTTTTCTCTCATAAAATTAAATGAATACGCTCATATTCATCGTGTTAAAATATGTTACCTCGGTGCATAGTCATTTTCTAGGCAAAAATAAAAAAAAACAGCGCATGAGAAAGCCGAGCTGCACGCGTTGTTAAAGCAGTTACGAATGGGTCTTAACTTTTCATCGCAAGTGAGGGAGTGTTGGTGAAGAAAGAAAAGAGCAACGCTCAACGCGATAAATCGTCTCGCAAGGGTGTCGGCGTGCAGGCCTTCATCCAGCCTTCCTTTCTTGAGCCCTCTTTTTCTCGCCTCTTGTTCTCGCTCGGTCGGGCACCCGTTTTTATGCCATAATCGCGCAGTTAGGGAGATAAATATGACGTCAGGGCCAGGCACCGGTGTCGGAAAAATGTATAACTACCTTCCACCCTTCGTTTTTATTTCTCATTGCAGGAAGCTCCTGTCTGTTCCACTTAAAAAAAAAAAAAACACGCACACAATTTTTCAAAAAAAAAAATATGTCTCGTATTTCACTGGTGAAAATTTGTGGTTTTTTGTTGATACAAAGATTATGCGGGTGAATATTTCGTTTCGGGAGGATGATCTCCGAAGGGGCGGAGAAGGAGGGAGGAGGAGGATGCGCTGTTCGAGGTGGACCAACGTCGCTGGTGGTTTGCGCGCGGTCGGCCACTGATTTATTTCCTCTCCCAGTCGAGCGGCGTTACCTCGGATAAAATGCATCCAGGGTTAGTCGCCGTGAAATTACCCCCAGTGAGACCGAGCTCTGCGCTAGAGGTGCGGTCTTTCAAACTCGGTGACGTTTTCCAGCAACTTCCTTTAGTCCTTTTCGACGGATAGCGCGTGGAAAATCCTGTAAGGATCTCTATGGAGAAAGCAACGGGTGAGGGTGGGGGCTGGGGGGAGGCTAGGGGGCGAGGAAGAAAAACAAGGATACAAAACGCGTGAATAGTGTCTATACTACAAGAGAAATAGAGTAAGCATCTGAGGGAGGAAGCGAGGAGGAGGAGGAGGAGAAGGCGGGAATCCTTTGGATTATCAGAGAAAGTCCCTCCTGTTCCTTCCGTTCTGTGCATTAAAGTCGTCCGCTAATTGGATCCCATCCCCATCCTCAGTGTCCTCGTTTTTTTTTTTTTTTTTTTTTTCATCCCTCATCTTGCCATCTAGAAAGAACCGAGTGAATCTTTTTTGCCACCCTCATCTTCGAAGAACGGGAGAAGCAGAAGTCAGCTTGACATCGTTGATGAGAGTTTTCTTCCAGTTTTCTCTCTTCTTCTTCTTCCTCTTCTTCAAGGTCCTTTGGTGAAAATTTCGAGACGCTTGCTCAACGTCGATCGGGTTTTAGTTTATCTCGCAAGGACACGCGCGTCTACAATAAGTGTTAGGTGAGAAATAGCGGTGAAGCGGTGAAATTCTCCAACAGAGGAGCCGCGGCTCTCTCTCTCTCTCTCTCTTTTCGGGCTCCTCATCCCTTGCACTCATCTTGGCTCATCATCTCTCGGCAGATGGGGTGGGAATATATATACGGGAGGATAGCATAGAAAACCGTACACCACTCTCACACTCTAGGTAGCTAACTCATAACTACGTCACATCCTGCAGGTAATTGAAAACGTTATCTCGCACCCGGGTGCCTCCATCCTTTCCTACGTCGTCGGGTATATCCCGGCTCTCGGTGGGATCGCGTTGGGTGGGAGAGGAGAGGAGAGGAGGAGGAGGAGAATCCTCCACCATGGCTGGAGGGTACTTCTCCCGTGCCCAGAACGGGGTGGTAATTAACACCCCCACTCGGAAGGAGCACGGCAGCAAACCCTGATGGTCCCTGCATCCCTCTTCCCTTACCTCCCGCGGATAACTCGTGGAAAACTCGGGAAAACTCATGATAGCGCTCTCGCCCTTTTACTTCGCCACTCTCACTCCTAGCTTTCACTCCATTTCTGTCTACCGGCTTTATTTGACTCTACTCTACAGTTTCTCTCTTCGTTCTTCACGTTGGCGGAGGCGCGCGCGCGCGCGCTTCTTTCGTTGGGATTGCGCGGGGGCAGGAGAAGAGTTCGTAACCACAAGTTGTATTCGAGGGAAAATGAGCTCGGGACTTGGTTCGTTTCGTTTCGTTTCGTTTCCCGAAGTTGCTCCGGCCCCGTGTTTGTCGAGAGAGCAGCGGAGTGCGAGTGGCCGATCCGAGGGGAAGAGGGAAAAGCTTTCTCTCTCCCTCTCTCTCTCTCTCTGAGGGCTGTGCAGAGGGCGAACCATAAGACCAACAGCTGAGGGTACGCGCGCTCGGGGTAAAGGAGCTAGTTGGAGAAACCGGGGAATGGAGTTCATTGTATGCGCCGGATTACTGCTTGGTACAACAGCAATCTGGCCAGGCAAACTGGTAAACTATCGCGAGTCAAAAAGGCCAGCGGTGGAAGCAAGAGCACCACCACCACCACCACCACCAGAGGTACGCCGTTAGGCCATGGAGGGGATGTGCTAGGACTCTAACGGAATCGATATCAACCTCCGGGCCGCAATGAGACCGCTTTGTCTATACGAACCACGAGACAAACAGACCGAACCACCACGAGAAACAACAATTTCGGCGATTTACTCGAAAACACACGGCATCTTTGACGTCATGCACAGCATTGCCCGAGGGAGAATTATTTTTCCGTCTCGATCGCACATCCCGGAGTCTCGTGTCGAGTCATTTAAGAGCTTCTATATCGAGTCGAACTCGATCCACGCGCGAATAACAACGAGAGACCCGCTGCTGATTATGCAGGTAGCCTGTGCAACAACAATAACGTCACCGGCAAAGCGTGGATTCACCATTTTCGTTCCCCCTTTTTTTAATATTCCAAAAGAAATCTCGTGAGAATGAGGACAGGAATTATGTTTTGAAGCGATTAAAAGGTAGAGGCACGAGTAACCCAGATTTTAATATTGTTCCCATGTATCCTGGGAGGGGAAAGTGTCCCACGTTCATAAAGCTGTAAAGCGGAGGAGTTAAGCTACGAGGGTAAAATTTAAGGGTTGCAACGGCGGGTGTTGCCTCCCTCCCTATTCCTTTCTTGCTGAGCCTTACTCCCGTTGTTCCGTAGGCGCGCATCCCGGAGACACACGTAAGTAAGCGCGTTATCCCGGCTACACGTTGCATTAACGGGCGCCTTAATTCCGGCATGCTTCGCGACTCTGTTACCTCCCTTCTCTCTCGTATTTTCCCACAGTCTCTTCTTTCTCCTTCTCCTGTTACCCTGACCGACGGCAAAGACACTTCCGATGTAAAACACAGCCCTACGTGACTTTACTGTCTCATAAGGTGACTCCCAACGGTCCAGCCTCCCCTTGTCGCGTGACTTACTGCCAACTTTTATTACAATGTGCCTTCTTGACGTATCTTCCCCACTACATCTCTCCTCTCCCTTCCTGACTAGTTTATTCTATCTCCGGTCCTTCTATTTTCCGTTCTCGATAAATTTGCTTCACTTGCTCCTCCGCTGTTCCGTTACTCTCCTCTATCTCGCCGATTTTTCACCCTCATCTGGTGTTGTCACTTTGCGAACTCGTGAGAGACTAACCGGCGAGGGTTTCCTCTCAGCACCGATTCTAATTTGTCGTTAATTAATGGAAAGAGATCGAGTCCGGTCGAGTCGAGGGAAAGAGAGAGAGAGAGAAACCCTTGGAAAGAATGAGAGTCCGAGGCCGAAATCGAGGAGGGTGAAAGACATCGGGCTACTCCAGGCTATACCCGATACACATGGATAACGTTGCGGGAATGTACACACAGACACGTGGAAGAGGCGGTCGTATCCACTTCGCGGAGAGTTCGCTGAAAGGTATAGAAGGCCCCTGCCATTTGTCACTGTCCGGAACAGAAGTAGACGCCAAGGAAAATCGATCCCTTACGTGTCATCCTTCTCTCTTTCTCTCTCTCTCGTTCTCTCTGTCTCTCGCTGGCCCTCGGAACTTTGGAGACGACGTTGGAAGAGACTGTTCTTCCTAACTACACCGTATTGACCAATCTCATCCCTTCCCCCCTCCTTACACTCTCCTTCCAACCATCAACTTTATTTTATTGAGATCATATGATAATATTGTGAGCGATCGGAGAAATCTCTTTCACGACGATCACGTGATCCTGGTCGTTTTGTTTGCCGATAAAATTTCTTCAGGGTTGGGACTAAAGATTTAGGGGGGGAAGGGTTGCTGCATATTTATTAAAATGAAATTTTTTATAAAAAACCCTTTCACCTCGCCAGTGTCTCGAACCACGAACGGAAAAGTTCCGTATGATCTTTTCATTCTCGGGGGTAGTTACTTTTTCATGCTGTACCGAAGAACCAACCGCTGGCAGATCGGAAGTGTCCACGTCATTTATCAAATAGATACTTGCCGGGTAGCCAATCTCGAGGGTCCTTCGCGTCGGTTCGCCGATCGTTTCGTTCTCATCCTTTATATAACTCTGTCCAGTAGCCGGAGCTTGCAGCGAGAGAACACGGGCGAGTAGTGAGAGTCAGTATCCGGTCGGACACACACGAGGTGGAGGAGGCAAAGTGCGGAACGGGAAAAGCGACGCGTCCAGCATCGGTAGGCGAGAGAGGAGCGTTCGCCACACACGAAAGGACCTCGTCTTGGTCGTCTCTCCGTGTCTCGAAAGCGTCTCCTTCCCTCCCCTGTCCTCTTCACCTTCCCCCTGCCGTCTCTCCATTGATTAATCGAGGCCGGGCATGTCGGGACTCTGCAACAACCCTCCATTTCCTCCGTTATCCTCCTCGCTTGAACGTTTGCCGGTGTCGGTGTGTTCTCGTATGTTTCCCAGAGTCTCGCGTCCTCCCTTCATCTCGCACTTCTCATCGCAGCCTTGTAGAAACCCGCGCGCGCGCGCCCGTTTCTCGCACCCAAGAGCAACGTGTGCCTCCTCATCGTGTACCAGCAACGACGTTCCGACGTTCGCTCGCTGTAAGGGATGCTTCGGAGTGGGTGGAGGCCTCGGTTGGCCCCACGTCAATGCCGATAGCGGCGGGATATCGACTGTCTCTAGGGGGAAATATCACCCCTGTCCTCCATACCTCGCCTACCCCTTCGATTCCACCTTCCACCCCTCCTTTACCGCAGTTTCGTGTCCTTGCACCCACCACCGGGACTCACAGTCAACACAGGCACCCTACTCGATATCTTCTCTTCTAATTCGCTCGGACGTTACAACCAATTGGAATGCCATCTTCGTTTACGGTTCACCTTTCATGTCCAATCCGGTGAATTTAACGACATGCAAGTAATTGGGCATTATTGTGTTTTTTTTTTAAATATTGACTTCCTATTATCATCATATACGTCCCATTAAGAAATAAAAAAAATAAAATAAATGGACGAAGTAATGGTGAAAAACATTTATAAAGTAAAGCTCCACAGGGGGATTTGGAAAGGAGGGGGGGGGGGGGGGGGGAGAAGATCCCTCGGGAAAAAGAGAGAAACTTTTGGAAATATATCAAGAGACCGTAAGCCTTATCGATTGTCCTTGAGTTTGAGTTGAAAGAAATATTTGAAATCGAGTTATTTATAAAGTGGCGATAGGTAAGAAGAAGCAGGTGTGCCCCCGGGGGCGAGGCGAAATGATTTGAGGTTGGCTCAGGTCGAGAGAATTCGTGTCAAAGTAGTTAAGGCTATAAAATGATATAACGCAATAATAAATATACACAGTTGCCCTCGGAGGCTGAAAGAAGACGGAGGTCTTATAAACGCTGGGCTGAGGAGTTGAACCCCGGTAAACAACCCTCCGGGAGCGCGAAGGAAGATAAAGGCCCTGGGCGGCATCTACGGGCGAGAAATAAGAAGCGTCGGTGTGGAAAAAAGCTCGGTTACGTACCTTCGTTCCGAGGGCTTCCGATGAAAGGACAGGCCAACTTTGAGTAGGTTGCGCGAGCGAGACAAGATCCTTTCCTCTTCTCCTCAACGTCGTCGTCCTCGTCCTCGTCGTCGTCGTCGTTCTTGTCGCCTCGGGCAGGCAAGCTTTATTTATTCGTGGAATAAAAATAAATTCAGCGGGCCATCCACCGTCTCCCGCATCTTGGGACACTGTGTCGAGGCAAAGCGCGCGAGACTCCCGCAAACCCTCGACAACGTTGAAACGCGATATAGGTTAGTATAATTCCTCGAGGGGGATGAGAAACTCTGCTTCTCAAGTCGCTCGACCTCGCCACGTTGACGTTCTAATGCCCCTCGTAGCCTCCTGCCTCTTAGGCGTCCTATAAAAAATAAATGCTCACGAAAAGAAACGACTCGAGAATAAAATAATAAGGAACTGCTGAGATAAAAGAAACCCGAGCTCCGTCACTACCTGTAAATTCCATTTTTTTCTCGCGTTAAGCTTCCAGCCAATTTTACACTATTTTCATTACATCATTAATTAAGCACTTGTCATTTAAAATATTTCCGAAAAATCTCGTTCGTTTGATTGACTATTTCGGTACATCTCAGTGTTGAAAAAGAGACGAATTTTTTTATTTTTTATTTCGCAAGTATACATTATTGGTAAATCTAATTAATTTCGTGTATCAAACAAGCGTGAAAAAAAAAAAAAAAAATGGAAAATCGTTAAACGTTGATCGACGTTTCGGGTGAGACTGTGAAAGCGTTAAGGGGTAAGAGGACGACGGGCATTCGTGAATTTTCTTTTGAATCGCACGGCGAACCATTGGCGAAAACCAACTAGTCTTCTTTTCTCCATCTCGTTTCTCTTCCCTATATCCCGATGCCCTCAAGAAATAACGAGGCTGGGGCGTGGCACGCCGGGTGCAACTCGGCATGACTCGTTCCTTCATTCTCTTTCACCGTACCTCCTCCGTCTTTCAGTCTCGTTGTTCCTTCGGCGAAGAATACTCCTGGGAGTAAAAGAGAGAACGAGATAATACTAGAATGGAAGGAAAGAAAGAGGAAGGGCGGACGCGGGGCTGGTGTGTATGCGAGAGTCGCTGCTTTTCCCTCAACCCCGTGAGTCTGTTTGCCGCTCGGCTCTGTCTCTCGGCTTCTCGTCTCGTCCCGACTCTGTTTGGACTCTGCACGGATTGGCCGTCACTATATACCGACTTTGCTCCACGTATTCCTTCGAGAAACACAAGAAATCCAACGGAGAGTGAGAGAAAAAAAAAAAAAAAAACTACTGCCATTCTATTTTTCTCTCTCTGCAACTACAGTAAATATACTGAATTTCAGGAAGTATTCATTGCTCGGAAAACAACTCACAGCGGAGATGCGCTCTTTAAATTGGATACCGTTGTTTCAATGACTGAAATTGTTGAATGTCGCGACAATTTCCTTTTTCTCTTTCACGATGACTATTGAATCGGTTGCAAATTTGCATTAATTATTTTCTTTTGATTTTTTTTCTTCGGTTCGTAATGACCGTAACTATACATTAATTCACTCAATGTATTCCTCTGTGCGATACAAGGAATTCAAGAGGAGGGAATGAAAAAAAAAAAAAAAGTAAAAATATTCATCCTCCGAACTGCAGTGAATATAGGAGATAAATGAAGAATTCATTGCAGGGGAAACAGCTGTGTCAGTGCAGACGGTCTATTTAAAGATGATATTATTATTTCAAGGGCCGAAATAATTAAATCGATCGGCTGGCAGCGTCACGAGAATTTCCTTTGAGAGATCAACGGTGGATGGTGAGGAGCTCAGTGACGCAACAGTTTCAACGAGCTTTGGCCCGTCGCTGCTGTGCCGCTGCTCTCCTCGAGAGTAGAAAATCCACAACCCTACTGCACAACCCACGGAGCCTCGCAATTAATTAAAGCTCTGGCTCGCGCACCAACTTCTAAAGTTTCGTAGCGAAGCAATGCGTGCTCCAGAGAGCGAGTCTGCGGAACTGGCGCGCGCTTCTCTGCACCGAGAGCCTCGCAAATGCGTGCGAGCTGCGCCAACTTTTCCGCAGCTTCCCGTTTATTTTCTTCACTTCTATCCTCGTATTTTTTTTCCTTTACTCCCTCGTGTTTTTTTCTTCTCCCTTTTTTTTTTTTTTTACGAGGCAACCCTCTTCGTTTCTTCTCGTCGATGTTACGCCTCAGCCGGATACTTACAACGCGGTATACAGAAAAGTCTACTCGCCTTACCCCTCGGCGCACTCTCACCGACGGGGGTTTGTGTATCGAGTTTCGGCTTTCCGCGTTGCATATAGCAGGTTTAGGCATCACTTTGCCAAATTAGATGCTCGACGATGTAGCTACGAGAAAACGGGGAGAGTAATACTCGGTAAGCTGCGAGTAGTGACCCAGAAGCAAACTTGTAAATATTCCGATTTTTCCTTTTTTCGTTTTTCAACGCACCACATTTCTTTATTTATTTCATAAATAAATTCCATCCGAGCGATGCATTCGTGAAAATTGCAATTGAAAGCAAAAACTGTAATACAATCTGTCATTCGATGGACAAATAACGAGTTTATTTTGCGTGAGTCACGCCCTCAAGAAAACGCTTACACGGATGTAATTGCTAAAATAAAGCGCGCGCATCTTTGGAAAAAACGCCACGATTTTCACCGAGGGTAACAGCCATCCGCGCAACGATCGCCGCGGCTTTTCCATTTCATTCGCATGGTTCCTTTCCTTACCGAGAAAATACTCTCGGCGCTGGAAAGAACCGAGTTTCGCCGGAAGATTGTGATTTTATTTCCGGCGGACACGGTAGCTGCGTGATTGCGTGCACGCGCGCGCTATCTCCGCTCCCAATCCGGGAGCGAAACTCGTTGCAATTCGCCCCATAAAAGTGTAACACACGGAGAATGTCCCCACGGCCAATTTTGCAATCTGGATTTCAACGTCACACGTATAAAACACATGATATTTCTAGCCGTGAGGTATTAAAGTGCTCCGCAATTCTCCTTATGCGTAAAAAAAAAAAAAAAAAAAAAAAAACATATTTTCACAAAAAAACCAAAGATAAGTCGATTAGGGAATCCTCTTGGCTGAATAAAAATACTATTTCCACTTTGAATCTCAAGTACGGAAGTAAATTGTAGGCTCTTGATTTCAGCGCGACACACTTTCGTGTTGAATGTCAAAAGAAAATTGGCGAAAGAGCGTGGGTCAAATATGTTAAACATGAAAAATAAAAATCACGGCAACTGCGGAGTATTTTCCGAGGAGAAAGCTCTCGGTTGTGTGGACTGAGAGGCGAGAGTTTTGCTTAGGCGCAACGAGCTGCACGCGAGCGAGTCGAGAGGGAAATGGCTGAGGGCTGGTAGGGCATCAATATTAAGTCCGTGCGGCTTCTCTCTCTCCGAGTACCGCGGATTTATTAATAAAGTTACTCCGCGGGGGGTAGTTTAACGGTAAGAAAATTAAAAGTCACCCTCTCGGAATGGCCTGACTCTTTCTCGGAGCTTGCGGTAGCCACAGCGTGACTTTCTCTCTCGTAGCCGACTCGTCATCTCGTCGTCATTTCAATTGAAGGCCGCGTGTCCCTTAACGACCATCTACTGAGCTTTTTGAGCTTCTCGAGGTAGTGAAATATCAAAAGTAAAAAATCGCTTTCCGTTCGGAGGTTGGCACACGCGGTAGCAAGGCAACCCAGCTTGTTTTCCCAGTGCGAACAAGTCCGAAGGAGTTCACCGCATAGATGGCGCTGCGGGTAGCGCGAGGATCGGAGAGGAGGATGGAAATGGGGTTGCGATGCGGTTTCTCGTGGCCGCGTTGTTGCACAGAGAGAGAGTGACGTCGCGGCTGGCACTACAATTACCGTTGGCGAGGTTTCCACCAGGAAGCGTGTCGGCCGAGGGCCTCGGGCGAGGAGGGCGCCTCCGCCTACGGCTCCTGGATGAGCCACTCGAGGCGAAAGCTCTTCTGGGCTGACCCGACAGAGGCGACGAGATCTCTGGGCTTCTCCCCCTCTCTCTCTGTGCATCCTCGTTGTCTTGCTCGTCCTCGCGCCCTCTCCAACACCTTGTTAGCAACGGGAATCCTCCTCCGGACGTTCCTCAACGCTCGCTAGTCAGAGACAAACTCAACCTCTTCTCTTTTTTCCCCCTCGCGACCTCTCACCTGTAGTACTCAACTGTATATACACATTTATAGCCCGAGCTCTCCTACTCTTTCCCTGACCTCAGCTTATATCTCTGTACGTCTTATTTAATTAGGCGTCTTTCAACGACATTGTTAGTCAACCTCCTCCTTTCCCTCTGTGCTATACGTGTCTCCGCTTCGCCCCCTTGAGAAACCACCTCGTCGCTGCGCCGTAGTTCGCAAAGGAAACGAGAGGAGAGGAGAGGAGACTCTCGTACGTGTTCAAGTTGGCCTGGCTCGTCGAGGCAATGAAGAGAGACCGAAAAATATATAACGCAAGATGTAGAAAGGACAGGGTGTATCGGAATGTGTGTGTGTGTGTGTGTGAACAGAGGGTGGATCAAGCCTCTTTCAGAAGCTCCATTCAGAGGGATATACTGCTGTGCTTTCGCAACGTGAACTGGCTTCAATCGGCGTCCGTCTCCACGGCTGGCCTCGTTCGTTTCTCGTTTCGTGCACCAGAATCCCTTTTCTCTCGCTCTCCGCCTACTTATTTCGAATACGTGTAGCAGCATCGAGAGTGGCCGTAGACTGGTCGAAACTGCGGAAAGAAGTCTCTCTCGCGCTTGAGATAACTCGCCCCGCGAAGCCTCGTGCTAAGGGAAAAGGGCCACCCTCTCGATACTCAATAGAACGCGTCTCGCTTCTTTCACTCGGGCATCCTCCCCCGCACTCGCACTATCTCCCGACTGACTCTCTCCGTCGTTACTGGCGGAATTTGCGTGACAATATTTTTTCGAACGACAACGAAAGCCCGGCAACGTTATTGGGTCCGATGATGTAAAAACAGAATGAATAAAATGAAGGGAAAACATTTTTTTTTTTTTTTTTTTTTTTTCACTGACTAGCAGGACGGAGGCGATAACGCCGCAGGTATTTTCGCGATTTTCGTCATTTTTTCGTCACAGAGCTGAACTGCTCGATATTCAATGGACACGTCTCCTTTTTTTTTCATCCCCCCCTTTTTTTTTTTTTGGGTTCACATTGACTCTGTAGTTACGGGTGTAAAAAAAATGTCGTTTTGAATATATTTTTGGGAATGATACGGACAAAATACAGCGTTATTGGGTCGCGCGGAATAAAAACAGAAGGCAAAGGATTTTTTTGTGTGCGGGTGGGCGGCGCAGATGCGATAAAACTGCGGGGATATTTCGACGGGGTGCAGGGGAAATTGTTGAATGAAACGAGACGACCGCAACCGCACAGTCTACTGCCCAACGAACCGTCCACTTGTTAGAGGGTGGTTACAAGTCCCGCGTGACCCCCCGACTCCAGAATTCTACGGGAAGAAGAGACGAGCGACGACTCCGCGCACCAAGGGAGCCACTAGCCCTTAGACTAGATTACCCAGGGAGCTCCCAGTGGTGGACAACTCAAAGCAGACTCGGCGGTTGCAGTTATTGCACCTATTGCTCCGTTACTCGGCGCATAAACCCGACGATTCACTAAATTAACAACTCGTTTGACAGCGTTAATACATTTTTATGAGATTCTTTGCCTCCTCGCGTATATTTTTCACGACATATCATTTCACTTTCCTCTCATTTCTGCAAGAAGTAATTCAAAAAAAAAAAATCGCGATCGAATTTATTTACATCTTCACGAAATTAATGCACATATTTGAGAGAATTTTTAATTCGAGCTCTACTTTCGTTGAATAATCAATGGAATAATTTTTTTTTTTGCATTAAGAGGCCGACAGTGACATCGAGTATCCTTTTGACAATATAAAGAAGCTAAGTGTCGTTACGTCACATTTGTGAGGAAATGTTGGAAGGGGTGACACATGGAGGCGCATATCATTCATTAAGATCTTTCGGTGGAAGGAAAGCAGCAGCTCGCACCCTCGTATAACCTTTCCCTCTCGATGAGAGTCAGGAACGTTGGACCGCAGGGTTGTAACTACGCCGAGGGCGATGGTACTGGCATTCTCCGCGTTGCCATTGAGAAAGGGGTGGGGGAGGGGGGGGGAGACAGGGCGCCGGAGGGACCGGACGTAGGGTAGCACTTGACACGTCACATAGTAACGAAGTAGTGACGTGCATGCCATGGCACTTAATTAATTCTGATTAACCCGTAATCACGTAGTCGTTCCGCGACTACTAACGCCAGAGCTCGAGGCACCGCGTCCAATTTGTGTCGCCGGCTATTAATTCTCGGCACACACCGCGTCTACGAACTCTCTGTAACACACTCACACTCACCCACACACACACTCGTGTATTATACGCGTGGCTTCGTAAGCTGTGTGGAAATAAGCCACTTCGATCAGCACCTCGAGTTCTCTGCTCTCGAGAGCTCATGATTTCGAGCAAGTCAGTCACTATACTCAAGTCCCGTACGAGTGATTCTCTCTCCGTTCGTCGAGCCACTGACTGTCGACGCGTTTTCGCTTTTTTTTTTTTTTTCCCCCGTCAGAATGTGACGAGAGTTGTTATTGTTTTTTTTTTTTTTTTTTCTATCTTTTGAGAAAAACGATTGTTAATTAATAATTTTTTGTGGAGATTTAAAATTTTCCAAAGACAAAAAAGCTCGTAGCCGGAGAGGAAAGCGCGAGGAGCGACGAAAGGGAAAAAGCTGAACGCGGTGTGTCCGGTTTCGGAGATGAATGGGGAAAAGAAAAGTTTATGGTTTCATTCTTCCATTTCCCTGTTCTATCTTTGCGCGAGCGTCGGACAGCTGGAAAGAGGGATGAAGCCGGCGCATATCGAGGCGAGCGAGCAATTCGAAAGTGCGTGGAACATTTTCCGCCACGACGACGACGACGACGACGACGGACAATAACGAGTAGTACTGTGCTCGCGCCGTTAGCGAAGAAGGACGACACGGTACAATGGTTATCTCGATCTCTGCCGGACCCATTGTCATGTGGTTCCCTTCTATTTTTTTTTTCTTCTCTCCCTCCAACACGCGTCCACATCGCTCGCCATATCTTCCGCAGTTCGTTACTTTTTTCTTTTTGTCTCGTTCCATAAGGTTCCGTGTTCCCTTTTTCCCATATCGGTGCCACAGACCATTGGGAAACAAGGAAACATCTCCCACAACGTATACCAATCATCCCGCATTACAAAAAAAAAAAAAACGGGAGAGAAAAATTTGAATGCGAATTTTTCGTCGTTCGTTTGCACCTTTCAATGGTGGCTCTATTCACCGTCGCCCAGAATTACGACTCGAGCGAATGTCGTTTGAACAAAACAGATAAGAATGTCTGAAAAATTTATGAAAAAGGGATTTTAAAAAAATCAAAAAAATAGGGTTTCGAAATACGGCAGATAATGGCAAAAAAAAGAACCTTAGTGGTCTAATAAACCCGTCACTCGAAGGCACCAATCGTGACTTTCTTTTTAACAAATTTTTTTAATCCCTCGGAGAAATAAAAATGAAAAAAGCAGTGGAGAGTGGCGAGGACGGGCGGGGGTGTGTATGGTCCCGGCTCGTTCGCGTTACCGCCAATTTATATTGGCGTGCGAGCCGAACTAATTTCGGTAACAACCGCTTCGGGGCCAGATCGAATGAGCCCTCGTTTTCCCGGTGGGACGTAGCAGCAGTAGTGGCATCGAGTGTAGAATGCCGCCTCTCCCCTGATGCCCCGCCACTTTCCACGAGCACCGAATGGAACATCAAGTTTTTTTTTGCTATCCGCCTCCATATCTATAGCCGACACGTAGTGTGTAGAGAGAGAGAGAGAGAGAGAGAGAGAGCCCGTAGGCCACCCCTTCGGCCGTCCTGGTGAGCCTCGACAACCACGTCCACTGTTCGTACCAGGAGAACACAACGCTGCTGCAGCTGCAAGTGCCGCTCCGCCCGACACCGTCCAATTTTCATATTTCATTGAGTTTTATCGGGCCGCGACAGCGCCCGCTTAATTATCACGCTGCCTCTCGACTCCATATATCGCGTGCTTCTTCTTCCCTTCCACCGAGCTTTTTTTTTTTTCTTCCCTCTTTTTCGTATCCACCCCACTCGCCGCTACGACGCTTCATTTGTGCTCCATGTTAAGCTCACCCGGCTTCTTTTTATTTTTATCACTATGACGACACACAGATGTAGTAAATACCGGAAAGGAAATGAGCGTCGATGAATTAATTAATCTTTTTACAATTCCCCACTGAGAAATTTCATTCACTTATCTCATTTTTCCGGCGTGAAGTAGTGAATTATTTTTGCGGAAATCGGTCGAAGGGCGAAATTGTTTTGTTATTTTTATGTATTCCCAATTTTAGCGCAGCGATACGCGAAAGATTGCGTCGTGATAAGCTCTTGAGCTTGCGCGTCCTCGGCAGGTAAGCATTTAATGAGAGCTTTTTTGTCGAGGAAAAATGTAATCTCGTCGGTAACGATGAAAACGATTCTTTTCGGGAATCTCCATTGGGCCAAAACTCGGGATAAACATCGAGCGGTGAAATCGACAGAATTCCGGAGTGCAAGCTCTCGTTATTAATACTCTCAAAGCGATCCTGTGATCCACGTGGCCATTATACGATATCTCGCGTTATACCGCCCGAGCTCAGCCCGGAGAGGAGGGAGAGGCAGTGAAAGATTCCGTCGTATCGATACTGCCGACAGAATTTCGCTCGACATACCCGACAAGTTCGCGTTTTTTTTTGCCCCCTAAAAATCATAATAATAATCGTGATAATAAAAAGAGTATCCGGATGAAAAATAAAAGCCAACGTCGGGGTGCGGAGATTTCGCTTAGGGAAAAACGTGGGGGGGAAGTGGGCCCAGCGACGAGGTTCGGTATTTTTTTCGGCGCCTCTTTTCACCTCTCTCTCTCTCAACATCGCCAAATTTTTATGTGCGTTTGTGTCGAGCCACTCGCCCATACTCAGTCGGTGGAAAAATATTAATTACAAAATTCCGAAAGAGCGGTTTAACATCGAGCTTTCATTCTCGAAGAATTCCCGGGTAAGCCAAACTAAAAAGAAAAAAAAGGGAAAAAATTTAAACAAAGCTCCGATGTTTCCCTGTTCGTTTTGGTCGAATTTTTCGTTTTATTTGACGTTTGCTCGGGAATAAAGGTACAAAAATAAATTGATGACTCTGCGGAGCGTTTGGAATTTGAGTGTACCGTCGGAAGGGGCAAAGACAAAGTCAAACTCCGGGCTCTCTGGGTGCCTCGATTATATAACACGATATAAAGCCCTTTCGCAAATCGAGGGTCGCGAATTGGGTGTCGCTCGTTCGCAACGCACCCTTCCACTTCCATCCCCTATGTCGTCACGCGGGCGAAGCATGCGTCAATGAAAAGCGTAAACTTTGACGTGCGAAAGCTCCCCGCGTATGTTAATCCCAGCCCCTCGACGCCCAAATGATAAATATTAATCAAAGCACCTCCAGGCAATTAATAGACGTGCGAGGGACGCTGACGAGCGGCGTTGCGTCGAGATTATTATTGACCGGACACATCGCCGACGGGGTATTAATACTTCGACGAAGGTTTATATATATATATGTAGATACCGAAAGCTGCGTCTCGATTCGCGATAACACACGCGCGAATCTTGATTTCGGTACACAATGCCATCCAGCTTTGCTTCCGGATCTGTGTCACTTTTCATACGCTAATTAGATCGATGTCGCTCAGTGACGAAGTCGCTTCTGTCATTTGCATTAATCAAAGTACCTCTTCATTATATCGCACCGAGTACACATTCGAAAACTATTTAACGCGAAATACATCGTTACATTTTATCACTGAGCTGACGATAAGAAGCAAATGCGTGGAATAACTTTCGCTGCGACGATGCGAAAAATTCAATTGATTCGTGACAATTGGGACGAGCGGAAGAGTCATTCCAGCGAGTCCAAGTCCATTTTTTTTTTTTTTTTTAACGATCGTCGATACTTTGCTGTGAATTTTCATTGTGTGGCAGTGCAATTCCCAGCGTCGAGTGAATCACGAGTGGAGGGCAAAGCATGAGATGGCATCGCATACCGTCCCGTCCTCTCCCTCTCCTCCCTTCTCCACCCTCTTCCGCAAGCGAAAGCGTAGCTTTCATTGTCATATTTACAGAAGTAATGATCGAGCTTTTGATTCGGAGGTGCTCTCTTCCGTTTGCCAGAGGTCGGTGTGCTATCCCGAACGAATGGGTTAACGATAAATAAAAAAGGGAATAGAAAAACGCTCGAGGGGGAGGGAGAGACGGCGGAGGGAGGAAGGGAGGGCCAGTGGGATGGTGAGTGAAAAAAGGTCGATACGAGTGTAAACTGACGTAAAATAACTACGGGCGATGGTAGCGTGAAAAAGGTGCTTTTTCATTTGCACTCGACGCGCCGCGCGCTTGGATCGCCTCCTCCATTCCGCTCCTATATGTGCGGATGCGTTTTTGTGCGTTTAATTCCTTTCTCCTGCTCGTGTGTGCTTCTCCGGCGAGTTGTGCTCTCTCCTCTCTCACTCTCTCGTACATAGAATGCCTCCAATGTATATGTTATTTGGTGTGCTCGAAGCGCGAATCGTGTCCGCGATTAACGGCGCCATTGAGATTGAAAGGAATTTTCAAACGAGAATACGTGCCCTTTCGGTCAACAAAAAAGCACCCCCTATTTTCTTTTTCCTATATACCGTCACACGATTTTCCTAATTCGTTTTACTCCCTTTTAAACTAATTAATTTTTTTTTTTTCTTTTAATTAAATTAATATACATCTTTTTATTATTGAGATATATTTGGGAAGAGAACGAAAAATGGTGAATGTCGAGAGGTCGGAAACTAGAATAGCTCATAACCTGTGTCGTTGAGCCGATATTATCAGGAGTCATGAACTCTGTGGGTTTCCGAGGCCCCCATGAGGGCGATGTGGTGGAGAAGGGGTGAGCCCGACACGTCCGTTTTACGGCCTTTGGGGTTGCACACGACCCCGCCAGACATGAAGGGGTTGGTGTGACATACATACATGTATATGTAGGTGGAGCAGTAGCAGCAGGAGCAGCAGCACCAGCAGCAGTAGGCTCGTAACACTGCCGCTAATTAAACGATTAATCATCCAACGAACGACACGGGACTAACAGGTATACGCGGTGCGTATGTACATCGCGCGATGAATCCTCTATAGAAACTCCCTCTAGTACCGCTAACGCCGGACCAGTCTCGTTGCTGTCCAGTCAGCACGGCAAACTCACTCGTTCCATCACCGGGCGACCTCAATTTCCCCCTAAAAAACAAAACTATATTCGACGGGCCACCAATCACAAGTTTTTTAAGCCCTGACACGTCTATTTACATTTTTGACCGCTTCCACAGATGCATTAATCATTAGCCAACCCCGGAAAGCTCACCTAAACGCATTCGAACTTTGCGCCCTCGGTCACCGGAGAATTTCACTCGTTTTACATTGTTTCAAACGATACAAAAACCATTTCGATACATGCAATATAAGAACGAGGATTAACAATGTATCATAGAATCGACAAGTGATAGAGGTCCGTGTGTAATCAGACACTCTCGAATTCTCGCAATTTCCTATTGTTTCGAGCGGAAAAAAAAATATACAATTCATCGTTGGGTGATTTTCGATTGAAAAAATTAGAGCAACGATAGCAGATCTTCCGATAGGTTTTTTGGACGATTGAGTACATTTTGTTTTCCACGTATACACCCCCACATACACACACGTACAAACATATGTATGTGTTCTTTGGAAAGGCTCGTTTATATATCCAGCATAGATGACGTTTCGTAATCGAATAGCATCGTTCAATGGTGTGAGAGGATTTGCAATCCCCGCGATCGGACTGTCCATCGAGCGATCGCAGAGGAGAGTGTGTGTACACACACACACACACACACACACACACACATACACAGAGTTGCACAGTTTATCGGTCCGGTTGGGTAGAGCCGGTTGGCTCGACTCCACATGCACCCTGTGTGTTCTCACTCTCTTTCCACCCTCCGCCCCACACCCCACCCCACCCCACCCCACCCCTCCTCTTTTCGGCGTGCTCGCTTTCACGGTCCACGCGCCACGCTTTCGATTGTTGGACCTATCGATACTCGACATGCTTGTACCCGTCTATTATTCGTTGCGGCCAATGGTCACTGCGCTTTCCTACCCTTGGCTTCTGCTGCTCTACAGGCCTATGATTTGTAACCCTGTTTTCGACGTATGGTTCGCCACTGGAAGGCCCTCTTCGCCTCCCGTAAACAACCGCCTTTGGGCGACGTTTATACTCCTCCCGAAACAAGATTGCTACCTACGAGTTATACGAGAATAAACGAACCACTAAAAATGCTCCATCGGTATTCGTGCGGTGAACCTCGTGTAATCCTAACCGGTTGGCCGCCTTTGGATCCTCCTCGACGAGTCGAGAGACAAGGAAGAGAGAGAAAAAGGGCGCGTGTATCCTACTTCGGGACATAAAGAATATGAGACATCGAGACTGAGAGGTGTATCAGAGAAAAGCTCGGCCCTTTCGCCAGCTCCGAGCTTTTTCATCCCCCTTCGATTCACCCCTCTTTCAGCACCGATGCTGACAACCTCTCACGCCCTTCTCCCATCCCTTCTCACCGTATAATCCTTCGATTCTCCCATTATCCTGTTGTTTCTACGCGCGCGTCCTCCCAATTTATTATATTTCTTCCTTTTTTTTTTTTGTTTTTTTGTTGCCCTACGTCTCCCTACCCCCGGTAGATCCGCCCTTAAACCTCGACAGTGGGTTTTTCTTTTTCTTTTTCGTGGGATATTCACCCTCGACGCAAAAGCGAGAGAGAGCCTCGTCGAACCGAACTGCTATCATCCCCTGGCGCAATTCTTCGAGCGAAGGGTGAGAAAGCTCCCTCGGCGCTACAGGTGTCGAACGTGAGAGATACAGGTGTCGATGTGTACGTTTTGCCTCGCTGGTACGCGCTCACGTTTCTCCGCTACACACTCGACGATAACCCTTTCCATTCTCATATTGTATACTCCGCCGCACCTACCCCTACGACAAAACGTCCATGATAACTGTTATTATTCGTAAAATGGGGCTAAGGATCTCGAGAAAAACGTCGATTGGCTCACGTGATTCCGAGACCGGTCGAATAAACGACGAGGGCAACTTTTGCTTGGTAAATTATAACTTGGGGGTTGGAGGTTGGAGATATTGGAAAACGATTTGCATTGACTCCATGAAACGTAGGTTACAGTTGAGCCTTGACTAGCTTACGTAAGTAAAGAGAGGCACTCGAGTCGGGGACTTTATTTGTCCGGTGTGAGATAAAAAAAGGGTCGGTAACTGGCGAGTGACGATTTATGAATTAGGACAAAAACGACGACGGTTATGAAAAGCCCCTCAGGATTTTGGGGGAGTAGCAAGAGAGAGAGAAAAGGGGGGAGGGATCGTAAAACTAGAAAGGCGCAAGGGAGATGTTGGTGCGATTTGTCAAAAGGGCTCCTCGAGGAAAATAGCTCACGTGCGAGCGCGGAGAAGCTATTTATCAGCGTTGAGTGGTAAACTATCCTTGCGAAGAAACAGCATCCGAGTATCCATGGCAGTAAAATCCTGTCATGATTTAGGCCACTTGGAAAAGTGTTTAGGCAGAGAGAAATGAGGGACGGAGAGAACGATTGGCGAAGGGGTTTTGCGAGGGGGTGGGGGGGTGAGGTCAAGAAGACGTACTAAAGGTGGTAAATGGCTAGAGGCTATCTATTCTTTCTCGTTAGCTTCTCGGCTGGCAGTTTGATGCTTTCCGGTAGCGAGTCGTTTCGGTGGAGAATCGGGGGTGCGAGTAAACAAGCTCGCTAAGAGATCGGGGGCTGCGAACGAACAAACTCTCGCCTCGAGATTCGTTGAATGTACTGAAAAGTGGAGGAGATCCTTTTCTCCGGCGGGTGCACTCAGAAAATTAGCTGGACATTTTTAACATCCACTGCAACAGACGGTATTTTTGCTGAAGGGGAGAAGCAGCGGTACGCCCTTTCGACTCGGTATTTACTCGACACAACGAGCCAGGTGGTGAGCTCCGGGGCTTAGAAGTATTAAGAACTCGAAGCAAAGAGAGGAAGCCTCGGTGAGTTCGAAGGAAAAAGCTCGAGTATAGAAAAAAAAAAAAAAAAAGAAACGAGGACGAAGAAGATACGACCGCGAAGAACTTTTCTATCACCGAGAGTCCTCCCTCTCGCGAGTCGTGTACTCAGTGCGACCGGGGTGCACAATACAATTAAAGAGATTGCAAGGGTTTCGACGGGGAGGAGACGAAAGTTTGTCGGGATACGCGCATACGAGAACTGAGAGCGGGGGGGGGATAAAAAGCGAAGTAGCGTTGCCAGTAGCCGGAAAGGAGCGTCAAGGAAGTTGAGCTTTCCTCGGTGGGTGTATGCTCTCTCGTTTCCGCTAACTCTCCAAGTGGGAGAGCACCAAACAGCGACGCAACCACTGTTTGTCTTTCAATCATTGAATAAGTTGGACGCAGACGTCGCGCCACTTTATATCGGCTGACGTCTCAATCTTTTTGCCAACAGACCCTGCACAAAGTTGTTTATCCCCGTCCGATGGCTCTGCAAAATCCCTGACCATCAACATCCACCCCCCCGACCATCCACCACGATATTTTCGACTCTTGTCTCGCAAACTTCTCACTCCAATGGAACGCCATTTTCTCTCACAACACCCATGTATTCTCACTGAAATTTGCCAGCTTTGCAAGCTCCCAACCAATCTCGGTCTACCCAAGCGAAATACATAATTAAACTTTTTTTTATATCGCCAATAAAATATTACATTCAATTGAATTTATTCGAACTGCTGTAAAATCTCGAAACCGAATGCGACTGAATATTTTACGGAAGCTAAACTTTTTTACTCACTCCAATGAAATTTTTATATTCGAAAAAAAAAAACACATAAAAAAATGAATAGAAACTCCTCGTCGCTGTATATAAAGTCGATAAATTACAAATCCCTGTCTCGAGTATCCATTTTTCTAATGGAGGACCTTTCGAGGCGTTTGTTATTTCTCTCCTGGCTCAGTATTCCGAGCTTTTTGAGCCAAAATTACCATTAATCTTCAATCTTCAATGATCCATACCTCCAAGCGACTTACGCGGCAAGTATATATTCATTCTGGTAAGACTAGAAATCCCTCCCATAAAAAAAAAAAAAAAGGAAAAAGCTAGTAATATACTCAAAAGCTCCGGTCTCTGATGTACGAGATATCCTTGGTGAAAATTTTTGCGCGGCCGACGATAATTCGCGAACCGAAGCTTCGGATAATATCCGGGAGCTTGTGCATCAGCTGAGAAGCAAGTTTCTCTGGACAATTTCGCCGGAGTCTTCCCCGGACCCGGTGCACCGTGAAAGTGCCTCTAAGGAAGCGAGTGGAGTCGAGAGAAAGGACGTTCTCTCGGAGAAGGAGCGAGAGAATAAGGGCGAGGAGGAGCGAATAACTCGAATTTATGAGGTGTAGGGCCGCGCCAAATTCCCGAGCATATACTAGCCCCAGAGGCAGCATCCCCCGGAGCCTACTTACCCAGTTATTCTTCGGAGTCCTTGGTCTCTATCCCGCTCCTCTCCCGCACGATTCTCGTAAAGCATCGTACGCTTGGCACGCAAAAGCGTGTAAAAGAAAGAGCGAAAATCTTGGAGAACGATGCAGGGCGTGCCGCGCGAATGGTATTTACCCCGTTTACAGGCTCCTTCGCTCATAAACGTTTTCCTCATCCCACCGGAAGCTCCGCGAATCTCTTTCCCGCTCCGCGTCGAGAGACGACTGTTCTCTTCGACTTTACTTTATCCTCGTGACTTTCACGATGCTCGTCAATCTCTCGTCGCTCTCGAACTTTCACCCCTTTTCCACTCCGCAAGAGTACACATTGCGCGATTCCCTCCCTCAATGAACTTCGGTGCTCCCGAGTGATTTTTTTAAAAACCCTACGCACAAACGTCATGTCAACTCGGTTGGGGATCAAAGTTTCCTCGTAATGTTTCAGGGATGACGGGACCAAGTGCAAGGGAAGGTGAAAGTGAGAACGGAATTTGTAGTATCGATTGGATGGGGGCGAGGGAGGATGAGAAGAGGGTCGCGCGCGCGTCCAAGAAGCTCGAGGCATTCGCGAAAGGCTCAAAGCACCCTCCACGCGGGATCAAATATCGCGGTGAAACATCGAACCTCCCCAGCCGCGGTGGTAGCCTCGTCGGCCTCCGTGCTTCCTTCAGGAATGTTTTTCAGCCCCTCGCGCCACTACCAGGCCAATGAAACCAGTGAAAAGGGCTTTTTTTTTCTTTTACTTCTTCCTCTACGTGAAAAGAAAAAAGAAAGTTCGATTATTCCTCCTTTTTCGTGCTACCACGGGACATTCTTTCGCCGGAATTTTCTTTGTCATCTTTTGAAAATACGAGGGGGTGCCGAATGATTTACTAGCCAGTTTGAATAGGCGTCTTTCCTAAACGCGCTGCTTTCCACTTTGAGCAAACGTATTTTTTTTTTTTTTTTTTTCATTTATTCATAGACGATTAATTTGTCGTTTAAAAAAAAAAAGAAAAAAATCCCCCGACGACTGTCAAAGGTCGGTGAGTGGCCGCAATTTTAATATTTACGGTGAAGCTTGCGGACGCGAGGGTATTATTCGGTCGTTCGTTGTCTTCGTCTTCGAGCTCGAGGTACACGCGGGTGCGAGTTCGGAACTAATGGAATTAAGAAGCCCTTGGAAAGGCCGGGGCGACTGCAACCTCCTAACTGTCACCTGTCCCGCTCGTGTGCAACCCTCTGTTCCCGTCGTCGTCGTCGCAGTCGTCGGGTGTGCTGCCAGAGCTTCTACCGAACGAGCTTCACCCTTTCATTTGAAACGACGAGCTGCTTGTATCGCTGCGCACAGTGCGTTGCACACTCTATATCTATATATTCACGAGAAAGGAATGAGGCAAACGAGAGTATCGCAACCCTGACGCGACCGGGAACAACCCTGGCTGCTGCTGCTGCTGTTCCTCCTCTCGCCCGTCACCCGCTGTTGGCTTTGCCTTAACCAGATCCGACTACACTCTGCCCTATACATATATACGTACGTGTATATATATCTCTTCCTTTTCCTTCCAACCAACACTTTCTAATACATCTACTATGTAACCCGTACAGAGTCAGCATACAACAGAGCCACCCACCCCCGTAAGACGATCTGCCGAGGATTCAATTGACATCGTCCCTTTCTTACTCGAGCATTTCTCCTTCGCGCTTAAATCCAAGCCCCCGTCGCGAAATGTAGTAATCAGGTTTTCCGACAATCCTCACATTAGTTCACTGATTTAGATCGTACAACTTGACGCAATGTCAAATGTACCGAAAGGTTTCCTCGTATGACTTTTTTTTCGTCTGTTTGTTTAACGCTTCGAGGATAATCATTAACAGAGATGAATAATCGATTAGGGAACGTACAGATTCGATTGAAATTATACACTCGATCCCGGTGAGCATTATACGCCCTTAAATTCACCGGCTGTCGTGTGGTTGTTCAAAATTGAAGGTATAATGCTTGTAATTTGCGTGGACGTGGGGGTGGACGGTGCGGCGTATACTCCCTTAATTGAAATTCCGAAACACAGCGCGTGCAGAGTAAAATTTCGCTGACGAAGCTGGTGGTTTTGAGTCGCAAGCGAGGAGAGTAACTCGCCCTCGGCTCCGCGGACTCGTTCGAGTAACAGCTTTCAACCCCCGTCAAGGTTTTGGCGGGAGGAGGCGCGCGAGATGAACAGACCGAGAGGGCAACCCTTAATGTCCGTCATCGGCGGCGTAAAACCGACGGACGTTTCTGACGAATCGCCGAGGAGTCGTTTGCGTCGCTGTCACAGCCCTCGTGTCTCATCGGTGTTGCATTTTATTTTGTTCGCTTCATCATCTTCCTCTTCTTCTTCTTCTTCCTCGTCGTCGACGGAGATTTGTGTAAAAAGGCGCTTGGCACACCTAGCGCAGATAAGCAACCTTTGCACTGCGAAGCTATAAGGAAAAAAAAAAGAAAAAAAATAGTAATAGTGTGACCCGAGGTCCGATCGCGTGTCAGCCGGATCGATCCCTCGACCTCGTGAACGAAGTTAAGGGTGGAACGAGGAGAGGAATGCCTCGCCGGCTTCGACCCCGTGACGAAGTTACAACCCCTGTTCTCGCATGAATTTTTTCTAGCGCCCTTTATGGCTCGTTAAACGTCACGGCGTCACGTAGGGGGTAACGGCAACAGTAACAGCAACAGCGGCAGATGTAGTGGTACCTGCCGGTAGTGGTCGATTGGGGGTGTGAGGTGAGCGAGCGAGTGCGAGGTGCACGAACGCGACTCATCAGCCCGAGGGGACGACGCCCTGTACTACTGAAACACGTCCTATACCACCACCACTGCAAAATGTGTTCTCGCACCTACGTCACTCACGTGCGGTGCAATAAAATATTACGCATTGACGCGTGTAGTCTGTGCCGAGAGTTCTCTCTCTCTCTCTCTTTTCGACTCTCGGCCGTTCGACATGGGGCTTTTAAATTCGCGGTGTAAACACCGAAGCTCGTTAACTCGGACGTTAAATTGAATGCCGAGGGGTTGCAGCGTGGTTCACACCCCTCTCAGTGTATGGTGCGAGATGAAGGTATGGGAAACATTTCTTGGATGACAGAGAGCGTTGGAATTTGTTTGAAATGCACTTCTCGGTAAACACGGTTTCAGTTTTTTTTTTGTGATAAGATTAAGGACAAAAAAACGGTATACCCTCTGATGTACATTGAAATAATGAGCTTTTGTTCGAAACACGAATGACGAACAAAGTGGCAGTGATTTGAGTAATGCGCGGCTCTTCCGTTCCCTTACGAAATAAGGGTTTTCAATTAGGGTTTTTTGAGGTAGATGTTACAGTCGCGCGAACGAGAGGAAAGGGTTGCTTTTCGTTGGGGTTGTGCCCACTCTATCTCGTTTCCATCGCACGATACTGGAAACATCGTAAACCAACTAACGATGCCAACGGAAGAGAGGGAGAGAGAAAAGAGATCGAAAACTGGGGATCGAAGCTGTGGCAGCGGACGCAATGGGTGGAGGAAGAGGAGACAGAGGGCTCTGCGCTCTCTATAGAGTGCTACTGGCGCTCTCGTGGTGGTGCTGTTCTCTCC
Source organism: Clistopyga incitator (assembly GCA_947507545.1). NCBI lineage: Eukaryota > Metazoa > Arthropoda > Insecta > Hymenoptera > Ichneumonidae > Clistopyga > Clistopyga incitator. The sequence goes on along the minus strand of OX382188.1, from coordinate 690,716 downwards.
ACCCAACCAACCCACCTGACAAACTCCCATTACCTTTACATCGGCCGTTAAGCCGCTCCCAGCCAATCGGAAAACGATATCCGATAACGTAAATCTTCGAACGATACCTGTACACCGAGTGGCAGGTACTCTCTCTCTCTCTCCCTCTCTCGTAGATCTATAACTCTGCGCCGCATCTGTATTGAATATACTGTCCTATATGCTCGCAAAAGATACTCAACTATTGGTTAGACAAATAACAAAACCCGAGCACATGAATTATATATTCCCGACGAAACATACGGAGAGATATTTATTCGCAAGGATCCAACGAAAATTCAAAGTATTGCTTATAAAACCAATGAAAATGTATCTGAAATTAGTAAATACAGCGTCGGAATATTTCTTCGATACAGATTTACATTGATAATAAAAATAATAATAATAATCAGTGCACCAATATTAAACGACAATGTTTATTTCCTGCTGTCCTTTATGCGATAAAATAAACAGGATGTGAACAAAAAATGGCCTTTTTTTATATATCGGTGAAAAAAATAAAATGTTTCGCTTGTAAAAGTTAGTTGTCATTGGTAAACGTGGAAACGTGACGTCCCTGGGACACCGGAAATACAATAATGCTAATGATAACTGCTCCTATATTTGTCGAAAGTGCATTTTCCACAGATTTCCGCTGCAGTATTTACCGCCAGATATTTCGGTTTTGACGCTTGACAGTTTATTTCGATTGCTAAAAAGGTTCCACGAATTTACCGTTACATAGTTGTAAATAATAATTAAATGCCATTGACGTTATGTGATGCAGAGTATAAATTCGTCTTTGATTTTTTTTTATTTTTTAATTCAATAAAAAATCGCAAAACTCGTGGGCGAAGGAAAATAAAAAAAGAGGTTGGGGGTGTGCATGAAAGAAAATGTAAAAATATCGGCGTGTAACGATATCACCCCGTGGCCGAGAAAGCGAGGCAAAAGAACCGTCGGTATACATGTCCCGATGTCGTGTTTTCTCAATATACCTCGAGGTACCTGGCACCAAAGCTCACATCACGAAACTATTACCTGCAAGCTCGGGCAAAAGTCAAGCGCAGAGTTACAGCCTATATAGTATCGCGAGGGAGGGAGGGAGAGGGAAGGTTTTGAGATAGAGAAGAGCCCAAGGGGGAAGAAAGGTTGAGGGAGAGGGTAAAGAGGTCGAAAGCGACGGGGTCGCGTTCCGCAAATGGGCCTCCGATCGTCCTCGGTAAATAAAGCATCCCCGTGCCTACTTCACGGGCGTTCAACACCCATTCCCATGGTACCATCGCCTACCATCGTCCGCCAAGACGTTATACACTCTGTACCTCTCCACTTACTCTGTATACACTATTCCTTAGCCACTCTTCTCTCTCTCTCGCCCTCCTCTTATTTACGTACTCTTCGAAGAATCGATAGCCGAGTGCCTCGACGATGTAGAGTCAGAGGCTATAGATCCTATGAAATTTTCACGCTAACGCATCAGCTCCGTGCGCGATACCTCTTCTCCACTTTCACTCGATAGATGCTGATGCTGTGTTGCACCAGCTACTCTCTCTCTCTCTCTCTATACACGAGGATAGAACACGCGAGTATCTCCCCCGAAAGGAGCAACTCGCACCCGAGTAGGAAAACAGATAAAACGTGACTGGCTGAATAGCTGCGCGGTTGTTTGCTCGCTGGATCGGCTTTCAAGCAATTTATCGAAAGCCACTCAACCCCTACCGTCTGTTCTCGGGAACTTATCTATCATCGATAGACATTAAATTACGGATACATTCCCAAAGCGAAAAGCCTTTAGTCGATTGGTATTTTGAGAATTGTACTGCAAGTTACGAAATCCTTTCGGCACACGTCTCGTTCGATGTGTCACTGAATGTGTGCATCTTTGCCATGTGTATGTATAACTGTATATAAACGAAGAGCGAGGAGAGAAGGTCAGAGATCATACGTAGGTCGAACGCGAAAGCTTATAGCGCGACCCGAGCTTTTATTATAGAATTTTGATGTATCCGAGAGTCTCGAAATAGAAAAGCTCCACAGCGGATTGTTCTTCGTGTCGAGTCACTCCATCCCTTATTCGTTCCTCCTTATCATTCCCTTGCACCGAAAGACGATATTAAATCGCGATACCTCGACGGGTTTTCCCCGCTGTCGCCGAGGTCACCGTGCTGGCATTGCCAGATATTTAATATAGGAGCCTACACGAGCTGTCTTACACAGCTGCACGGCTAACGTTTCCTTATTCATTCTGTCTGACCAAAAAAGGACTATACCACTTTTTACATCAACGAATATACCGCGGGATAACGCTGCAAACGAAGTTGTTTCACGAATTCAATGACACGTTTCCTTTGATATAATTGCTTTTTTCATTCGATCATCAGATGTACCGGTGAATTTATGAATTATTTTGGGGTAGGTGACACCCCGGGAGGGCGGAAAGTACGCGGTGGAGTGGGAGGAAAGGCCAAGTCTCGCCGGAAGTTAGCCCAAAGGGGTGCAAGTCGGGTTTACTCTCGGGGCCATAAATATAGGACGAAAGCCCAACCCCTTCCTTCCACGACTGCAGCCCCTACGACCTGAGAAGCTGTTATCCTACCGTGGAAAACCACGAGAGAGCCGAATCCGTCGTATCTCACTCCGATAGCGCCGCACACGGTTTAGCCAGATATACTGTAACGTGGCATGTGCAACCCTCTCTTCTTCTCGACCCTCCTCCCCCTCCTCCTCCTCCTCCTGCTCGCCATCCCGGTTCGCCTTGTTCCACGAGAGAAAACCCCCATGAATATTCAGGTCACAAGACTATTTCGCGAAAGCTCCGTACGTACCCAAAGTGTGTGAGTGCATTGCATTGTCTCGGCGTATTGGAAAAGCCCGTGACAGTAGTAACAGCCAGCGGTATACAGACACGAAGGAAAAAACCGAATTTGCGAGGCAAAACCAAGTCCCGCCGTTATCGCTGGAGGGGCTGGGGTAAAAGAACAAAAAAAATTGCCAAAGATACGAGGGGAAAAAAGGAAGAGACGAGGAAAGAGCCTTGGAAAAAAAAATCTCGAGGAGGCGCGGTTATCGCTTTGCAGTCAACGTACGTCATTTATTAACGGAAGGTGTTTGTAACGGAGGGGTTATTAGGAACGTGGAGTTTTCGAGGGTGTCGGCAAAGCAGACGCACGATTGCCTCCTTCGTTCGATCTCCTCGTAGGCGGTAAATCATCGAGCAATTATTGTAGACCGGAGAATCGATTGAGGGAGAGCCCTCAGACTCTTGTGAAACACCTCCGGAATATCGAGAGGGTGACTCCTGCCGCGCTTCTTGCCTTCCACCGACTCCTCCAAATTGCAAAGCGTTTTTCTCTTCGCCCCATCGACTTCGTGACCCAGTTTATCTCCCGGAATACGTTGCTCGGACTTTTCATTTGACGTTTAACATTTTTTTTTTGTCTTCCTCTTTATCAAAAGAAATATCTAAAAATGATTTTTCATTCCGAGTAATATCGTGTCGTAAGAAATAGGGCTTTCGAGGGAAGTCAAGTGAGATTGTCGCAATTTAACGCGCACACTCTGGCGAGAGCTGTAACAGGACGTAAATCGATGTTGTAATAAGGCAGTAGAGTTCGGAGTTTGGCTACATTTGTCAAGGGCACCCTAGGGATGACCCACCGTAGATTCCGCGGGGCGATATATATATATATATAGACACGGAGCATTTGTTCCTCTTGCGGAAGCATGCGCCCCAGTGGCAGAGAACTAAAACGTAAAAGACAGTGGTCTATGGTTGAGGAAAGGGCGTCGTGAAAAGCAAATCAAATGACAGCCGAAGACATAGACGATTTCGAGAATACACATATATACGTGTATACGCATATACAGTGGTATGGAACGAGTTTGGGGACACTTGGACCCCTTGGCGTGTGATATTTATTTTATTCCTCGTTTCCTTTGATATCCGTTCGTCTCGCCTGCGGCTTCGGCAAACACACGGTATAGTGGGCAATAAAGGAGTTTAGTAGAGCTGTAGGACTCGAGCCGTTGGAAGGGAACGCCGGAAAATCCGTAATACGCCAGAGAGAAAAATAGTAGAAATCGAGCGTAACACGTACACTAAAAATCTATAATAAAATTCGTCGAATGAAGGACGTTGAACGAGAAAAAATGAATATCGACACACACCCCGGATCCCGTAGGATCATTCCATACCGATTCCGCCGCAGGGATTCAATTTCAACGCAAAATCCGACTACAAAAGATTCCCAAGTATTTTTCGATAGAAATAACAAAATTCTCTCATCACTGTAACATCGTCAGCGGTTTCATTTATTTACGGCTCTCGTTCGTTGAGTAGCGAACGCTAACCGGAAGAATTTTAGTGGAGAGCAATTCCACAGTCGTAACTCGCTGCGAAATAATTAATCAGCAATTCACTCATTGCCTCTCTTCCCTCGTTTTTTTTTTTTTTTTTTTTTTACAACTTTGACTGTTTTTTTTTTTAACTTCTTTTGACGACCTTTGGTCCATTCGCTAAAAATGGCCTCTTTTGTGATAAAAGTAAAGCACAAAAATTCGAAATATAAGAAGGAAACGTGCGAATGGTCCAATTTGTGTGGGGGTTTGTTATCTTGGCCGGGAGAAAAATAAATATGAGAAAGGAGCTTGCGGGTAGCTTTCGCCTGTGAGAGAGCCATTTCAAAAGGGTGCTTCGGGAACCGCTCGTGCCAACTTAAGCCCCCTTTCTCCGGCCAAACACAACGTTTTCGGAGCCTTCGTTTCTGTGAAGAAAAAAAAAAAAAAGTCTATATGGTTTCGTAAATATTCACGATTTTAGTAATATTCAGTATATTATTCAACATCCATATATTTTTTTTTTCTTTCAAACTTGCTTAACAATAAAATCAGCAAAATTGTCTGATTATGCTCAGCCTCGTCCATTGAATTCTCTTATTGCTTTCGAGACCCCACAAAAATGTGTCGTGATAAAAGAGAAATATGAAAATTAGAAAATGAGAAGGGAACGTGGGGCTCATGCAATCCATCTGGGGGCGTTATCTTGGCCAGGAAAAAATATATATATATAAAAAAAAAAGAGCTTGCGAGTTGCTTTCGCCTGCCAGGAGGCCATTTCATCGCGGGAACCAGCGGTGCCGGCCTGATCCCTCGTTTGCCCGCAGCCCCTGCGCTCGCTCTAGCGACCACGACGCGGTAGAGAACTCGAACCTGTAAACTCTGTCTTTTCGCCCTCTCTCTCTCTCTATCTTGCCTCGTGGAACGGGCGCATCAAACAAAATGCTCAGACTTTGATTTAACTGCTCGAGATGTACCGGGAGGTGGGGGGTGGGGGTTGGAAAGTGATGCAAAAGAGGTGGGGGGAGGGTGTTGAACGAGGAATGGCAACAAAGGTATAATGCAAAGAATAATGAAAGGGCATACTCTTGTTCCTGGAAAGCACGTAGACGCGAAAGGCTCAAGAAATATGGTTCTCTGACTTATCTCATGCTTCGACACCTCTTCTGTTTTCATTAAAAGCTCTGCTCTCGTCATTCCGACAATCTTCTGTCTTTTTTTTTTTTTATACGTCTTTATTCCACGAGAAAAGGCGATGTTGGTTGGCGAACGATAGAAATCATCTTTTATTTATTTAAATAATTGTCGTCTCTCGAAGGGAAGACATTTAAATGTGCGATTCGTTAATCCCGCTTATTTGTACTGGCTTTAATTTCTTAAATCCAGGGTTTTTGCTTGCTCGGCAGTGTCGGCGGAGCAACAGCTTCTGATTTACCATGATTTAACAGTGGCACGAGGTTGTTCGAGGAGACGCGAGAACGGTTAACGATATCCAAACAAGGCTTCCTGAGGGAGGACATGCAGACAGTAGAAGCGGAGAGAGAGAGAAACGTCGGGCGTCTCTTTCACTCGCCCGGCTTTCCTGCCGAGAGCTGTCGGGCAAAATTACGTTGGCAGTCTCGCAAATAGCTCTCGATTCTCGTGGGAATCTCGTGGGAGGCTGGCCCGAGTGCGAGAGTGACGCACTGCCGAGAATTTAACGTCGTTTCAACGTCACTTACTCGCTGACGGGGCGCGCGATGCTCTGCACAAACCGAGATAGCGGCTCGATGCTTTCTCTTGTTCCGCTTCTACCGCGTATCCCCAAAAACGAGCGAAATCTCTCCTCTCTCTCTCCACCAGATGTCTTACGCCATTCGAGACGCGCCCCGAGCCTTTTCCTCCCCAAAACTTCACTCGGCAACCAAAAAAGATCCACTTCACTCAACTACATTCTAGTCAATGTGAATCAATTTCCTCATTCGAATGTCGAACGAATAAAGGCTGTATTAACCAGGCTTTAGCCGGCTGTGTGTGTGTGTGTGTTGTTTCGGGACTTTTCCAGAGATAAATCGAGCGTGAAGGGGCACAACTTTTTTACAGACTAAATCTCCCGACTAAAGCGACACCTCGCCGTTTCCCCGACTTGAGGAATGTCCCTCGTGTAAGCTCGCCTCGTGTTTTAGCGCTGGTCGAGAAGGCCTAAAGTGGAGCTTTTACCGAGACGAAAGAAAAAATCGAGTTTCTCGTCGCGCGCTCCCCTAAATCTCGAGAAAGAACCAGCTGTGCTTTACGGTCACCGTCTCTCCTCTCTCTCTCTCTCTCTCTCCGTCTCTCCACTGACTCGCAGAAGTATCCTGAACTTTTATTTCTCCTCATCCACAACTCGGCCTGTTATTCTTCCCCGGGGACTATTTATCGCACTTTTAATTGCTTTTATGATTGATTCGCTGCGACCGGATAATAATTTCTCGTTGCTTTTATCGTTACAGATCGAGGACGCCATGCTGATGTTCGACAAACAGACTAGCAGGCACAGAGGTAAGTCTTTCACGATCTATCCTCTCATTTTAATCGATATTTTTCATCGATACCTTCGAGACTACAAGTAGGGGGATGATGATGCTGAGGACCTGTCGAAGGTGTCGAGTGAAATGAAGAGGCATAGACAAAAACGTCTCGAGGAAGGCTGCTCGACTGATTTACGTTGATGCCCAAATGGTTCGCTGCGTGAGTCGTGAAAATATGAAAAGCTTTGGCCTCCTCGTCGAGAGGGTGGAGGGCAGGGGGTAGATAGGTAGATAGGATGATAGAGGGTGGCTGGTACGGACGGTGGTATGGTGTGCCATCTGCAGAGTACCAACAAAATTTTATGGGGTGATTTGCACGTGCAAATGCCCCCTCCTTTGCCCCCTCTCCCTCTCTCTCTCTCTCTCTCTCTCTCTCTCGACGTTGCCTGTTGGCGACGGGTATCTTGGCGCTTGAGGGAAAAACCGCTCGCTCAGCTCTTCTTTTCCCTTCTCTCGGTTATCGCAACCCGAGAGCGGAGACGCGACGAGGACTCCGGCAACGACACTCCTCCGCTTTCATAATTCAGCCGAAGAAGAAGTAGGGAAAAAGGGAAGGAATAAGAATAAGAATCAGCCGGGATAAAATACTTTGCAAACACTGCGAGTTCACAGGGTGCAATGATCCTGCTATAAAATTCCTCGCCGTTGTTCCCTCCCGCGAGAGCGATCGCGCCATGAAAATAAATCAATCAACAAGCTTTTCGACAAGTTCGAAAATACCGGGGGCATTTGCAAATGAAAATGCTTGCCTCGAAACATCGATGGAATTCGTGACATCAACGATTCACCTACATTTTTGAATATTGAATTACAATGTTTCGATAATCAGGGGATTCAGTTTGGAAAAAAAGTAATATTTCTTAGGATACTCGAACGTAACATTTGGATCGCTCGTCCAGCGGTGAATTGAGTGATTGGAGGGAGAAGAAGAAGAAGAGAAGAAAAAAATCAATGAAATTGCGAGAGCCGTAAGTGGGAATAGGGCAAAAAAGCGGAACATCAGAATCGAAAGAGTGTCAGTTGGCACCCGTGGTTTTACTGCTTAGCGGGGAAGCCCCTTATCGCCGAGTCGGCTTGCGGGCTTCCCCCGGGTGTCTGGGGAACCATAACTTTTGAAACGTCCTCGGGGTCCCACAGCCAATCATGCTACGCATAACAACGAAGTGAGCGTGGAGAATGGAGAACGCAGCGACGTATAGAGGGCGGTAAGGGCGGCGAGAGGAGCGCCGGAGGCTGTCTTTTCGAAGAAAGAACGAAGCCCAAGTACCCGGGGTGTTCTTCCGGGGGTATCGGTTGACGAAGGAAGAGGGATAGATAAAAAAACGAGCGTGTTCAAGTCAGAATGTAAGGAGGGGAGGAGGAGGAGGTGGGAAAACGTTCGGGCCATGCGGTATTACATCGGTGATAGGGCAGCGAAGCGTTAGGGTCTCCCTCGTCGACCTCCGCCGCAGCGTATAACGCAGAAAAGCGATGAATACACGTGCCGATGCAACCGGAAATTACTTGGAGCTTTACCGCAACCGCTCGCTCTTTTTCGCAGCGATCTCGCGGCCCGAGTATAAAAAAAAAAAAAAAACCATGTAAAAATGGCATCAGCCAGAGAATAAAAAAGAAAGGGAAGGGAAGAAAAAAAAGGAGAAATATATGTTGTATCGAATGAAATACGAGCCAACCGTTTCGGTTGTGAATTAAATAAACATGAAAGCCAGGCAGGCAGTACAGTTTCATACTTCTGTGAAAATGTTTTGAAATATATATTTTTGGTATTCAATAGAGATTGAAGAGAGAGAGAGGGAGTCGGGAGGTGGAGGGAAGAGGGTTTCTGGTTGCGCGATATATTTGGAAATTCGTCTCTACTTTACTCGGTGGCACTGTAAATTTGAAGGGTTCGCGTGAGAGCGAGGGCGCTGCTCACCGAGCAGTTTCAACCTCCATATAAGCCGTACAAGTTGGGCTCTTTCGCTATGCTCGGGATGTGTGGTATTGCGGGCGCCGGAAGTTCGCCGAGGACTTGCGATGAATGAAATATCGAGTTACCAGTGTATAATATATCGCGACCTCTTCGCTCTTTCCCTTCTTCTCATTCACCCCCTTCGTGTACACCCTCGTCGCTGCTGCTGCTGCTGGACTCTCTCTCTCTCTATATATATATATAATACACTATTTCAAACACCCGTCGTCCTCAGCCATTCAAGACTCAGCCGCTTCGATAGAAGCTACCTCGATAATCGTGCACGATCGTCGAGGACAGCCCCGAAGTCGTTGGGGTTGGTGCTCCACTACGACAAGACCCGATAATCGTACGCTCCTTCAACTACTTTTCCTCACTTTCCGATATTCCTTAACATCATATCCCCGCTGGATTCCCTTGCAAAATGCTCCTCATTGAATCGATCATTTCGGTCGCTTATTCTGCATCTTTCAACAAGATGGAATTTACAAATGAAATATATTTGTGGGGTGGAAAGTGATACAGGCATCGTCGGGAGATGCACTTGTTTAGAGGTTGTCGAATTCAGAGTACGCGACGATATTGAGAAAGCGTTTTCGTTGCGGAAAGAAAAAAAAGAGAGAGAGAGGGATGGAAGTGAGAGCTTCTGTGGTGGTAGGAAAGGAAAGGAAGCTGAGGTAAAGGGAAGGGAAGGAAAGTGAACGGAAGGGAAGACGAGAATGAGAGCGAGAGGAAGGGTGAGTCCTCTTTGAAAGCCGCACGTAATCTCTCTCGCGGTGACATCCAATACCATTCCCATCCAGTAGGAGTTGCTGCAGCAGCAGCAGCAGCAGGTCTACCAACATCAAACTACGATTCTGCAAAGCACTAGTCGCCCTCGTCCTCCGCAAGCTTCACTACGTTCCTACGATTTTCTGCCTTCCACTACTTCCCTCTTCGAGTTCCAGATTCCGCGATATGGCACTTCCCACTAGCGACTTCTCGCTTACTCTGATTCTCCCTCACGACACTCGACCTTCAGCTTTGCAATCTGTGGGTGCCCGGTGACGTTGGTACCCGTACAATACACGGATAAGGAAGGGATAGGTGTAGTTGCGTCGATTTCCACGTCAGTCCTCCTCCCTTTCCTCCCTCTCCTTCCATGCGTCACTTTCTATATTTCCCTTTGCTTCTTATTTTCCTTCTCGTTATTCCTCTTTCCCTCGATCAGCTCTCCGCGCTATTGGGAATCGATTTGAAAGCATTCTCGAGGAAATATAACCTCCTCTCGCGCGCACTCCCTCGTACTCTTCGACGGCAACGAGTTGTCGACGTCTCGAGATTTTCGCGTTCGCTCACTCGCCTTTTTTCCACACTCAAACTCTCCCTCTCCGCTCCTCTCCTCTCGCCGGTTTTCTCTGTGGGCTTGCGACGTGTCCTGATATCTCGCGCTTTCCAGCACCGACCGTACAACCAGAGGCGACAACCCTCTTGAGCCCCATGGCTATCCCAAGCTGACACTACTACCACGACGTCCCCGACGACGACGACGGCGACGACGTCGACGACTACCCCCTATTTATTTCCATCGATTTCGTCAGCTCGACGCCACCTTCTCCTTCTCTCCCTCTTTCCTCACTGTACGATCCTCGCGAGTGATTTTTATCGTCGAGAGTCTCTCGCGGGAGAAATGCATGGGAATTGGAAAGGCAACGGGAGGAAAAGCTCGAGTTTGCATGGGGAGCGATCGAGAGTTCGGTACAAAGTGGATACGTATTACAGGGTTCCGGTAATTCATCCGTGAAGTTCAGTGAGATGAGAATCAGTGATATTCTATATTATATTATAAACATTTTTTTTTTTTTTTTTTTTTTCGGATAGGAAAATATTGAATTGGTGTGAATCTCTCGAAATCCTCCAAGTATTATTTTCGTTGAGCAGGCCAATGAATGTAAGCTCGAGCTTAGCTATGCGGTAATATCTTCCAAACAATTTCGCTTTTCGCGATATATATCGAGATAGACGTGGCCCTATGATTTCCACGTGGATGGACAGCTCGAAGAGGAGACGAGCTTTTGTCAGAGGAAAGGTGAGCAGCGCCTGAATACACGTATGTGTACACGAGTGTGGGAAAAGGGAGGAGAAGCTCTCTCACTACAGTCGACGGAGTCTCGGCACGAATTACGTGAGCTTCGCTGACCAAAGGATCCTCTCCTCTGCTTTTCCTACGAAGCCCTCCCGCGGCATGTAAATACGTACAACCGTCGAGTATTTCGATCGGTTATTGCATCCGAAGAAAGACTCTACCCAAGTGCAAGGAGAAGTGCATCCTTTGACGCGGTATAACTCGATGCATTTCGCTCTTTTATGCCACCATCTGTCCGTTTATTTCTCCCATCGTTTCCTCTCCGATTGACATTTAATTCCATTGAATAAATATCCCGAAAGAGAGACGAAAACAGAGAACCAGTCGCGGGGGAATAGATCGATTGTTTTTTAGTTCACTGGGACATGGAAACTCCTGGGGCACACTATTTCCGATACGAAAATAACAAACGAAAATACAGGAAAACGAGAAAAGGTAAAAATGGATACACCGAAAAGGACAAAAGTAACGTGCCAAAATAAACTGTACAAAATGAAAGAGAGAGGGAAAAAAAAAACACATTTAGAAAATACTTTTATTGTCCAATGAATCGAGATTACCGACGAAATGTTATAATTTTGAGCAAATAATGATTCACAATTATTCATAATTATCGTGGTCGTGATGAATATCGTTTATCCACAATAATTAATGATAATTAATGTAAAGAAATACTTTTTTCAGTTTATAGTTGAGTTGCATCGGTAACACGTGGCGTATCCCCAGCCGAGGATATCACCGATCCAACAAAGCATCGCCGAGGATCCCGAGAATTTCGGAGTTTCCAGCAAATGTCGGTCGTGACAACGAGGAATCAGACTGGAGAGATATATAGAGGCAGGAAGGCGAGCGAGGCAAGACAGAGAGAGAGAGAGAGAGGGAGGAGTACGAGAGAAAGCCTCGACAGCGGCACTTGGCCGCGCTTTCCACGTCGCTGCTGCAATTACTACGAAGGACAGAGTGAGAGCTTGCAGCAGAGCCACCAGAATCTCCAAAGTCTCTCGCGCTCAGTCGTAGAGCACCGGAGAGACGAGAAGAGACAAGAGATGCCGAGCTTTCTCTCTCTCTCTCTTCGCCGGTTGGAAAGTTCTCGACGCCGGATGTTACGGCGGAGCGAGAAGCTGCCGTCTCCTCACGGCTCGACGGTTTGACGTAATCCAGAAGGCGAGGCGGAGGCTGCTATGGAGCGAGCCAGGCTTCGGTGGTCTTGGCTATCGGACAGGAAAACCGAGGAGTCGAGTCTCACTCCGAGTCTGTCTATACCTTACTCTGATACTCGTTCTATCTCTATATTCTGTGCTATATATCACATTATATATATATACGTATGGTTGGGGTGGCGCTTCGCTTTCTCTACCTCACAGTTGTCAAGCTCGCGTGGCTCGCGCTGTAAACCATACCAACTCCTTCGCGTATGTCGCGCGTCCGTTTGGCCGTTCGGGTGAATAGTTTCCGTGCTCGATTTCTGGCGCGATTCCTCTCTTCCACCGGTATACACCCGGCATTCACCGTGTATATCCGTTCCCACAAGCGAACACTTGCTTCCCACCGAGGGGAGGGGAGTTCCAAGGGTTTCCGGATAGTTTTCGAAGCACCGACCCTTTCCGGTGCAATCCCAATTCAAACGTCGCACTCTCCAGTCTTCCGGCTATCGGCTGCTCATGGAGAAAACTTTGATGGGCTATTTTATTCACTGGAATTTTGCCGATGGTGATGATGGAAATGGAGCTTGCAAAGTACTCTTCTTACCTCCGCAACGTGTGCCACGTATTATATTCAAGTATGGTTTTGAGGGCAAGAGAATCGAGTCGTCTTTGGTAGATCGAAGTTATTAATTAACGGGGGATGAAATCGAGTCGGGTTCGGTAGATGAAACTGGGCTGCGCATAACAGAAGGGTCTTGTATACATGCATGTATATTATAGCTCGAGAGAAAGAGAGCTTTGCCGTCCAGCCGGTGGTCGGATATTCGTGAGTTTTATCGTTCGCCCATTCCCCAACAGCGATATGCTGCTGCCGGAGAGAGAGAGAGAGGCGGCGGAGGGTCTGGGGATGAGCCCCATGTCGGCGTTCCTCGCATAAGACTGGACTAAATTCGGTTCTCTGGCTCGCCTTCGCTCTATATACCGAGCTTGTATAAGGGGTGTATAAAAAGCTTTACTGGCTACAATCCGGTGCACGTGTTGCTGCCTCTGCTGGCGTGAAAGCTCTCGCTCCTTTCCTCTTTCACCTCCCTTCGTCTTTCTCTTCCTTTTTCGTTCACCGGATCGCTTCGGGCAAACTCCACTGTACCCACCACCTCCAGTTTCAACAGTCCCGACAAACTTTCCGGATCATTTTCACGGAGTCTCTTTCGCTATGTCAATAATTAATAGACACCGAGCTTCCCAGTTTCCCGTCAGCCGGATAATAGTTCCCGGACGCTTCTATTCCATGCGCAAAGGAACACTACACTCGAACTTTCAATTTCAACCGTTACTCCCATATATCCACTGACATTTTCCTACATTTTTTATAAACTCTCCCGACTATTCTTGTCGTTTCGCCATTCGACAATGGATTTCGACGAAATATGTGAAAAGTCTCGTACGCACTGAGAGAAAAAAAAAAAAAAACTAATGAATCCACGAGTAGTTAGTTCCCATGGTAGCCAGACACGCTTCTGATCCTCGCTGCGAATGGAATCGATATACTCATAGGAGAATTCACGGGAGCGTAGTATAACTGCCCCTATCTCTCCGAGTGGAGAGATCCCGACTGGATCGTTGATCGAGCGAGGGAGCCTGGATTCATCCGGAAATGGATTGCAAGCCTCCGGTCATACCGACACATCCACCGCACGAGTACCATCGTCTCTCGTCATTGTTTCACTCACGTTTCTCCTCGCTTCCACCATCTCACCTAACAGAGAGAGAGAGAGAGAGGAGAGCCTGCCGAACGCACCCTCCGCCCGCAGCCAGTTCCTGTACTGGATGTACCTACTAACTTGAGGGATGCGTGCTCCGTCGACTCGAATAGCGAAATACCTCGTGTCTACAGTACGGACCAGGAGAACACGATGATTTTACACACCTGGATATGTTCTCCCTCAAATGGCACGAGAGGCCCGACGCTTCAGACTCGCCCTCGAGCCCTATGGAACATTGGAGTATCGATAACGATAATTGCGATCGGCGAAAGCGCACACGCGAGCACCACTCCGAGGGAAATGGTCCGGGTCTTCCTTTATCGCTATTCATATTGTAGTCCGATGGCGAGGGTCGTCTCTGTACTGCCTCGTCGTCTGCCGATGTTGCGCCTGCCACTGCCGCCTCGGGGAACGATACTCTCCGGTTCGGGCACGAGCTTAATGGATATGTATCCAACCGAACGAGTTCCCGAGCATTTCACTGGCGGAATTTAGGACCCGTTTACATCTCCAACAATTATAACAATCATAACGGAAACCGTTCACTCCAACACTCGAGAATTGTTATCTGATTGTGCTCTCTCTCCTAACTGCCGTTAAACATACTTTGGACATTCCTTAAAACGCCATTGGCTCCATTGGAATTTCACGATTTCCCGAGGCAGAGAAATCTTTTACACCAACACCTGTCCTCCCATAATATTTCCTCGCGGTTTAGCTCTCGCATCATTGCGCCCGCTTTGTGTCATTTCTCTCGTAGCGATAGTTACGTGCATTTTAAGCTGGAGTCCACGGTATTTTGTGCACTGGATTCCCACACAAAGTGGAAAACACGCGCACGTACGACACTCCGCTCTCCGCTTCAGCCATTAATGAATATTTATTGTCCTCTAACTCAAACTTAACGAGGCCAGGCCCGCAGGCTCCCCGTTCTGCCTTCGCGTTCTGAATCTCTCGCCTCCTTCTCCTCACTCCCTCCGCCCTTCCCGAGCAGACCTCCCTCACTCTTCGCCACTCATAAATTATTAAGCAAATTTAATTTACCTGCTGCTGCTGGTGCTGCTGCTGGTGCATGGCTCGTGTTTTTCCCCCCCTCCCGAAGTGCAACGCCAGTGCAACAGCCTCTCGCCGTGTTCACCCTCGTGGAATCTCAACATCCATAACCTTTTTGTTGTGCAACTCTTTTTAACCCCCCGTAGCTTAAGTAAACGCAACAGGAGACCAGAGTCTTTTCTCGAGTAACGGATCAAAGACTCTCGCGCTATTTTTAAATATAATTGCCCCTGTTTGTCTAATCCAAATGATAAATTCAATTGGCCAAAATGTTTTTTTCAGGTTCGCTGATATTTCGTGTTATTATTTTCGCAGATACATTCGCGTTTTGGCATGTGAAAAAATAAAAATCGTAATTATTCCTTTCGACGTTTGCCCTCGTCTCTTGCCAATCCAACTGGGATAACGCTGATCCGATGTGAAACCGAGTGACGCTTGAAGATTTTCGAGAGAGAAAAAAGAGTATGCGGAACAACGGCGGCTGTTGCTCCGTCCTTCGGTCGAACGAGCGTGCGAGGAGGAGCACCGGCAGCAACAGTGGCAGCCTCCCGCCATGGTATTTCAGCGACGGATGACTCTATTACGGGATATACGTATGCGCCGGGTCGACCGCTCCATTATTCACGTCGAGAGTGCGCCCGGTCTGGCTGCGGGAGGGAAAAAGAGAGAGCCAACGACGAACAGGGTTGAAGGAGCACCACCACCACCACCTCCGCCAACTACAACTACAACTGTACAGAGTCGAGAGTTACACAGAGTCGTATTACTCGACGATGTGAACAGTGGGAATACATCGACCGATGAGGAAAGAGTCATATCCGGGGTATTTGAAAATACGAATGAATGGTGAGTCGCCGAGAGAGAGAGAGAGAGAGAGAGTTCCACGAAAGGGAATGAGAGAACGAGTCGAGAAATAAAAGAAAGGACACGTGGGTGGGAGAGAAAGAGAAACGACGTAGAGTAGCAATAACTCGGAGATTAAAACAGAATTAAAAAGTGTGCTGAATGCATATCTGTGTCAAGAGCTTGAACGGGAGAAGGGAGAGGGAAGGTTGAGCCGTTCTGCTGCGTCGCTACTGTTGCGAGGGTGAAAGGGTTGGTGGTTGTCAGGCGGGAAGGTAGCGGGAGAGAAAAAGAGAAGAAAAAAAAAAGAAAATAACGCGATGGGATGAGTAGAGAGGTCTCGCCGCGATGAAAAACGAGGGTAAACATCGCCTCCTGGTCGAGAGTGCCGAGTCTCACTGCGACTGCGATTCCACGAGAATCTCTCGGTTCGCTCGGCAGTTTTCAATTTTTCTTCACGTTTTTTGTTTTCCTCTCTCTATCTCTCTCGCTTGCCTCTCATCGATCGGGGTGAGAAGCCACCGAGGAGTGCACCAACGAGAATGAATCTGAAATCGCGAAGGGATGAAGCGTAATAATCATTGGAGTTCGAGGCGAGAAACTAGAGAGGAGAAAAATAATCGACGGAGAGAGAAATATCCGCTAGATTTATGGCAGATATCATATTTTGCTTCATTCCAGAGTGTCGTAAAATATCAAATGGTTTATATCGAACCCAAGGAAATCGATGAGCCGAGGCAAACAGAAAATACCTTCGAATAACCAATTGATTGGAGTTACTTTATTTAATTCGTATCGAGTTACACGACAATTTCGAACACACCATGTAATTGGTTGCACGAACGAGCGTAGAAAACCTATCAGTTGCGGTGATCGACTGTGATTGCAGTCTTACATAATCGATTGCTTTCAATTTCAACTATGAGAATTGTCCGACTCCGCTGTCTAGTAATTTTCATTATCTTTGTATCGAGTTACATAATGCTTCGGGCTTTTTCGATGCTTGCGCTTTTGTCCGGTCTTCTCGTGTCATTTTTTTTTTTTTTTTTTTTCGCCGCAATAAATATTGAAAAAGTTGATTACACGTGATTGATTTGCACGAAATACATTCCACGAGGAGGGAACGCGGATAGAAATTTGTTGGAAGAGGAGCACGGTGACGCAGATTGGCAAGCAAATTTATTGGCACACGCGTGTATAACTGTAGATTCGAGGTTAGCTTGCACAGAGACACAGAGGAAGCGGCCGAACGAGAGGAGAGGAGAGGAGAGGGCAGAGAAGGGGTTGTTGGCTCGAGCCGAGCAGCTAATGAGGGCAAACACGGGCCCGCACCATCTCGCACCCTCGTCCAACTCAAGGTACCCCTTTGGAGCGTCCCTTTCAGACTCTGCCTCGCGAAAGCTTCGCGAGCTGTTATTTCGCAAACGCGGAAGAACGAAAAGACGGAATAACTAGAAAAGTTGGAAGACGACGACGACGATGAAACATCAGAGAAACATCAATTCCGCTTTGCGACGCCAAAGCGAGAGAAGACTCGACCGAAGAGAGAGGGAGAAGTACGGAACCACGAGAGAGGAATCGATCACTCGAGTCCTCTCGGTGAAGCAGCAGCAGCAGCAGCAGCACATGTGGAAGTCGGAGAGCAATATATACGGAGCAGAGGGGTTAGCTCAATCATTCTCAGCTTAGAGGAAACGGGAAGTGAGTGAGGGATGGGATGAAGTACCGAGGGCAGCCCTCGAAACGAGTTTTCCAATATACTCCGTTCTCGCTCCGGGCTATTTCATAGCTCCTGTTGCTGAAAACGAAGCAAACTGCCGCTGAGAAAATCCTTCGACTCTCTCTCACTTCTGGGGCGATGACTCTCGATTTGTTCGACCATTGTCTTTACCCCGTATATTAGCTCTGGATGATTTTACAACGGAAACAGGGAATGAACTTTCAGTTTCTTCCCCACCGGCTCGAAAACCATTTTTTCTTTCTTTCCTTCGCAACACTTCGATCTAATAACCGCAGTCGTAACTTTACCAATTACCTTCGCTTAATTACTTCTACAAAATTTCAATCTCCACTAGGAGTAGAAGGAAGAAAAAATTAAACGAGAGCCGGTGGTAACTAATCCGGACGATGCGCAAACTGGAAAGAGACTCGGCATGATATTTGTTGCTGCTGGGAACCCCTTCTGTTACACCAGAGGGAGATAGCAATGCGAGTGACAGCTGGCTGTTCATTATTCGCGGATTACCGGGGATCGAGGAGGATCGCAAGGCCGAGCCCCCAAACACACACACCCACACACACGAAGAGACAGAGAAAAAGAGCCAGAGAACACACGATTGCTTTCCATACATGACTCTTCGCGTCCGTGTTCGCAATGTCACGAAATAAAACGAAGAAGACAAAAGGCTCTTCGGGTCAAAATCGAAGCTCCGAAAGCTCGTGAAACGTTCGACGGCCTTGAGACAAAAATCCGGCAGTTAAATACTTTATAACGTGTCGTTGTAATTTCGTTCAACATGAAATAGTCCCATTTGTTTGAGTGGGATTTCGCTCGAAGGGGAACAGAGGCTATTAATCTTTCGTGGCACATTTTGGCCCGATGTCACACACACAGCGAGCACCTCTAAGATCGAGATTGTTTCATTGTGCGTAGGGTTGGTTAAAAGCGAGAGCTCTTTGCTTCTCCATGAGCCAAGTTAGGTGCTGCGGTGGATGACGGCAGTGGGGGAGTCACGTGCGTGACCGTGCGTGAGCCTCTGTCTCGGGTGCGTGTCCGAATATCCGATCGACTAGCTGCTTTGACCGATCGCTTTGTCGGCGAATATAATACCGACGTGCTTTATCGTCCAGTATCGCGGTACATTTCTATGTACACGGAGTAGCGTTCGGGTCTTGTAATCGACGTGGCATGTGTGTGTGAGTGTGCTTTATACGGGAGAGGAAGTAACCGAATCGCCATTAGGGATATAGAATAGTCAGAGAAGCGTGCGTGGCCAACGGGGAACTGTGATATTCTCCGAACCTCAGCCCTCCGAGGATTTCGCTCTCCTCGTCTCCGTTGGATCCACAGGCTGGCGTATAATCCTCACCGCATTCCCCTCATCGCCTCCCCCTCGACAACCTCGTCCAACTTGGAAATATCACGCGCTGTGTGTTACAGCTGGACATACTATACTATACCCTACAACCTGCTGCTGCTGCTGCTGCTGCTGGCCAATCCCGTTTCCCCAATTTGCATGTTAAACACCGCGCGTACGTCGAGTCCCGTTCACGTTTCGGCCTCCCAGGACTCGACCCCGTGGCGCAATGGTTCTGGTACACGATCTGACCGGGACTCCCGCTCCGCAGGGACCACCGCTCGACTACGGCAGAGCCCGGTTCTTGATTCCCAACGATAACTCGACTTGCTAATGCAATAGCTCGGGAAAAATTGTCCCTGGAATGCTGGTACGCGTGTATCGAAACGGGGGACTGTTAAATGTTGATAGAGCCGCGGGGGCGTCCTGGGGCTTTTGAGTGCCTCGTGAAAAAGACCAACCTCGGAAGTATGGCTGCCAATATATTTTTTTTTTGTCATCGAACCCCTCAAGAGGATTTTTCAATATCATTGTTACAGTAATTTGAATGGCAGCGAGGTTGGTAATCGTTACGTGTTACGTGGGCATCGTAGAGTCGAAATGAGGGCCGCGAACAAGCCTCCCGTCCGAGTGAAACTACCCCCGGAGGATATCATCGAGGCGAAGAATAATGAGCGCTCGGTGCGTATACCGAGATTCGTACGACGAGCACGATTTCGCGTCGTTTTAATGGCTCCCGTAGTATAGAGAGCAGCACGCGAGCATTGGTGGCCCTAGTCCAGGCTTGGCATAGCTCTGCACCGGCTATACAGTGTCTGCATAGAGTACCTCGCTACTGTTCGTCGCTGCTACGGTAAAGCCAGCGTGTTCCCAATCGTAAAACGGCATTATGAGTTACGACTTTGGATTAAGCCTCCCAGGGAGACCGGGCGAACCCACCCCCCGCCACCTCCCTTCACTCCCACAGGCCCATCACTCCAACAAGCTCGACATACGCGCCTGTAATTTTATCGCGTCAAGCGCGCGTGAGCTCTTTTCACCGGCTTCACCTCTTACCGAGCTCAATCGTCATCACTTTCAAGTGCATCACCATCATTTGTGCATTATGCATTTGGCAATTCAATGCGGCCACTCTTTCCCTCTCTCTTCGTTCTCTCCTCGGCATACAACTCGCTTGGGCACTATACAGCAGTTTAATGCCCTCGATCGCGACGAGAGTTTATCGTTTTACGAGCTCCTGTTGACTCACTTGCAATCCGAATCAGTCGAGAGGAACGATATTTACTTTGGAAACTCGTCTAGACTGTCCAGGCGACTCAGACACGGACGTTCTTTATTTTTATCTCTAAAAAAAAGTAAAATGTATTTTATTTGTTTAATTCGACAATTAAATTCAATTGTCACTTTGAAATTGTTCAAAAAACGTTGGGCGATTTAAATTGTAACGCATATTTTATGCGCACTACTAATTAATTCAATCGATGAGATTGATAAATCATGTGAAGTCATAAATATACCAAACAGCAGCGGATTTAGCGTTGAATTGATAAACGAATTCGTTAATCATTACACGTGCCAAATTTGCTTTACGTTCAGAGAGAGAAAGAGAGAGAGAGATGTGTGGAAATCTTCAAAGAGCCACTGATATAGATAACAGCGTGAAATTACGCGGAAACGATAGCTCATCAATAGCCATCGAATCACGGGCTAATACAAAAGCCAAGCGTATTAATCATTGGAACGACAAAGTCGCCAATTGGTTTTTCCTTCTGTCGCGCAGGAATCGATGGTGCGGGTTATATTGGCGGACCGACGTGTTTCGGCAATTAGAATTTTCTCGTTGACACAATCCACACCAGTTTGATTATTAATTGGCTTTTATCGGCGGAGGTACGTCGCTGTAAAACGTTGAAAATGAAATGCTCGGTGAATCGGTACGTTACTTGGAATATATGATGGCAGTGTAAGCGTTGTGATGATTTTATAAATATTTAGTTTCGTCGGTGAATCGACGTCATCGTTTGTTTCATTGAAAATCATTGGGAGAATGGAACGACGAAGCGGACGGCGGTAGTCGCGACTAAAGCTCTCGCCGCTGAATGAATCCGCAGCGCATTTGCCATACATCGTTGTCGACGCACACGAAAATGGTAAAATCCTCGGCCGCAAATTTGTACACGCCGAACTCGCGTACCAGATCTATACAAATTCCCGTGGTCCTTCCGCAGCAGCGATAAAATCCGCCGTACGCCCGGGACGAATTAGAGAATTAATTGTGCAACGGGCCTGTCACGTAAACGCCCGCGAGAGCGAAAGAGACCGTGAGAGAGAGAGAGAGAGAGAGAGTTTGGTTTGGGCTTCAGCCGGATCCAACCAAACGACGAGGTTAATCCCTTTTCAAATTCGGCTATGCGCCGCTTCTCTCTCCCTCGTTCTCCTCCCGGTTCGCACCCTCTCTCACTTTCTCTGACATTCCACATTCGCCAGCAATCGAGCAACACACTGCGGTCGCCAAATTGCCACCGGAAATCATTCGCGAAGCGTTAATAATGCAATTTAATTTTAATAACAGCACGAAATCATGCGGAGACCGAAGGGAGGCCCTCATTGGTCTCCGTGCGGAGGTAAAACGACGCCTTTCCACTGAATTCCATGACTTCAATACACCTGCGCTTCGATGATCGAGATTTTTTTGGAAAACGCTCGGTATTTCCTTGACAAATCTTTTTAGCCTTCTTCAAACAAACAACGACTGATCGTTTAGTTTGTGGGGAAGTTGAAGAGGACATTTCCGATGGAATTCAATGATATCGCAAAACACCTTCGGGGTACAGCGATAGCGATGATCCCTCGGAAAAGGTTCCTTTGGCCCTGAAATCCTCAAACATCGCCTTTGGCGGTACACACGGTCCGCCGAATCGAGGATCGATTTACCCTTCCGAGGATCCTCTCGCTTTCGCAGCCGTTAGTGACTGACACTAACGTGGGAGAAGCACGTAGAGAGCCCGAGACCCACTGGCAGAACCGGTGGGTGTAATCAGTGAGAGTGGGACTTGCCTCTGGATTACCGGTAAAGGCTACGGGAAGGGGCATCACAGGCCGAGGGGTTAATTTGAGTTAATTCGTGTAATTAGTCGAGGTAATTAATGCCGTGAGTTTCAGAGCTACCGACGCCTTCCCTTCCTTCTCTCAATGTGTGCTTACCTTCGCTTTCCCCCTCTCTCTCTCTGTCTGTCTGTCTCTCTACACTCCCTCGAGTGCTCACAATACGCTCTTACGCGTTGATAAACCATCAAGAAAAGATATTCGCACGAGTGACGACGACGGCGTCACGATTTACGCCTCGCAGCCTCAGACTTTTATACGAGTAACTATCTCGACGTGCAAATGCGCGTCAGGTTCGATAAACCTGAAAAAAAAAAAATGTAATTTCTTTCATTCCCTAGAAAATTATAATCAAATATAATTAATATATTTATGAAAATATCGATCTCATTCCAATAATTCGTAGATATTGTAGAAATAATTTTTATAAAATCGTGCAGTGAATTGACATGGGATTACGGCCGGTTTATGAATAAACATCGATGGTATAAACTGGTGAAAAGTGAAATGCAAAAATGCCCCGTTACACGAATCATCAGGCGACAAAAGCGAGATGTGGCGTTAGAGAACGAAACCGTAACCTTTATAACGCATTTGACGAGAGTCCCTTTAATTCGCGCATGAGAATCGTTGAAGCGGAAATAGCAGTGAAACGGATAGGGGAACGAGTGCGCGGGAGGGTGAGGGGAAGATCCTCGTGGAGAGTCACGTTGCAACGTGGCGACTTGAATTAATGCTAACAATTCGCCTTTGTGCGAAAACTAAGGTAAATGCTTCTGCAGGAGGCACTTACGATAACCTGGTTTCTGTTGGAGCACCCGGGCGGTGGAGGTGCTTCGTGGGGAGGAAAGAGGAAAGAGGCGAAGGGCACCAAGGGAATGGGGGATTGCCGCTGCTGCTGCTGTTGCTGCCAGGTGAGAGAAACGAAGCGAAAAGAAGAGACAGAGACGAAATGGGGTTGGAGATGGAGGTGGAAATGTCTAAGGGTCGTCGACGAGCCCACGATATTCGCATTCTCCCTCGGAAATATTAGCGGTAGAACGATACGATATTCCTCGCGAGACCGAGATTCTCGCATTAGCCATTCTTCGACGGTGCAATGAAGGCATTTAAATGTTTTCCCCTCCGCAGCCACGAGGGGCGCCACTGAAGAATTCTTCAATCTGTCCTCGACGACCCGATGCCCGAACCTTTTTCCTGGGACTGTCTTCTCTCATTGACTCGAGCCCCGAGCTCTTCGGGTTAACCGTCCAAAAGAAATGTTCTTCCCTTCTTCGGCGAGAAGAAGTCGAGGGGCCCCGGGGGGCGCGTCACTGGCGATCGGCCAACTATCGATTCCCGCCGATATCCACTCGATTCTTTCCCCATCTCCGTTCACGTCGTTCGCACACCCAGACTCTCCACCGTCTTGCCTCGTTTATCTTCTCCTTAATTGCAAGATTATAATTGGCTCAGACAGATCGAGGATAATTGAAAAAGAAAAAAAATCGAGAAACCCAAGAGAGGAGGTCGTTTTCGTTTTTTTTTTTCGCCGAGATCGAATCTCCCGATGCGATTTTTCATTATTGCCTATCGATACTGTCGTACACAGCTATGGAACTTCTCGAGCTTTTGTGACTATTAACCACAATTGTGTTGAAATTAAATGAGCCAAATTCCACGATATTTGGAGGAGAATGTGCAAGGTGACTCGGGTATACTATATTGAACACAACGATCGGCTACGAAGACGAGTCAATAGTGTTTAGTATCGGGTAGTTAGTGTCGAGAAGCCCGCGCGGGTAGTTGTAGCAACGGCTGGCTCCGGTAATATATCTAATTTTCAATCGGTATCATGCAAATCGATACCCGTTTCATATTCAATGAGGCGATTAACGTACACGCGGGCAGCACCAGCAGAAGCAGGCTGTGTTGGACGTCGTCAGAGTCGACACTGCCGGTGGGGTTGGCGCTCGGGGGGTGGTGTTCGGTCAGTGTGTGGCGCACAGTGAACCAGAGAAGCTAGGGGTGGCTTTCTGGCATCGGGGGCGGAGAATCCCGGAACGCTATGCTGTGCCCACACAAGGCCCGGTACAGTTGTACGTATATATAAACGTCTACCCTCGGATTCACTGTGGCCTGGTTGGCTATTTCCTATTGAAATATTAATCGTAACGCGATAGGAGCAGGTACACGACTGCCGACGGTGGTTCGCCATATTCCCGAACGTAACCTCACAGCCGCAACATTGCATCACGTGGAATCCATCGCGTGCCGTACCACCACGCGTCTCGTCCTCGTTGTCTAATAGCCCACGGAGCTTCTCTGTATCTCGTTGCTTGCCGAGGCATAAACCGATTCGCGAGGGCCCACACACACACACACACACACACACACACACACACAAGAGTCACCCTGTGCCTCTCCTGATATCTCATCGATTCTCCACGGAATCACGTCGATACACAAGCGAATCACCGTCTATACACAAATAAAATAAATATCACTTCTATTCCCACGAATTCACTGAAATAACCATCGGAGCTTTTCTTACATCACCGCAAAGTTTCGCTGCTTTTGCGCCCTTACCGTACTCCCCCTGCCCTCAAATCATCGTAGCCCGCTAATTGATTTGCCATTGACTCGATTGTCGATCACTTGACAACTTTAGTTTTCAATCAAGCGAATAACTATTGTCGAAGTACATCGAAGCGTATGAAAAAAGTTGGAGAGTGCCGGAATCTCATCGGTGCAATGCGGTATTGGATGGACTTCAACAACAGAGAGATAGTTCCAATCTAATCGATTAAGAACCCCCCACCCCCACCCCCAGAAGCTCATCGCACTTGCTTCACGGAATACATTGGCTGCTCCTTCGTTCCTCCTCGAGTTGCCATTCGCGTGCAAACGCATGCGGTTTCCGAGAAGCTTCTCCTATCCCCGGCCTCCTTTTCCTTTCCGCCCTTCGTTCCGCAACCTACGACAGCTGTTGAAATTACGCGTGGCCTCCTCCGTGTACATTCTATACGTTTCCTACGCTTCCTGCGACAGTGCAAGCTGCTTCTGCCGCTCGGTACGTGTCTAATTAACGTCGAGCACACACGTACCCGTGCTAACTAACCCTCATCCTATTACAGCGACTGTACGGAGTCCCGCTACCCAGCATTCAAACACCCGGATTGCGTAAGCGAGTTAATAGAAACGCGAGATTCCTCCTTCGTTCGGCGCTCGAAAGCTCGGCGCACTTGTGGAATTGATGCGTAGAGCTTTCGTCCCGGATAAGGGCGCACCTTCGGGAAACCGAAGGAGATAAGGCGACGGAGTCGAGAGCTCGGGAAATATGTGCGAGGAAGCGTCCAGGGTCGAGGGAAAAGTGTGCAGAGAGGAAAAGCTCCTCGCGCGGGGAAGGAGAGGAGAAGTTTGTTGGGAGGTCACAACGAGCGGCCTTGGCGAGCCCACCGGAGTCAGAGATATCAGTGATTTAATTACCGCACAGCATCCAAGAAGCGGCAAGGACTTCTTCCCCTTCTCTCTCCCTCACTCTCCCTGTGTATGTCTGTATTTCCGGTAAAGCGCTGATTGCCGTGTGGCTCCGCCAAGTATTGGAACCTCAGGGAGTCGCAAAACAGTCTGTGTTGGTGTGCATCACGTGTAAACCCGCAGCAGCTGAGAGGTAGAACGTAGAAGCAGAGAGAGAAAGAGAGAGAGACGGGGACGAGGAGGAGACCGCAGGAAGACGAGTCGCGGCGTCCCGACGACACGCCAACTTTATAACTAGTTAACTCTCATCATCTCGCGGGTTGTGCCGAGAGAGAGAGTGTGAGGCTGGGAATAAGGACGCTGGTAAATCTTGAATTACGTGGCTAAACTCGGTAAATACATATACAGGGGAGTTTCCATGGACGAAAACCATAATGTATTCCACCCGGTGTATAGCAATGTACTTCAACTCGTCAATTTATCTATTACCTACCCCAGTCAGTATTTCCACAACAGATTTTATATTGATATATATATATATATGTATGTATGTATATTGATATAAATGCCAAAGTACGAGGTTGCGGTATTATATACAATGTTACGGTTTTGTTATACCAGTAAAACGTGGATGATATTAAAGCTTTGGATGCTCGCACACGCTTCCCTCGTTCCACAACCTCATCACCGTTATATTTCCCTGTAACGTATTCTAGTTATCGTGCGAGGGCGATACCAACTTCAGACCCCCTACTGATGATAATATTAAACTTGTACGACTGTACGGTAATTATTATTTACTGGCGTAGCACGGGAATGATCTACACGATTGCGCTGTTACGTCTAACGTCATCACCTGGTTATGCGTGTCTCTCTCTCTCTCTATATGTATATTCATTACTTGTACATAACGCGAAGGTGTAATTACAGCGGGGGGAAAGAAGGCGGAAATGGAAAAAGGGTGAGGGCACACAGAGAGAGAGAGAGAGAGACTCGAATAATGGTACTTACGCATTAGGCACTCGAGCCCCGAGCTTCAACATTATTAATTCAACATTATTCATGAGTCGGATATGGTTTATTGTATTCCGGTACACGAAACATCGTTAAAGTCCATCGGAAAGCTCTTTCTGACTTTCGTGATGGAATCTTGTAAAGATACGACCGAGATTCTACCGAAAGCTCGTTTCCACCCTCTTTTTTGGCGCTGTAATTACTCGAAAATCTGAATCAGCCACGAATGAATTCATAATCGCCATGTTCCTGATATCAACGAGTCATTTTTTTAGGGAAAATTTATTTATTTATCACAAAGACTGCTGAGAATCAATTTTAGTTTTTCACCGTAACATTCTATCTTATTCGTGTACTTATAATCTCGGATCTGTATTGAAAAAAAGCTTTAAAACTCAATCGCTGGCTCCGTTAACGTGGCGCACAAACGCAGCTCGGAAAAATAGTCCGATAAACTTTCGATAAACTGCCCCAAACATAAATTCACACGATCCCGTTCGGCAACGTTTTTATGCCCCCGTGACATCTTTCTCTATCTTCCTCTTCATCCTCCATACATAGACACACACATATATATATATATATATATGGTGAAAGTATCTTCTCATCCCTCCCTCAATTTTTTTAATCTATCCATCTTGCCGTCGCTCGGATAGAAAAGACGTAACGGCAAGCGAGGTCGCTGAGGTAGCTCGTAAAAATCCCTACCCTCACCCTTAGGCCTCCCCTACGCAGTCTGTCGAGGAGAGGGGAAAAAGTAGTCATCGTCCTTCCAGAACGTCGTATCTTTTCGTGTGATTTAACGCCTCCCGTGTCTCTCTCTCTCTCTCTCCCTTCGCCGAAGCTTTTCCCATGTACTCTCAAGCTTGCAGCCTGAATCTCCCAATCGCTTGCCCGTAGTGGTAAGCCACAGATACTCCATCGTATTTGGAAGAGTCTTTGGGCGGGGGGGCGTCGATGGCTCGTCGTGGAAGTTATGGGAAATACGCGTGGCGAGCGCCACTATCGTCACCTCAAAGTCCCTATTCACATGCATATCGCCACTGGCCTATGGCCACCGAGTTTCCTCTCGTCTCAGCTATTTACCAACATTCCGATCTCGAGCTTTCCGTAAAAGCTCCGCTGGGCTCGCTCCTATCGCGACATTTCGCCGAAAGCCCGTGTCCAGAATTTACCACCCGGAGCTTTTGAAAGCCTCTCGTCTGACGTCCCCACGTGACGCAGCAGCCCCTCCTCCGTTTCTTCCTTATTAAATTACTAAATCTTCCAATGATTTTATTACGCGAGCGGCACCCAAACGACTCAACCGAATAACTGACTCGTCATTGTCGCGCGCGCGCGTTTTACTCTCCTCGGCGAGGTTCAGCGGAAACGCAACGGAGTTAGATTGCGCGGGTGTAAGCGAGGAAGCGCGCGGGGGCTTTCTAAACGACACACAGTGACGACGAGAATGACGACGGGATCCATAAAGCTCGCTCGCAATATCAGATAGTCACCCTTCCCTCCTTAGCCCGAGTCCCGGGACTGTAATTACAACCACGCAACTCCCATCCATCAGAGTCTCCGACTCTCCCTACGCCTTTACACTGCGAATACCCTAGCACCTATTCCGTCATTCACGTTACACGGAACAACCGTGAATGAATAGGGCAACCGAATAATCGTTGAATTTTATATCTCCATTCGGATTTAGGAGAATAATTCAACGTTCGAATGAAAAGTCAAGTCGAACCCACGAAAAATAATCAAGCAAGCCGATCTCACTGCAGAGATTAATGACGTAATGTCGCGTTAATGAAAGTTCCGGATTAACCGCTTGTGAAATGTTTGTCGACGCTCCCGAAGCTGGAGATACTCTCACGAGTAATTGGCCCGTTCGCCTTAATGATAAAATTCTGCGCCCCCTAACCGCCCGATGTGTATATTTTCACCTAATATCGAAACTTCGCAAAGTGTACCATTACTTTGTTTTCATTGACGCGACTTTATTCGGTCTAGCCGCAACTCTGATAACGCCTAAACGCCTGTACTTATCGTGAATTACCCTGTAGAGGTAAACGAATTGTCGAACGAATATCGAGACGCGAATATGGAGGATAGAGGTGTCGAGGGCATTGTAAAGCAGTGTTTCACCTCGTAAAAGCCCTAAACAGCAGGGACCTTCGTCGCGTTTTCCTACGTTAACGAAGGACACTTGTATATCCAACCGCAGCTGGTATCCTCGGTTGCCGAAGAGCAGCAGCATCGCCGTCGGATACGAGAGGCGTTCGGGTGTTATCTCGGGCCCAGTTTCCAGCCTGGTTATCCTCGATAACAGTGACGCCGGATAGAGGATCGAAGGGGTGAGATGGTTGATCGTTAGCGTATCGCTAACGCATCCGACACTCGCGGTACAGCGCCCGAGAGTGTTCATCCTCGTTTCTGTTCAACGCTAGGCTTCTCTCCCTTAAGTACTGCATGCATTACGCGAAGGGTCTCCCTCTGTCTCGAGAATCATCATCCCTGAACGCCTCCGGAATGTCAGTGGGTCAGGTGATTGCATGTACGAGGTGAGTGTGTGTGTGTGTGTGTGTGTGTGGGTCTGTAACTCGTGCCTGAGTGGGAACGACCCAAGTCTCCTCGTTAGCGAACGCCCCTGGGAGTTTCAACGGCCTGATGACGTGGCGGCCAGCTTCGTTGGGGTGAAACTCATCGATATATATATTCCGAAGTGAATGACTCGTCGACTCGTTTACGCTGTTACACCGTGAGAGCGATGGATAAAGCAACTGAACGTGGAGGCTATCCAGCTCAATTCGCAGACTGTTTGACTGCTGACTTTTGAACAAAAATTTAATAACAGAGCCCTTCGTAAAAGCTTCACCCACGGCCACTGATTTATCGCAACCACTCTGGGTCGGACACGTTCAAGAAACATTTCCTATTCATATGTCTGAGCAATAGCGTTCGTAACCACTAAGGCTACTTCTCCAGAGGGTTTGACGATCTTTGGTAGCGGTTTTCACTAGGCGAAGGGATCAAGAGAGAGAGGGGGGTGGGGGGAGGGGGGCGATAAAACGTCGAAGCAGTTAACTCGCGTCAAGTAGAGAACGTGGTGGACGATAATCCGTAACAAGGCGTCCATTATGTCATGGGAAGTTCGTGATCTCTCTCGTGAAGCCAAACTCCAAACGCCAGAGTCATCCATTCGGTTCTGGTGAAGCTTCCTGCAGGGACATGCTATATAGACTCGTTATAACTCGATGAGGTATAACACGCGGGGGTTAGCGAAGTTCCCGCTAAGTCCAGAGCTCTCCTCTCGAGGTCGCGGAACATTCTCCACTTCGGAAACTCCTTCAGACCCTGACTACTTATTGCCCGAGTCCTCGCTAAAATTATCCACCTTGGAGAACATTGCAACGCCGGAGTGAAGCTCGAGAGAGAGAGAGAGCGCCTCACCGAGAGCCCAAGTGGATCTGTATAATGACGGTTAGTCACTGCCAGTCTCCGTCGAAGCGTCGGACGTATACGCAACAATGATTTACGTGTGAGGAGCACTTCCGGAGCGTTACAGAAGCCGCCGCTCGGAGAGCAAGATAGTCGGTTGGCTCACTGCACGAAACTGCGTCCTCCACCGAGGGCCGTTGGATCGTGACGGTACCGTTAATTGCCACTACCAATCAGCGGGGTCACGAGTCACCGACCAAAGCAAAACGGTCGTACCGGTACGACGAGCAGAGAGCACCGGAGAGAGAGCATCGTCTGGCCAGCTTCTCGTTGATGGGCCCCTTCGAAACTCCTCTCCGACACTTTGACTGTGTCTCGGGCGTATACCCCATTCACGAAGAGGGAGAGGATTCACTTCGTGTATCACCATTCACTCTCTGTGCTTGGATAATGGCGCGTGGATGCCCTTACGCACCTTTGGTCCGCCATGTCTGGACTCTGCGTACGATTACCCGATTGTTGCACTGACCCACTGTGTCACCTTCGGACATCAACATTCCACATTTGTTCGCCCAATTTATTGTTTCTTCGTAAATTCACCCGCACATCCGATAATTCGAATTTGAAAATGGCATAGACCACACGTGAGGCGTCCCCGTGAGGTACGGGGATAGGGTTGAAGCGCCTCGGTACCACACGAGCTAAGCATCGTCGTCATGGTGTTCCTGTAGCGCCTGTAATAGCTCGCTAATTACAACGCACCGGGAACACACCCCTTCGTCGTCCTCGGTAGTGCAACTACCTCTGTATCAAGCTTTCACACTCCCCTCCAGGGAAAAGCCCTTTCGCTCTCTTGGAATATGTTACCATAGAATTGCTAATTACTCGCGCAGAGATTAATTAGAGACGAGACGCAAATATCACGGGGAAGAGAAATATTAATTTTTGACGTTTCGAAAAAATCCGACCGCGCGCATTGCCAACGAATTTGTGCGATTTCTTCTTCTTATCTCGTATCTTCTTTGATACCAATGACTCTTCTGGCCGATTTGTTTGGATGCTGGCTACCGTGGATTACATTAGATTAGAGCCTGCTGGAGTAATTGCCGATTAATAACGCCAGCTTCGACGACAGGACAGAGACTCGAGTGTGTGTGTGTGTGTATGTGGAAGAGCGTTAGGACCTAGTGGAAGCGAAGGGGACGTAAACTGCACCTATCGCCATTGTAATTAGAACAGGCGGGCCGAGAGAACAGGCGCACAACCGAGTTCACCGTCAGCGTCTTCGTCATGGTTGACGACGACGATGAAACTGGTATTAGTGGGTGGTTTCGAGATAAAGTTAGGGATGAGTTCGACCCGACGAGGCCTGTTCAGGGAACGCTCGCATCCATCACACGACAACCCGCGCCTGCGGTGATTAAGACGAAAGACCACGAGAATCCGGGTCAATCGAGCTTCCGTCTGGTTTTATACTTGCAATAAACATTCGAGTCAGGGGAAACAAGCGCTTCTTCTCATCCTATTATTCTCCATACCTCTTTTAGCTCTGGTAATAATGACAGGAATTTTGCTTGTCTTAACAAGATTTTTTTTTTTTCAAACGCACCAAAAAAGCTCAAGTCCTAATGAATTTTCTAAATTCACGGTGAGAGCGTCTTGAGGATTTCGAGAGGATTTTCAAAACCAACTGGAGAACGATGAAAGGCGTTGACTGTCATTGAAAGACACCGGTGGTCATTCGAAGCTTTTGCTTTTGCTTGCGCTGTGACGTAATACTGTAACAGGTACGCTTTTCCCGAGGGTCGCTGACTGGGAAAGCACACGAAGCCTCGAGAAGCTCGTTTTCCGAAGGCCAAACGCTTTAGGTAGGATTTGATGGTAGATTTACCGTGGCGTTGTACCATTTGGACCCTCTTGGACTCTCCTCTCCTCTCCTCTCCTCTCCTTCCCTCTCTCTCTCTCAATACTCCACCTCTCATTCTCATAATACTCCGGTGTGCGAATACATATATATATATATACATACCTCGAGCTCTATACACACTGTTCGGTTTCAGGAGCGGCTCTGGCCCGACCCCCATTATTGCTTGATATACCGGGAGATTAGTAGCACATGTTACGTACACCATACCCATAATGCATACCCTGACCATAACTTGGCCCACGCGCAACACTAAACGGGGTTAATTCCACCCACCGTTTCGCCTGCCTCTGTATTCCCCAGATTTCATTGTGCAATTATGCATTAACGCGGTAAAATCCAGCCTCTCCAACGTTTTTTTTTTGCAACTCCCCCCCCCCCTGCTGATGGTTCCACGAGAAAATTAATTGTAAGGTCACTCTCGTTTTGTCCAGTTTGTCGGGAAAATATCAAATTGAAGTAAAGTAGAAATGGCTGTGTACGTAATATCGAAGCTTTTATCGCGTAAAATTGTAACTAAGAAAACACACAGGATTAATTTTTTTTTTCCACCGATTTATCCACTTCGGTTGCCATCTGCTCTCCCGCATGATATCGAAAATCTTCCGCCACGATAAATGAAATATTTTCGAACACTCGGCCGCATCTTCAGTCGTAATGGAAACAGAGAAGATAAGACGGAAATCCATTCTCGATTATACCGATATTTTCGTCTTTTCTTTCGATTTTCTATCTCTCGCTTGAATAAAAACGTTCGATATCCCAAAGCTCGCTTCAGGCTCATAACACTCAGTCGAATTTCCTCTCGGCTCCAGTGATTCTGCTGTAAAGCTCGTCCTGCGTCTGCTTGCGCCCTTCTCTCTCTCTCTCTCTCTCTCTCGATTAATTTCAAAGTGCATCGGACCAAGGTCTCGAGGCACGCGAGAGAGCTTAACCGTGATCCGTACCGGATTCTCAGATATCCCTGGGATTAGCTCGATTTCACGCTCGAAAAATTAACTTCTTCCGAATTCGAGAGTTGCCGGTGGATTGTAAGTGTGGGGGTGGGAGTGGGGGCGAGGGTAATGGGAGGGCGAAGTGGGTTTTGGTTTGCGCGTGGACCCGGGGCGATGGCTCGAACGGAATTGCCAGTACCGCAAGCTATATATGCAACTCACTCGTAGAGCTTGCCGCTATTCACTGTATATCCCTCTCACCCTTGCTGTATATTCGCAGAACGCTCGGAATCCGACGATTCCCATAACGATCGGATGGGAAGATCGGCTCGAGGGGATAGCTGCTACACACTGCCCCGCTGCTTCAATCCTCAAACTGATTACAGGGGTGGGAAGGGGGTTCATTCTCCTCTCCTCTGCGGCAAGCCCTCCTCCTCCTCCTCCTCCTCATTGCGACGTCTCCGACTCTCGCAAAAGACCATATCAACGACCGACAACAGCTACTCTTAAATCGACTTTGAATTCCACATTTCCTATTGCCCCACCAAATTTCCACTTCTGATTTCAGCCAAATAATCAATAGAGAGACAAAGACAAGTTCGAAAATAAATTACCTTTTTATTTCGTATTTCAATGAGGAATTTAACGAAAATTCACTCAAGACTTTGATTAACGAGAAGGAAATTTGAAAACGAATATTAGTGAATCTGAGCAGTGGGACTGAGAGAGAGAGAGGATGGCGTGAGATCGAGGTGGTAGGCTGAGAGCTGCCGGAGGGTTGTCGCCATTTCCGTCTGCCTCTCGAACTCGACGAATTGATCTCGATAATTGAATAATCAATCGAAGCGTCGAAGGGCGGAGGAATGCCCGGGGGACTCGAAGGTGAGCTCGGGGACCGAGCCGGAGACTTCTCACCCCGTTATTCGAGCTTGCAGCGGCAATCCACGAGCCACGAAGCTTGCACGGAAAGTACGTCGGCCTATGCAGAGTGTCCGGTGCACCGAGACTAATTTCTACCGATCGAGGTTCAATTAAAAATTAATGATGGACCTTCGGAGTTGGGCCAAGCGAACCGCTTTTTTTTTTTTCTTCGTGCTACGCGACACTCCAATCGTCTCGACAGACTCTCAGTGTCTCAACACGGTTCGCTAATATCATTTACTTATTTCTGACTAATTTTCTTATTACGCTTACGTTTCAGCGGCAAACTTCGTTGCGGACGTCCAATTAATTATGAAAAGTCATATTCCGAATTAAGAAATGACTTGAAATCGGTAAATCGGTCATTTTTCGACCGTCGTTATTGCCAAAACGAAATTTCTCCTCGGGAAATTAGTCGATTCGGGCGATGAGGTGCGGGGGAGGCGCATGGCTCTCTTCGGGTCCTCTTGGCTCGGTTTTCAGACCGACGGAGATCACGAGCAATGGGAATCGAGAGTCCGGACGTCGAATCGTTCGCGTTTCATTAATCAGTGCCATTCCCGTTGTGATGTACACACAGAGAAGCTCGGAATAGATGCCCTCGTTATGAGATTATCTACTGTTCGAGATTGAGAGGACGGAGAGAGAGAGAAAGAGACGCGGAAAACAAGGAGGAGATCGAGCTTTGACTCGCCACTCAACTTTTTATACAATCGACGACGTGATCCTCGTCGCTGGGAAAGCTCCGCTGGCATTCGCGTTCCCATTGGCTCGCCGCTATTCCTCTGACTTGTCCGCGCGCATCAATTCCTCGGGACACGCTGATTAGAATTGATTTCATATCGGGTTACCCCGCAGACTCGTCTCTCTTCGCGTTGTTATAGAGTGGCACATTGTTTCTGATCGGTGAAGCTCTGTATCTCGTTTTTCCTTTTTTTTTTTCTACTCTGATTCTGCTTTATTCATTGAATAAGCGGTGCGTGGGCAAATCACGTACTCCTACACGGAGTACTGGAATATTCAACCATGCATGCCGGCATTCTGATATTCGCTGGCTTTTTTTTTTTTTTTTCTCCATTGATTCAATTCACTCTTCCGAATGTTCGTATTATCTGCCATAATTCGCGATACAGCGACATAATGAGAGACGCACCGCAGTCGTAATTATGCGTCCGGTGGAGACGACGAGAAAGGAACAATACATAATTCACTCGATAATTCGATATGCCACATTGTTTGCGCAAGAGAATGTTTTAGCACTTGGAAAGAGTTTCATAGCAGTCTGACGTTTCGGTTGAAAGTTATTAAAATTCATTCGGATGAGCGGTGGAGAAATCGATGACGGCGGATATATATATTTTTATTAATGATTATTTTAATTGAGTGCCGACGGCGTAATTAAAAAATGGATTCGAGTGGAAATAAAGAGGAACGGCTCATAGATTTCAATACTTTTTTAATGGAGTCCAATTCAATCACTGGTAATCTTTTCGATTAAGGGATTACAAAAAAAATAAAATAAAAAAATACAACCACACGGTCGGTGGAAAAAATTGTACACTCTCGGTTAATTTATAAAGGGATCTAGATTTTTTAGTATATTTGCGTGGGTTAGTTTGCATTCCATCGAGCTGCCGATGGCTCGGGGAGAGAGAGCACGTGTCGTCAAACACACCTTGTTTTTCGCTCGAACGCCTGGCTCCCGTACACTATTTTGTAGTAAATACCAGCGCTCGATACGCAAATAACTGTACACGCGCGTCAACCCCAGCTCCAAATTGTTCATCGAGGCTTTTACAACTCTCATAACGAAGTCACTATCGGTTCGACGCGGTCTGCTGCACAGTTCATAGGATTTTTCATGTCGAGAGTTACCCTGAGCGACCGCGCGGCAACACCACCACAACAAACCCCTCCGTACTTCCGTTTTAATGCGCACCCTGATTCACTTTTATCTACCCACCTCTAAAACCAAATTTTACGTCGCGATATTCATCGAAATATCGATCTTGATGTTAACGTTTTTCATGCGTGCTTTCGTAGATTGTCAGAAAAATATTAAAATATTGTCTATGGAAATATCCCGGGCGATTGTTCGGAGAAATTTCATATCACCGAGAGAGGGGGGGAGGAGAGGGTAGGGGGGGGGACGAAAAAATATCTTTTTACACTGATTTTATTTTTTATTACAAATTTTGCAAAACGAAAGAAAATAAATACAACTATTTCCACACGAGTTTATGGCAACGTAAAATGGATAAAATAAATAAAATTAATGCACGTGAGGAGAGATAAACGTTATTATTCTGGAAATTTAACTCCAATTAGTAAAACGCGGTGAAATATATTTGCAGTGGAATATAACGGAATAACAATGTTGTTCAATTTCACGTACAATTTCACCATTTATTTGATATGTAATTTAACCGTTTAATTAAATTTGTTTGATTTGCGGTATAAGACAGCAGAAAAAAATTGAAAGAATATGCCGAGAAAAAGTTTGTTTTTGCCAGCCCGATGATACATAACGGAGCAAACCCCTGATGTTGATCCATCGGGTGTGGCGTGAGTGTGAGGGAAAAAAAGGAGCTTAAGGATATAAGCAGCGAGAGAAAAAAGAAGGAAGAAGCAGGCGCCTCGATGCAGGGCAACCTGTCGGGTTTAATCATACTAAGTAGGGTAGTGAGGCCCCTTAGGCCTATCGGATTACGGGGTTGGCAAGTACCCCCACAGGGACGTACCCCTATTACCTCCGCCTCGGTGTTACTCCTGTCCAACGATTCGACAGCTTTTTACCGAGGCACTTATCTCCCGGCCGGGCTCACTCAGGTCCGATGGAAAAATGAGGGTTAATTGGCAATCCGATTGCTCGCCTCGTTCTCCACTTTCCCCCGATTCCCCTCGGCCCCTCCTCCCGACGATTAATCATTACATTTCCGTGCGGAAACGAAAACAAAAATCCTATCAACTTTTATCGTATTCTCTCGTTACTTTTGCTGACTCTCCGTTCATTTTTGTCTGTTACAGGTAAGAAATCATGGCCACGACGATCAAGGCAGTATCGAAGTTCCGTGAGTCGTGTACGATATTCCTCTAGGAACATATTTATCATCGCCGAGACCAGGAGAATGAGAGACTGAAATATACATCGTGCGGGAATGACTTACAGAAAAAGTCTCCTCGGCTGTAGCTCGCAATTTCTTTGCTTTCTTTTCTCTTCTTTTTTTTTTTTTCCTTCTCTCTTCGACCCTCTTGTAAATTCGTACTGCGGCACTTTGGGCTCGGTCCTTTCCACTCCGTCATCGCCGAACTCGGCGATGAGCTAAGCCGTCGAGAGACGGAAAAGTTTTTTTTTTTTGCGCCGATCGTTGAAAAAATGAGCTGGATCTTTTGCTGACTCTCTCTCTCTTTCCACTTTCTTTTCTCGAATCGTTTTCGAGAGGAGCATCAGAGACGCCCACGCTAAAGTCGAGAGAGAGACACGATGTGATGGAAGAGAGCAAAAATTTTTCGGCTCAGCTACGCGGCCACTTTTTCGCTTTCGTGTGTTCTTCGTTCTTTCTTTTTTCTCTCTCTCGTCCCTTTTTCTTCCCCTTTGTACAGTTCTCTCATCGCAACACCCTCGGGCTCGATATAACAGTGAACCGTTTCACACGCGCGTGTCCTGAAAAACCAAGAAGAGGCCAAGAAAAGAGAGAGAGAGAGAGCGAGACTCAAATCCGCTTCTCCCTTCTTCTTCCGTAATATCCACGCTGATTTCATCACCTTTCGCAACGAGTGCCCATCCCAACCGGAGCTTTCCGCCTCTCACGAGATAGCGAGTCACCGGGGACATTTTTTCCGAGGCTCGTCCAATTTCGAAAAACAGTCGGACCCTCCGTGCCCTTTTCGCCGCTCGCACTTTACCTCACGAGGACCTTCTTCCCTGTGTCTCTCCTGTACGCTTTTCCGCTGTTTCCGGCGCACTCCCTGACCCGATGGGATCTCACAATGGCCCCCGAGTCTCCAGTGGCTCAACCTACGCTCGCGTTCAACCTGCCGCTGATCCGCTGCCCAGGCAGACGAGAAACCTAGTGAAAATTTTCGCCGCAAAAAAAATCCGATACCCTTACTTTATTACTATAAAAAAAAAATTATTAAAAATATCGCGCTAAAAAAATGAATTATTCGTATGAGAAAAAAAAAATTGTTTTATCCGATAACTCAAAGATTTTTCATCCGATTTTCTCGCTATTTTACGATCTCCTTTTTAATCAACAATCAATATGAATTTTCTTACCACCCGCGGAAAATACACTTTTTTTAATAAACTTTTATTACCGACAAATACACGCACGTTGAAAAATTATTTTTAAGTGCGTGCTCGTTGAAAAGTAGCGGAGGTTCCGGAGAATGTATATATCTATATATATATATATATATATCTTTTTTTTTATTATCCGTCATTCCACCTCGAGCCCGAGGAAAGAACCCTAGAGCTGCTTTATATACACCACTCTGGATACCTACTTTTATATCGATTTTATCTCCCTGCAGCAATTCTTTTTATTATTCGGCGCGCGAGTCACGAGACTCCGCTGAATGACCTGACCAGGGTATTCCGGAGGAACCCTCACCAGGCCTATCAAGGGCGAGCGGTTTTAGTACACCCACTGCTCCGGAGATATCGAGGAGGACTGAATTTTCGTTATGCCTTACTAACCCACCGAGATATCCTCGTCGTCACGAATTTCCACAAGAAAATATGAATTTCCAGTTGCTCTATATACCGGAAAATATTTTCACCATTCTCGAAGGGAAAGAAAAATAAAAAAAAAAAAAGACAAATGGGTATTTAATCAATGAGGATAATTAATGATCTATCGATTAGCGATGCCTAAAATTTCCCTTCAAGTCCAGCCTTGAGCCAAATTGACGGGGATCAGTCATTAGCCCTGAGATTTTTTCCCCTTTTGACAGTCTCGTACAGCACCTCTCAGGGAAACCCGTATTCCTCGAATATCGACGAGTTCAGTGGGCAGGAGGAGGAGGTGAGCGAGAGCAGCCCCCGCGCAAATTGACTGCGTTAATTAAAATTAATTGATATCCGTCGGGGCACTCCTTCCCTTCCTGCCACGACGCCGGTGCCCGTACTTCCTCGTGCCTGTACTACGTACCTCTGTGCAATCCACTTCGTAATACACATCCCAAGTACTATCGACAACCTGGATACAAATCGAACCTTCGACGTGCTTTTCTGGCACGTGTGCGTTTCAACAATTTTTTTTTACATCCTTTTCCAAAGCCTCACCATAATATCGTCTTTTTTTCCGCATTATTTATTAATCTAATTTTTTTTTTTTTCTCTAAATATGACTATTAATTTGAATATTCGTGGTTGACCCGCGTTGCCCCACTTGTCAAAAACACTTCTGGGTGATAGGTTGGAACGCGTTAGAATGTGGCTGAACTGGTGCATGCAAGGGCTGGTGGAGGGATGTTGTTCGTGCTCTTGGGTTCGCGCGGGTTAACGTAGAGAGAGAGAGAGGGAGAGCGGCAACAGCAGCAGCGCCGAGGACGGCTTCGCTCACTCGAGCATTCATGGAATAGCCTAGCGAGTTCGTGCGTTCTCCGAGCCACTATAGTTTTGCCACAGTTTGCCTGTTTGCCAAAGCTCTGACGGCGTCGCAACAGTTGGCATCGTGCTGGCTTGTGGCGGCTTCTCTCCTTCGGAAGCAGAGTGAAAAAAAGGCTCCGTTCTGCCGGACGTCGGATGTCCGACGAACGTGCGGCTCACTCTCTCTCTCTCCGTATAGGCTTTCTCGCGAGTGGAAAAGTCAGCCAACGGCGCACACACACACACACACACGTGATACGATACGAGAAATGGGGAATGAAAAATTCACGTATACCCGGAAAGAAACGTCACTCTTATCCTCCAGACGAAATACTTTATCGAATTGCAGTGAACCCAACTTCATACATTTATTTTCGTGATCATTTCCCCAAAGGTCAGACGATCATATTATCAAGGAAGGATATCGCTTTTATTATTCATTTTTTTTACTACGATAAATTCAATTTTTTTCAAAAGTTTATTTCCGATACGATGAAATAATGGAAGCGAAGAAAAAATAAAATAAAAATTTATAATTAATCTCCAGGGGCATGTGAATCAGAATTTCATAGCCGTGCCATTCTTAGCTCCACGTCGGCGAGAAGATTTGAAAAATCGTTTGACTTTTTTCGGTCGACTTGTTCGCGGCGTATTCCCAGGAAGATCGTCGTGCCTTTCGTATCCTGTCTGGTAGTGTCGAGCGACCCGGAAGGATAAGGATTTAGGGGGGTATAGCGCGAGCGAGGGAGGCTTGGCATTGGGTCCAAAAGCTTTCGAGATCCTGGAGGATTTAGCGTCGTGTACGCGCGAACCTCCGGTAGCAATGGAGGCTCACTTCCTTCTCTCTCTGTCTCTCCTCTTCATCCTCGGATATCTCACGCTTCTACACCGGACTCTGCAGCGGCTACGTACTGGTAACCGTTCTCCGGATGTGTGTACGACGGTACACGGCCAACACTGGCCTTGCCGTGTCACGCTGCCGTAATCCCTGGGATCCTGGAGATGCTTCGGTCGGTGGAAACACGATCGGAGCCTTGCCTTGCCGAGCGTCCGCTGTGTCCTCTCCTACGAAGCTACGATCGTCCGAAGGAAGGAGAATCCGAGGTCGAAGCCGACGACGACGACGACGATGAGGAGGAGAACATTTCTCGTCGTCGGGCACATAGCCGAGCGAGGAACGATAGAGAACGAAGAAGAGCTCGTGACACTCCAACGGCGATCCTCGCTGCTCGGGTTTATCGTTCGACGTCGACTTTATCGCCTCGCGAACCGCCCCTGCCCGATTTCTATACACTATAGACGTTCCCTTGTCATGTATACATATGTGTGTGTGTGTGTGTGTGTATATGACGGCGACTAGAGTGGTGTATAAATGTCGGGTGCAAGGTTCTGAAAGCTGCAAGCTTCATATAGGTCGATACGATGTGCCGTTGGCTCATGAGCGAGAGCGGCTACGTAATCGAGAAGCATCGGCCTGGATCGACGGGAACGGTATCGTAGAACGGGCCCACCAGAACCGAGAACATCCCGGTCGACGATTACCCGTGGTCTGATAACGTCCGATCAAGGAAGACCGTTACTACTAGCGAAGCGTTGCCAGTGCATTCGTGAGTCCCTCCCTCTCTGCCCCCTTAACTTCCCTTCCTTCCATTGTCGATTCTTGGACGGTATATAGAGGGCTCTCATCTTCGATGGCCTCTGGTGATCACAAACTGCTGTAACATCTTGCAACCGCAATTGTTGGGGAGGTAGTCTGACCGAAATCGTCTTTATCACTGCGAACTGCTTGCCATTCGACGCTTCGGCTATTCCCGTTACTATTTATCGTACTCTAAAGACGTTTTTTTATCTTTCTTTTTTTTTTTTCGGACTTTTGTCGGATCGTTGGTAGGACGTAAAGTCGTCTTTGTAATCTCACGGCTCATTCTTTCGCATTACATTGTGTGTAGAGATTTTGCATTCAATGGAATGTGATTCTTTGGACATTTTTTTGGAAGATGACCTGTATTTTATTTTCCATCGAGTCTTTGGTGACACATCAACGGTACAAGTGTTGTAAATGCTCACGAGATTTTCAGACGAGTGCATTTCCTGACACGGAATTAAGAGCTTTGGATAATTTGAATCTCCGGAATCCTGTGGTACCTGTGGAGCCTGAGTGGCGAGAGAAAGCAAAAAGCGTAGTCAGAAGCGTCGAGTCCGAGAGCCGCCGCTGGGGAGTTTTCCTTGGTTTTCTTCTCCCTCCCTCTCTCTCTCTCTCTGTCTCCCGTTGCTCACGACCATATTTCGCGGTTAAACATGCGGATTAATAGCGTGTCCCTCTCGTTTCTTTGCGCCAGTCTCCCTGTGTACTTTCTTCTTCTCTCGTTCCTTGTTTGCGCGAATCCCCTGTAAAAGCTCCCCGACGCTCTTGGATGCCCGTCCCTCGTCCTTGCGCGCCTACTTTAATTAAAATTATTCACCCCAGCAGAAGAGGATGAGCCCGCGCGCTAAGGGAAATTACGCTTCGACTAATTGCGAGTGGTCGCGCGGGGCTGTGCCTTCAGGATGATGCCGCCAAGAGTGCCCGGATTTTCTTCTCCTCGCGCGGCGCTCGCTCGAGCGAGA
Organism: Clistopyga incitator; assembly: GCA_947507545.1. Classification (NCBI taxonomy): domain Eukaryota; kingdom Metazoa; phylum Arthropoda; class Insecta; order Hymenoptera; family Ichneumonidae; genus Clistopyga; species Clistopyga incitator. The sequence continues at coordinate 648,870 of OX382188.1, read as the reverse complement.
CCAACCCCCGTGCCGAGGGCGCGAGTGGTTACGAAATTGAGTCGGATCTCTCGCCGTTAAGGGATCATCCCGTCGAGAGTCACGCCGGGAGCTTCTCCAAAAACGTCGTCAACTTACCAAAGTGTCACTGATAATGAATATTCGTGGGGGATGTCGTGAAGAAAGCAAACGGTAACAACAAAAAAAAATGTAAATAACGTAATAGGGTAGAAAGGGCAATTTTTTTTTAAAAATAATATCTTGTGCAGAGGTGACTAAATGCCAAAGCTGAGTCAGAACGATTTATAGTCCCAATCACTGTGAGCATTAACCCGGTACAGAAGCAAAAGTGAGATAGAGGCCAATTGAGGATAGAGTCGAGTTGCTGCTGGAGCTTTCGATGTACGAGCTGGTATATACGATTCCGTAGCATATTCCCCAAAGTGCAGTATTAGAAAGGAGGAGTTGTGGGAGGACGTAGACGACGACTGCGATGGCGTAGGCGCACCGGGCTGACATTTAATCGTCGACATTTCGCCAGGAGGCAAATGAGAGCCCGCAACATTGCGGCCTCGCGTCAGGACCTTCGTCTACGTGTCTCCGTGGGATATATACCACGGAGTCTACGAATTTCTCTGGTACAGCTTTGAAATACCCATCTACGTACTTCCACCCCGTAACCCGCGTATATTTCATTTATATAGGCTTTACCAGCTCGCTCACTCGAGCGTCCATCAAGACGTCAGCTTTGCCGAAAGCTCCAGTCAGAACGGAATCCCGTGTACCTCGGTCCTCGTTCTGGCCCTGGCAAATGTTTCCGCGAGTCCCACACGTCAATATCAACCAGCCATTACAAGTTCCTAGTTACTTCATCCCTCCAAAGTCCTTGGCACCTGCATTCCCAAAAAAAAATGTACGTTTTTATTTAGATATTTCATTTTTGCAGGCGATCCGTATCGTCTATCAACTCTAATTGGCCGAATTTCTCCGCTTAAAGATAGGGGTCCTCGAGTTTATATCTACGTAGTGAATCTCCGTCGTTGAGAGAGCGCGCCAACGCGCCCAAGTGCTTTCCGGAAGCGCTTAGCTTTCCGCTCGTACCACCGCACCAGTTCCCTCGGCCTCTCATTCCCCGGCACCATCTCACCACGGTTAATTAACACCGAGGCTAATAACAACGTGACGTGCTTCGCGGTCGAGTTGGCGAGACACACACACACACACACACGTACGAAGAGAGAAGAGAAAAGCTCCCATGGATGTCGCAAGACACAGAGACCCGAAGGTCCACGAGAGTCGCCGAAAACTTTGCTCCGGTTATATAGGACGTTTCGCTCTCCTCGGCGCTCCTCTCGTGAGGCAAACCAGACCATAACTACGTTGCGGTCAGGGGAGCGTGACGTTAAATCCTTGCATACACTCGGCTGGGATGCGCGTCGAGAGAAACCGAGCCCAGAAGAGCCCCAGAGAGAAACGTTCCAAGGGCTTGTTGCATAGTTGAATAAAAATAAAATTAAATATAACATATAAACGAAACGAAAAGAAAAAAAAAAAAAAAACGAAAACAAGCCCAACGAAAGCTCACGAGCGGTTACCAGCCGCATGGACTCGCGAGCGCTTTTTAGAAAGGGGTAACGGAGCCCAAGTTCCATTTACGAACGAGAAGAAGCGAAAAAGAGAAGGGAGCGGGTTAATTAGTTTATCCCCTCGGTGTTTTATCCTGAGGGGTCAGGGGTGGAACTTAAAAAATAATTATTCGCCACGAGAGCTCGGTGTCTCTTAACCCGACGTTGAATTCCGCAGAGGCTCCGCGAGTCCCGCAGCCGCGTTGGTGACGTTCGCTGGCAAATCTCATGCAATAGTCATAATAATAACGCTAATTTTCGTCGTGGTAATATTTTATTTTGTAGCAAATTACGCGGGATTCGAGCATTTTTCATTTTTTTTTTGCCAACGACGATTGTGCAACGCGAGGGATGTAATGACGGAGGGGCGGTTTCGGAAATGATCGTGGAATTTTCCCAGGAGGGCGCAAAATTGGCTTCACGCACCTGTATCGTTTTTGTGGTCGAGCCAATTTGGATTTTTTTTTTTATCATCCCTCGAACGCAGAGGCACGAGGTAGGCTGGCAGGCCTGTGAGCGATGGGACTGTGGGGTGAATAGCGGCCGAGGGGAAGAGAGCAGCCCGTGTAATCAGTCGCCATGTCGTAGTGACGAACGACTGTCGCTAATTATCGAGAGAGCAGAGGGGCGGATCGAAATGGCATGGAACACCCCGGATGCTGGGAGGGTTGCTCCATTGACTGCACGAGCCGCTAGCTTTGTGAGCCATTCGATGAAATATCTATTATGCTTTGCTCAAAATTATCCGAAATTCACGACATGTTTGCTTTGTTGGGTTACATTTAATTCACAGACTCGAGGCACCGAACGAAAATTCGTTCATATGTCAATTTGCTAATTAATACTTGGATGACACTTGATACTCCAATATATCGATAACGATTATCGATCATTAGGTACACAAAATACGCGCGTTAATGGCGAACGATGAATCATTAGTTCAATCTTCCAAACGTCTTTTTCACCAGCCTCATTAATATCCGACCGGCAAATAACCGTACCGTCGTTATTCATTTGAAAATAAACAAATATCACCGAAAATAGTTCGGTTATGTCATTCAGTCTGTTAATTACGTAATTATTGTTCGCGAGCCGATGTATTGTCCGTTGCTTGAAATAATAGGACGCAATCAGTCACTTTGACGGCATTACTGGCCAATTATACCGGATTTCAATGTACTATTTGTACGCTAGCTAAATTAGTATCGGTTACGCGACGAATTGACGCGCTTAAAATGTTGAATTCGCGCTCACGATGAAAAAGTCATTTGTTTTTATCCCGAGATCCTTGTCATTGTTCGTAATCTCCGACGTCACGATCGAAAGTGGTTGACACGAGTACCCGAAGGCCTCTGAAAATTTTCCTTTTCACTCTCGGGATAGATATAGCTCTTAATTAAATCGTTATGAGAATGATGGATGTATTTGTGTCTGAGAAGCAATTCAATACTCAGTCGCAGAGACGGGAAGAAGAATTTTTTTCCCCGGGACGAATGAGATTGAGAGACGAAAAAACAAATTGATCGATCCGGTCTTTATCGATTCGGAATATTTTTCACGATGCTTTTACTCGAGCTGGCACGAGAGCGAGGCAAGAAGGTGACTGACGACGACGAGGACGACGACTACTAGTCCGGGCTTCTGGTACGAAGAGCCTGGCTAAAATGAGAAATGACGGGGTTGCGAGGGCGACCCTCGAAAGGCGCTTAAGTAATATCCAACCTCCTTGAAAGAGCCATCAGTCCTTCTCACGAAACCTGCGGAACCGAGCCAACTACCACTACCATCGCTTCTCCGTGTGCTGCTCCACTCTCCCGACACAATCTCCCTCCCTTCTTCTTCCTCTTCTTCTCCTCGCCCGCCGCAGAATCTCTTAATGAATTTGTACGAGAATCCGAGTCATTTGTTCCTCGACGAATTTGATTCGCTTCTCTTCTATACACAGAGAGCAACTTCTCGCGAAGGTACTACAGCCCTCGAATCCCTCAAGATTTATCGAGCCTATCAAGCGCTACATCGTCTCTCTCTCTCTCGTTCACTTGGAATAATTCTCATGGGGCCTAGTTTCACGATTAACTAACTACACAACCTGCCAGCTGAGTAATTTATCATGTGCACTTGATTATGCTGGAATTTTTTTTTTTTTTATTCTCGTTATTCATTTCACATTTTTGTATAAATAAAGAAAAATAGTTTGACGAATGAATAATTAATAGCCGGGTGTAAAGTTAAATTATGCGGAAACAGAGACTCGTGGTGCAATCGGAAGGGTGATCGGTTAATTTAATTGATTTATATTGGGTTTTTTTGTTTGTTTGTGTATTTGTTTGTAAGGAGTATCCTACCGTCGTGTCAGTTACTCAATTCCCCGCATCTGTTGTGTGCAATAGGGCGCGTTGCGGCGTAGATGGAAACTGCACATTGTGCATCGTGGAGGCAAGCTTGTACAGCATCGATTCGACGAGCAATTAAGCTCTCGGCAACTAAGCTATACCCCGAGGCTGAATAGCTAGACGAGCATATACGGCTCCGTAGGCTGTAAGACCATGTACCACCACCACCATCAGGTCATACATATACACTCAAGCCCTCCAGCAGAACCACCACCAAATGGATACACATAGCTGAGATTACTACGACGCGCTATATGGCTTAATGTAATGTCTATTCTGGCTCGCTTATGCCGCATGGTCTGTTACAACTCTGGAGGGACGAGAGGTTATAGACCAGGGATGCTTTCCGAGCCGCCCTTCCACCGTCTTCTTCCAATAAATTCACCTTCCCACCAGTGCCTCGACCACCGAATAGCTAATATGTCGAAATACTTTCGCGAGTTATTGAAAAAGAGCCCGAAAATACGAGTCACTGGGACGTTCCGGAAGGATATTATTTGGCGTTAAATATCGTTAAATGTGAGCCTCTCAGTTACGTCATTGACATATCGACATGCTGGGAAGATAATTATAATATAATTAGTGTCAGAAGAGGCTTTTGAATCCTCTTGGCAGGATCGCGTTACTCTCCGAAGAACAGGATACGAGTTGGTGGAAGATATCGATATCCACCTATTTATAGCAAGGCTATTATTGGCAAGGAATATTTAGTCGTACAGATTTTCGAGTCTAACTCCTCGGGAATTAAATTTTTTTATTTTTTTTTTATTTTTTTTTTTTCCCAAGTGCGAAAGTGCTTTTACCACGCAGCCCTTTACCGATAACGAGAACAATGCGTGTTCCGTTATCTTTCTCTTTCGCCCGTCGCTCATTCGAGAGAATAAAAAAAAAAAGAAAGAAGAAGAGGGAATACGAAGGAAGCAAGAGAAAAGTCGAGAGACTCCTTAATGCGTTAGAAATCCCCGTGGACGTGGAAACATCGGTTGCACCCTGCTTACAAGTAGCCGGGACCTCTCTCCGAGTCTCCGCCCCTACGGGTTTCCAAAGTTCCGAAAGAAGTGGCTGCTAAGGGTAGTTTCTGCTCGACTCCCGACCACTCAGATCCCTCTCGACCGCCCGGAAAACGCTCCCCAACAGCAACGAGAAAGAAACCGGCAATGTGCTGTGCGAAGTGGAGAAAGAAAAAGTACAAGAGTCGCGCGGGCTCGGCCGAGGAGAGGGTCAGACGGCTAAGGATTCGTAAAAAAGCGCGAACGAAGAAAACGAAAGAAAGAAAGAAAGTAGCGAGCGAAGTACGTAGCCGCCACACCGACCGATAATTGAACGAAGTGCTGTGCCGGCACCGGCATCCACCTTCTGTCTTACTCCTTCCCTTTTCTCCCTTTCCCTCTCTCTCTCTCCTCGCTTTCTACAGCCCTTAATCGAGTTACAGCGGTGCTTTCGAGGCTCCGAGAACTGCTGCACTCCCGATTCGCGTACGTAACTATCTCATTCGGCGGCTGATGGACTCTGGCCGAGTACGAAACTCAAGTTTTTAGTGGAGGTGCGTCTCGTAACGTTTCGCGAGGAGCGACGGAGACAACCGGGGCCACAGTGCTGCCGCAATAAGAATAGCCAATGGAATCTTCACGACGGAAGGGAAAAGGGAAGAGCACAGGCGGGGGCTAGATGAGTACGCTGTCGGCATTGCGCGAGATAAGTGTCTTTCCGTAGAGAAGTATAAAAGAAGAATAGTAAAATAAGAGGAACCGGCGCAAGCTCCGAGAGAGAGAGAGAGAGAGAAACAGTGGGTAATAATAAGAGAAACGCAACCAATCTCGTGATACTCGGAGAATTTCATTGGAGGCAGTTGAAAGCCGAGGGTTTTCCGGGTCACTCAACATCTTCTGCAAAATACTATTTTTCAAACCATATTTCTCTCTCTCTGATCCAAGTAAATTTTTCGGGCAAATGATAATTCACAATAACTAGAGGATCGCTGAGTAAAGTTTAGCATTGGTCCGGAAAAAAAAAAAAAAAAAACACACAAAAATACACATTATCCTTTAGAGGACTCGAATAATATCTCCCGATGGAAATACCGAAGAGGGAAGTATCAACAGATCCAAGTAAGTGCCTCGGTCGTTCGGAGTATAAAAGAAGAGTCATAAAACAAAATTGTGCAGTGTGTCGGAAGGGCGGGTAGGAGAACAAGGGAAGAAGAAGAGAGGCCACCAGCCAATCTCGTAATGTCGTAAGGGTTTTTCGTGTATATTAAACAACACCAAGTGCAAAAGTCGCGAGTTGTATTGCTCCGTGGGATTGTGAGGACCGTGGCTGTTGGAGTCTGCAAGGGATGCATGGGTCCGTGGCGAAAAGTAGCGAGGGAGGAGGGAAAGGGCTTCTTCTTCGGCGCTGCGCCGAGTAAAGTATACATGAAAGAGGGAAAGGCAGCTTACAACTGCGAGGAGATATCGCAAAGCGAGAGTTCGCGAGAGTAATTTCGAGTTTATGTATTCGCCGGGAGTGCGGATAATGTGCGTCGTAGTAGTCCTCGCACCCCGACCTTCCGGCTCTTCGCGCTCTCCCTCGCTCTTCTCTGCATATACTTTCACGAGGAGGAGGAGAATCCACCTCCATCTTATGCGCCAGTTAACCCCCCGCTTTTATCGCTTTCCGAGTCGATAGTCGTTGCATTGAATTTCGAATTTGGCGATGTTCTTCTTCCCTCTCGGCATCCCCATATATACACAGCTCTGCATGATGATCGTTCGGTGGGGGAGGGTGGAAAACAGAGAAAGAGGAGAGCGCCTCTTTCCCCAAGACTTTAAGCCCTCCTAGTTTTCCTGGAGTCTATGAGGCGCTGGATAATACACGCAAAGATGAGAGTCAAGTTGCTCTCTCTCTCTCTCTCTCTCTCTCTGTCTCTTTGGCTCTGTGGACTGGCAGGCAATTTTCATTCGTTTCTTCTGGCTCTCTCTCTCTCTCTCTCGTTTCTTCAGAGTCTTGTCTCTAAGGTAGCGTCTCCGAGAGAAGAAGCTCGAAAACTATGGTGGCATCATAGGACGCGTATACCGTACACTATACGCGGGATTCGTGCGACGAGGTTACCCAGGAAACGACTCCAAGTTTCTAATGTAAAATGCACGCTGCGCTGCAATATTGGCGACCGGGGTGGTGCGGTACAGGGATACACACCATCAGAGTTTTCTTTGGTGCTGAGGCTGCTGGTTGAGCGCAAGGAGAGAGAGAGAGAGAGAAGGCCACGCGACAGCGCTCGATGCGATATAAAAGTTGGACCGTAAATCAAAAGCTCGGTGTGGCATACCCGGCGAGGAGAGTGAACGTTCTTCTTTCTTCTTCCCTTCTTGCTTTTTCCTTCGAAACACACACACGAACTCCCCTCGTACTTGCCTCCAACGATATACACACATATTGTATTGTTTCATAATAAAACTTCGTCGGTTCTCGATAGTTGCCACCGCGGGAATAGTTCCAGTTGAGTGAGATAACCCAATGGAATGGAGCGGGATAAAAGTGAGATGGGAAATGGCAAACGATCGTGTCGAGAAACGGGGGATAAAGTGGAGAGAGACTCTGCTATGGAAAATATAGAGTAATGTCTTGTGGAACAAAGGATTTGGTGTAGTGACGTGAAAAAAAAAAAGCTTTTTCTTTGCATGGCATTATCCGTTTGGATTCTCAATACAAAATGCGCCGCTTTAAATTTATCGTTAAATATTGAATATTCCTTCGAATAGACCAATATTTGAAATGACCAATCGTGCACAATGTGGTAGCTCATCCTCGGAACTCGAAGCTTTGCGAACCGCGAGTAAAATCCAAAAGCAGCGGTAATAGTGCAAACTATAATAACGGAGCATTGCCTGTAGTGTTGAAATTCCTCGGCCGGGCCAGTAATTGCAGCGTAAACATTTCTCGACGGTGCACTCGCTGATTGCGACTCATTATTTCGGGGTCAATGGAAGGTTGGAACAGAGAGAGAGAGAGAGAGAAGCGAGAATGAAGAGACCTTCGGAAGAAGAAGAAGAAGGAGAAGTAAGGCAAACCGGGTGCAGCAGTGCGAGGAACCCGTGAATCGAGAATCCTCGAGGACTCGAATAACGACAACGACGGTCTTCGCCTTGATTAAGGAGCACTCATTATTGCTCATAATCAACGCGCTACAATGGGTTCCCGGTGGTCCTAGGTGGTAGTAGGATAAGTGGGAAGACTCCTCGAAGAGGCAAAGTAGAATCTCGGAATAAGCGGATATTCTCGAAGAAGAAGAAGAAGAAGAGGAGGAGGAAGACGAGGATGACATCGGAGGAGAATCAGCAGCAGAAGCAGCAGCAGAGTCCTTTTGAAATGCCCCTACCTCTCCTCGCACAATTTCAACAATCCCTCGGTGAAATTCTATTCTATTTCATCCGACTCGTCATAGTGGAATACTTGCGGAGATAACAAATGTTTGCAATAATTTTCAGAAGCTGTCGAGAGGGCGAGAAAAGTGGTCAGTGGGAAAATGGGAAGGAAGAAGGGGTTGTTCGGGTTGAAGCTTTGCCCGCAGGTTACGGGCCATCACGGGTCCGCAATGTACATACGAAATGGAGGATAGAGAGGGAACTACATGCCCACTGACAAATACGATACATGTACCACTTCTGGATGGACGAGGGTGCCGAGAATCGAGCTCCAGAGCTGCTCCACACACTCAACATCAGGGTAGCCAGCCAGCCAACAGCGCGAAGGGTAGTTTGCTGATGCCGCTTGTGTGTATGTGTGTTCACCTCACTCGTCGTCGTCTCTGGCCGACGAGTATAGAGCGAGCGAACCAGAAGCAGAGCTTCGGGAATATGGGATATAGCTTCATCCCCTAAATGAGGAGGGCAGAGCCACGGTAACGCGCGCACGGCCCAGTCGAGAGTTTCTGCCCATAGCCACTCTTCTCAACTGCCCTCCCCCTCCTCCTCCTCCTTGACTCTCCCTCAACGTTCTCCAAACCCTCCGGGCTCTTCGTGAAATGATGGCTACCTCTAATAGAGAGGGATTCCGTTCAATTATATCTTATGGCGCCATTCCCGGACGGTAATGGGCTAGCCGGAGCGAAAGCATCAACCAGTTCGTACCTTATACCTCCTACCCTTCGCCATTTTAACCGTCGGACGTGGCCCATGATTTTGAGTGAAAGAAATGGCGGAGCAAAACGATCGCGTTCCAAAAGAGGATTAAAAAATTATTGGTTTTTTAAGCACGATATTGATGCTGTTTTCACGGTCAATGATGAAGAGCTTGGAACTCGTCGTCATTTATACATTGCTTTGAAAGCTTCCAAATAATGTTTGCGATCGTTTGATACAGCGTGAAACTGAGAAGATGAAAAAAAATCATTGCACCGAAGAATTGAAGAAAACCGAGAAGTTTTAAACCGCTCTTGACCACTCATCCCTTAAGAATCTTCTTTTTTTTTCTCTCAGCTCTAAACCGGGAAATAACTGTGGGAATCAAATCGACCTTTCAGCGCGTCTACGTCGGACGTATTCCTCTCGTCGTCTGAGAAACGACGTAGCTCTCGAGGATCAAAGTTTATGGATCTGGATGACAGCCAGCGTAGCGAGCTTTCGCGTCATGATCCGGCAATCAAATCTCGAACGTCGGTAATGGTCGAAGAGATAGCGGAGAAAGATAACGTCGTCTCGTCTCCTTCCTCCCCCCACCCCCCCAACCACCCACCCTTCGCCTCTCTCAATTCCTTCCTCTTCATTTTCTCTATCCTCATGCTCAACGAGTACCGAGCTCCTTTTAGAAACTTTACTTTCCAAGAGGGAGAAAGCACCAGTTGGCGGTGGCTTCGGCACGTTAGCCCGGGACACCGGCAGCTGCTGCACTCCAAGCGACTCCCGCAAGTGGGAAAGAGAAAGAGGAACAGGAGATGCATTCATAAAGCACCGAGTATCGTGAGCACAGCTTGCGAGCACAGAGCACAGCTTTGCCTAATCTTGCCGCATCTCCTTCGCGAAGCTTCGCTATACACAAAGTGCGAGAGAGAGAGAGAGAGAAAGTGCGCTTCCTCTGGAGGACTCAACAGCAGCGAGTACAGTGCAGAGCAACGAGCATACCTTACCTCCTCCTGCCTCCATTTCGTACGTCCGCTTAATTTTACTTTGGCAAAAGCTGAGAGCAGGAAGAATCGAGTTGGGTAGCCGGGCAGGAGCAGCGACGAGCCACTGATGCCGGCAAGTAGATGAAGAGGAAGAACAGCACGCGAGAGTGGAAACGCCAACGAGGAAGAAGAAGAAGATGAAGATGAAGAATAAGCGGAATAAGAATAAGAAGAGAGAAGAGCTTGAGGCTGTGAGGGAGGGTTTTTCGTCGCGGCTACGGCAGGTACACGCGGAGAAACGTTTCTACGACGGTAGCAAACCCTCGACTCTACGAGACTCGCATAACCAAGCGTGAGAAACGTGAGACTCGCTTTAAGTGCAATTTATACAGTTGCACGTTGCTCTATATCGTACACGGTACGTATACACACGACGTGAGGCCCGGAGGAGTCTCCCGGAACTCTGCGTCGAGAGAAAGCTCGTGTAATCGTGAGCTTTCCTCCTCACTTCCCTCTCTATCTCTCTTATCATTCTTCTCTTCTCTCCAACGGTCCTTTTCAAGCTCCCTTTTCTATCGCTCAATGTATATAATTCTGGAGCTTTACGAGTAGCGAAAGCACCACTCGGAGTGACCTCTCCCAACGATAGCCCAGTTATACGGTTATTCTATACACGAGAAAGTCGTAATTGGACCGATCAGACCAATTGGCGATATTGCTGGGCGAAGCTCTTCACTTGGGCTCGGTGAAAGCTCTCATTCGTATGCTAATCAAGTTGCCGGGTTTGTATGGAGGGATTGAATGGCCGTATGCTAAGTCCAATTTACTTCGGACTCGCCTGGCACTACGAATATCCTCGAAAAAGAAAAAAAAAAAAAAAACGCTGTAATCTATTCGTCGCTATAAATGCTATTCAAACAAGATAGCAATTCTAGATTTTTTTTTCTCCTCACGCTTACAGTCCTTCGAGCTTTCAGATAAAACTTTCTTCGTCATCCTAAGATTTTCTTTTTTTTTTTCGTTTTGTCACGTAGATTCTTGCAGTTGTCATTGAAATTTCAACGTTTTATCGGCTCTTTTGATCGATGCGCGACAACAAAAATTTTCGCAATCACGAAAATTAAATAAATAAATAAATCTTCAACTTCCGAAACCGTGTTATAAATTGTGTCCAATTTAATCTATTTTCAACTAGTTTTCGAATTATTCAAAGAAGCAAAAATTCTCTCACTTCTTTCCGTTCGCAAAGTTGAAAATTTCGAGCGAATTTTACAAGAGCATAATTTATGTGCACTTCGCCCGCTAGGACACAAGTTCTCTTTTCCACACTGAAATGTTGCCCAAGAACCATGTACATATATATATATATATATATCGTCTTCGTTGAGACTTATCTACTCGAAAATGTCGGCTTTACCGTTTGGTTACTGATCCGCTTCATGAAAACTAGGTTAAACTTCATCCTCGCCATGAGAGAGAGAGAGAGTGCACTCTTCTCCGGTACTTATACCTTTCCATTCATATTTTATTCTTCGGTGCTTCGCGGAGTGTCACGGATAGACGGACGGATTAATACTTTCTCGAGAATTTCTCGAAATATAATCTTTGACCGGTCGGTCCTTGAGAAATTCCTGATGCGGAATGTTAAAACATCCGTGACGTCTTCTCCAGCCTCAAAGAATTCCATTATTTGGCAAAATTTCTTGTTTTCCATGTCGCGGAATAAATCTTGTGTCTCGGTGAATTCGTAGGATGAATTTTAAGTCTGCGGAGTGAAATGGACGAGGTGAACCCTACGGGGCAAAGGGAAGAGGAGGAGGAGGAGGAGGAGGAATCTCTGAGGCAGGCAGCATTCGGCGAGCCATTAAGTAGTGATGGCGGAGGTCGGACGCCACAGCTAGTAGAGCGTACCCGTGTTAGCACAGACGCCGGAATCGCGCGCGCGGTTACCGCAGTAAATCAACAAGTTGATATCTAACGCAACGGTGCGGCGAGAGAGTGGGTAGCGGAGAAGGAAGAGCCCGGGGGCTAGGCCACAGGAATACTATACCATAACGTCGAGACAAACTCCGTACATCTCTCCTGTCGACTTGTAGTCTAAATATTAATGGAACTACGCGGAGCGTTGCTCCACCGCTCGTGACTCCTCGGCCACGAGGCATCCTCGTCGTCTCGGATATGATTCCGAAGAGACCTCACCCGCTTCCTCCACCAACTTTTCCACAATCGGTTTACCATAAAATTAATAAACTCTACGCAAAGTTGACAAAGCTTACGATCAAACAAAATCTCAAAAGCTCCACGTGATTTACGGATTTTCCACAAACATCTCAAAATCTTTACGTTAAATAAGAAAATGTGATGAATTTTTTTTTTACAAAATTCATTTGTCCGTCTCCCGCTAAAGTTTCGAGAATTCTCGTTGATTACTGTCGCTGGAGGTAAACTGAAAACGATCTTCCCGACTGGCCCGTTCTCTTGGATGTTGGGTACACACGATAACGTATTAATCGACTCTTGTGGTGAGGATCGTCAGCGAAACAGATAGAGAGAGAGAGAGAGAGAGAGTGGTACTCGTTGCATTGGCAGTTGTGTTGGCCTCCCGCAGAGAATCTCACTCGAACGGGAGTGAGATTCTGCGAAGAGAGAAGAGAGGCGAGAGAGAGAGGAAGCGGCAACGAAAGCTCGTGGAGCTCGCGGTAACTCGACTCTACGAGCGGCAGTAACGCTCGCGGTGTCCGGGCCATCCCTTTATTGGCTACTAACTTGCTGTACCTTGCTGTGCGGTTGTGAGGGTGTTGGTTGGATCCATGATAGTGGAGAGAATCGCCGGGATAACCGTAGTGTGCATTCCCGAGCCTCTCGACCTGGCCCTCCTGTCCGAGCAGTCTGACCAGTAATAACCGTAACTACTGTCGCTTTACGAGCCGACTTAAAACTTGCCCGATGTACACACACATACACACGCAAAAGCTCTACATGCGAACAACGTTAGTTTCCGTGGACCACACGTACCTTTCGATCCTCTTGTTCAGTGTAGCTCGAAAGCGGGGGACTACGACGCCAATCACCATTCCGTGGGTTCGCCCACTATCGACATTGTAATACGATTGAGAGATAGACTCGGTATCGTAGTTTAGAATTTCTATGGGGTGAGAGTGGAAGGTGTTGGAAACTGAAAATAGCCAAGGACGATAGTGGAGGTGAAGGTTTATCGGACAGGGACAATTTCACTGGTGCATGTGCTTTCCTCGTCATTTTCTCCTCTCTCGGTTAATTAGAACGTATTTAAAACGTTTCTGTTACCTTTCTCGTTCCACCTCGGCGCACTTTGCATTCTATCTCGTGGCTTTATAAACGCGTATAGGAAGAGAAAGATAGAGTCGGAGCACTGTCTGGCCACACAGCGATGTTACTACTGCGTTACGAAGCGATATTTAACGAGGAATTACAGGGGAAGGGCATAAGCTGAGCTTTTCCCGCATTATCTCGGCGAAGCGGGCTGCTCTCGCTGACTCAGTTTTGCCGGTAATCCGGCTGCCTCTCTCTCTCTCTCTCTCTCCTGCCCCCGATTCGTCCCTTCCAACTAACGCTTACCACCTTTCGTATCGAGCCTCCACTCTGGCAGCACGATTCTCCGGAAACGGAACCTACGAACTATCGTCGCTGCGATCGAGCGATTAGCGCATTAACGAGAGTCTGTGCTCCAGTTGTTCTCACCGGTTTTCTCGCTGCCGCGAAAGCGACGTAGGTGAACCCCTATCTGCAACGTTATCGCCTTGGCAAACTCTAGATACAGACTAAATAACACCAGCAGAAAAGAAATATCGTTTTTTTTTTTCCAAAAATATTTTATTCCCATTTTCACTTACAAACCATCGGATCTTATCAGTATATATATATATATATATATATATTTTTTTTTTCTCATGAATGAAATTTACAAACGTTCCAGAATCAAAGCCAGGAGAAGAAGGAAGGAAAACGAGAATGGAAAACTTTCGAGCCGGAATTCTCTCGATTTATTAACCCTCGGTGCCGACTCCATTTCTCGTTCGCGCTCTTTGGGAAAGCGCAACGACCCGCAAGTCGCAACGTCGAAAAGCCTGAGAATACGAGAATGCTCATAGACGAAGAGGAAGAGAGAGAGAGAGAGGGATAAAAACTGAAACCGAGTTGCCATTCGTGCAGTGGCACTTGGTCGCAGACGCACTTTCCGAAACAAACGTGTTGCAGTGTTGCAGAGGAAGGAAAAGCGGTGACGGCGTGAGCGGTAAGCTTGACGCTTTTCGAGGGAGAGAAATCGCGCAAGCGATGAGAGATAGGGGCGGGGGGCGGGGAGGACCAATGGTTTATAAGAGAACGCGGCGGAGAAAGAGAGCAACGCCAGAACGGCGGAGAAGACGAATAGAGGGTGCAGAGGTCTGAGAGTCGTATCCATTTACAAGTTTCAAATCGTTTCTCGCCGCGAGCGAGACGGATAGAGCGTGGCGCGGCCGCGCGTGCCTTTTGAGATGGAAACCTTTTACCACTCACTCACTCTCCGGTAACTCTCTCGTGGCCGCTCTCATTCTCAATGGGGTGCGGGCTTCAGCGCCGCAACCACCACGCCCTGGTGAAATATTCTCAAACGCGGGCGAGAGGCGGTTTCAGCGAATAAGAGGAAGAGTACAGAGAGAGAGAGAGAGAGAGAGGGAGAGGGAGAAGAGAAGGAGGTGGGGCTCAAGCAAAAGAGCTCAGAGCTCGTCGCGTGGCTTTTAAACGTTAACATGCTCGTCGTTGTACAATGTAGGGATCGCATTATACTCGAGAGAGTCGTAGAGAGAGAGAGAGAGAGAGGAACTGCAGGAAGCTGGGAGAGTGAGGGACGAAACTAAAAATGAAAGGCACAAAAATGAGTGAGGTCGAAGATGGCGTCGCTCAAGTTGAGGATGAAGAGGAGAAGCAGCGACGAAAAGCTTGTTCGTTGCAATGGAAAGGAAAAAAAAAGGGCTCATGACGAAAATAGAGGAGCTTGGAAACACAAAAAACTTGGAGAAGAATTTTTTTTTTTTTTTTTCTTTACGCTCAACGTTGAGTAGAACCATGGTGTTGGTTTGCCTTCCATGACTCTATCTAATGGCTCGACGGGTACGTGTCGATGCACCCCGCCTCCTATCCACGACCAAGTCGTCCTCGCAGGTCATATCTAACTGTGGAACGCGAAAGCTCTTTTTCGCTGGGCGTTTCGAAGCTCTTCTGCACAGGAAAATAAGGGCGGGAGGTGGAGCGGAAGTGGGGAAGGAGAACCGAAGGGGTGTGTAGAGGCAGAGCAGCGAAAAATTTGCCTCCGCAAGCCACCGCAGAGAGCAACCGGTAGAATATAGGGAATGAGAGAGAAAAAAAAAGAAACACGTCGTGTTGGACGCGTAATGAAATCATCCCTTACGGTAGCTCACGAGTCCCTTCTCCTCACTTTCTACCGATTCTCTCCTACGCAGTCCAGACTGCGCCTCGTTTCGCGACGAATCTCTCGTGAAAAATCCGAGAAACCTTTATTCCGAACAAAACCTTGCTTCTCTGGCCCTCCGCCGCACCAACGTGCTTTAATTTTTCTAACGAACGCCGGATGAGGAGAACCTCTCGATTGGTCTCGCAGCGACAGATGAACCTCGAGGGAAAAACTTTCCTCGGATTTGCATTTTTAACACGAGATAAAGGAGAGAAAAAAAAATAGAGAAGAATTTACGGCACCAGAAATAGTCATTCGAAATTACTCGAAATGCCCAATCGTCGAATCCATTTATTTTACGTTCGTCGTATTTTTGCCGGGGATCAAAGTAGCGATTTAAAATAAACGTACCATATTCTATTACGGAAAATGTCCTGCTAACTACCATCGAGAATTTGACGTCAATTAAAAAGGTAAATGTAGAAATCCAAGGGACACGAAAACGCTTCGATTCTCTTTTTATCGCGTCGAAATTCCGTCCCTCTTCATCAACGTGGATTTCATTTTTTAACGAACCACCGGCTAGATTAAAAGCGCAAGGTGAAAAAGTACATTCTTTCAATTTGCATTTTTACCACGAATTAAAGATATTACAAAAGGAATGTAATGCACGGAGTTGAGCTTGCACGGAAATGCTGAAAAAGCTCGAATTCAGTTCTCCGAGGGTAGCGCCGACGAGTACTGCCAATTTTCGGTGAAAGTAGCGAGTAACACCGCTTACGAAACATTAACGTTATTAAGGGATCGCGTCGGGGTCGAGAAGGACAAAGGCCACGACGACGGGCAGCGGTTTAGTGGACAACCATGAGCTGCAAAAGCCCTACTCACCGCATATACTCGCGGCCGGAGGTACATAACGACGCTCGAGATAGACTGGAAGTGAGGGGGAAAAAAAAAAGCTCCCTCGGTGGTGGATATTTCGCTTCCTCTCCCTCTCTTTCCTTTCTTTTTATTGAAATGAGCACATCTGGTGTACCGGTCTGTGCGGCGGTGGTATATGCGAAAGGACAAGAGCATTTCTCGCTTCTCGTGGTCGTCAGAGAAGCTGAGCGGGCACTTTTTTTATTCCAAGCCTCCTGCCTTCTGCGTTTCGAGCTAAAAGCAAGGTGTCCGAGCGCTCTTTCCTCTCCTCCAAAAAAAAAAATACGAGTTTCTTATATATACGTATATAGGAGTAAAAAAAATAGGACCTTTCCTCTGTGACAAGCAAGAAAATACATCATTTTATATGAATTCGTGGTGTCAGTTGTCTCCGTTTTCGAACAATTTCAAAGTTTGTTATAAATAAACATCGGCATCGATTAACCCTTGACAGATATTCTTCCTTCCGTCGGCTCCAGGTCGTTTCTATTTCCTGCTCAATGGAATACAATATCGGAGGACGGTGGTGGGTTCGAAGATTGTTTTTGGCTCGACGAGCTATCGGATTATCGACATAAACATCGGATATTTTGAGATAATAGGATGTCATTCGATATTGCGCAAGGTATCTCCGTAAAACGTCTGAAGTATAGGTGTTAGAAGTACGAGCTTTCATTTAATCAATCAATATTCGCAGGTGTTCGGTAACAGAACTCGAAACTAGTTAAACGTCGTCGTCTGGAGAAACCGGAGAGACGGAGGTAAATGGAGAAGCGGTGCGGAGATTCGCAGGCGTTAGTTAGCCGTATCCTTAGCCGGGTCTTCGACATTTTCGATTCCTGAGGATTTGCCACGAAGTTCGGTGACTGGCGCAGTGCTGCAAATTGCATAAACGAGAGAGGCGTGTCTGCTACGCGTTTCCCACGCTCCGAGAACGTATATAGACACACAGAATCGTCGTAAGTCTTGCCAAGTTCATAACTCAATCACTGCCCAGTGGACCTCAAGTCGAGAGGATTTCTCCTCGACCGAAACCGAGCGAAAAGTTGGGAGAAAAAAAAACGGAAGAAAATTTGCGACAGCGGCCCAAACGACCTCGACGTACAAAAAAATCCAGCAGCATGAGAATTGACGCGCGATGGTGCGGATCTGAATAATTGAAAGGGTAGCGAGTCTTTTGTCTCAGCTTGAAAGGGAACTTCCGGAGTGACGTCACAGCTGAGGGCGTTCTCATCGGAAAGCGAACGACGTCAACGAGTAGACGGAGAGGAGAGGCTCGTGTACCGGCAGTTCACGGGCAGTTTTCAAGCCTAGCCGCTCTGCCGTCGCGTCACACGGCACGAATCATCGATTGGATCAATTCCTCGATCGGCTCGACTCTTAGTTTCCGGGCTATTGTTCTCAACCGGTAACTTTTCCAAGGGTGCATTTTTTTTTTTGTCGTTGGTCCGTTGGCAAGCATTTTAACGATGAAAATCGAAGGGGACAGTGTTAGGGAAGCAACGAGCTCACCTCCCTTTCTCTATTTTTCTCGAGGCCTTGTGCTACCGGTACCGCCAGGGGAATTAAAATCGCTGACGCGCACCTACCGCCCGACGCCCTCTTAATTTTCCGTCGCAGTGCGAGCGAACGAGAGAGAAATAGGGAGCCTCGTATTTGCCGCAGTTGCACGAAACGACGAGAAAACGACTGCAGCGTTTTCCGGGATACTCTCCTCCCGAGTCTCGGGCACGGAAAATCTCTGTGGTTATCTTAAACGACATCGCACCCGGATTCATAACTCCTTCGTTCTCTTATTTCTCGTGGTCTCTCCTTCTCTTGCGGCCGATACGCCCGCACGGATAACTCCTCGCTGAGTTATACTCCGCACCAGGAGCTCCTCGGCCAGGGAACAGCTCGGCCGAGAGGAGCGAGATTAAAATCGCCCCGGGAGCAATGGAAAGTTTTTAATAACCCTTGATTCTTGATGAAGTTACGAGGTAACTCGGTCCGACCTACCAACGCCTGCTGGTGGTCCTCTCTCTCTCTCTCTGGGCTATCTAGTTTCCTTCCGTCTCCTTTCCATCTTACTCCCTCTCTCTCTTTCTCTCTTCGTGTCATCTCACGCCGGAGAAATTCTAGGAAGAGTCGATTAAGTCTCGACGGATGCGTCGTACAGTAGGCGACGATAAGGCAGCGCAGAAGAATGGAAGATTGGTTTCTCAGAGCGGTCTGATCGTATCTTCGCCTTTTCTACTTGCCACAGGTTGTTAATCAACCGATAAATTATGTTAGTCGCGCTTTCCACCGGTTAAATGACTCATCGAGTTAACGGCCAGTTCAGTAATAAATAATCACCGACTTTGTAACTCGGGATTGAAATTTTATCTTCTTTTTCGCTAAAAAAAAAAAAAGAAAATGACTCGCATCAATCGACTAATGAAGTATGTAAAATTTTGTGTTGCAGGTTTCGGCTTTGTTACGTTTCAGAGCGAGGACGTTGTCGACAAAGTATGTGAGATTCATTTCCACGAGATCAACAATAAAATGGTGAGTGTCGCTCGTTTGTTATCCACGAATTATTTAGCGATAAATAATTTCGATATTTCAGTGATTTTTATGATTCTTGAAGATCCATTTGAATCGGAGTTTCGTAATTGGGCCGTGAAAAAAGAACGAGAGAGTAGCGCAGGCTGAGTTTTGTCGAGCATTGGCGACGGATGCTGTTTCGTGGAGTTACTCGGTTGTTTGTCGAGTCTCCAACACCGGATACGGAGATGAGCAGAATTAATTTACCGGATAATCGCGAAGAGGCCGTTGTATGGGCTGGTTGGACGGAAAGGGGCGGTGGGAGAGGGGGTGGCCCGTTCAAGATGGTTATTTGTATTTGGTACACACCCGGTCTCTCACTCTCTCGCGGAGCACGAGCGAGAGGAGAGGAGACCCACTGATTCAACGTCGTAATGCCGCCAAGGGAAGGACGAAGTGGCGAGTCCCGGTTGAACACCGGGCAAGTGGAGGAAGAGACGCACCGGAGGACATGGGCGACGATGGGCGGGAGATTGCCGAACCGCTTGACGACAACGCCGTAACGTCACATCCTTCCAGCGCATCATTGTCCACGGAAAACCCATCGCCCCTCTCCGTGCAACCATCCACCGGAAGTACTGCCTTTAATCCGCTCGATAAATGCTATTTGACCCAATGATCGGGGAATCACGATGCCATAAACAGAACCATAATTCTCCCATCAGTTTTCGACTCTCCGAACATTTGAGCTTTAAAAAGCACGAGAAGTGTGCAATGTTTATATCACTCGCCCAGCAAAACTCTCTCGATCTCTTTGCCAATGACCAATGATATTGCTTATGTTTGTGGGGATGGGAGTGGAGAATGAGGAGAAAGCATTGTCAACGAGTTGCTTTCAGGTCGAGTGCAAGAAGGCCCAGCCGAAAGAAGTGATGCTACCAGCGAATCTGGCGAAGACGCGAGCGGCCGGGAGAGGTGCATACGGTGAGTTGGTGATGGTCGCGACACCCCCGACGACTTATCGTTACGCGCCGTATCCACTGCCGACGTCAGCGGCTGCACACGCGGCCGCTGCCGCATCGGCACACGCAGCCACCCAGCCTCATCACTTGCTAGCTCCGATTGTCGCGACAGCACCGAACGCCGCGACCGCGACTTATCAGTACGCAACGGCACCTGCCGCAGCCGCTGCCGCCGCCGTTTACGACGTTAAGAGGGCCCTCGCAGCTGCAGCTGCCGCTTACAGACCGCATCCCGCCGCCGCAGCTGCAGCTGCATCACGAGCCGCCACTCTCACCTATTCAATGAGCGATCTTCTCGGGGTCCAGGGTCTCGACATGGGGGCCGTTTATCATCCCATTCCCACGATCGGCCTATGACCGACGATACTCACTCCGCTCTCGAGACCCCAATAATTATTCTCTCCAAAAACAATTCGGCTGATACGCTATTGACCTGTCATTCGTGCCACGAATGATAGGGAATATCGAAAACGATCGTCAAGTGCCAAAATCATAGCTCATCGAATCCGGGATTCAATTGTACTGTATCAGCCGTTTAAAAAAAAAAAAATCAAAAAAGAAAAGGAGGATTTTGGGATTGTATTGGGGTTCTCGAAAAAGCACGGAGACTTCGGACGAAGAATCGACACTTACCGCATTCCGTGACTGACGCGACTCGCATTCCCTTTGAAGAGACTGCTCTCGACGTGTACTCATAATAATCCTATCATTACGCGACTTGTTCAGGAACACTGTGATCGTAGCACAAAAAGTACTGATAGTTTGTAGTTATTGTATTATGATTATGTCTTTACTGTAGGGAAAAGACAGTTTAGCTCACCAACGGGGGCCTCGAGACGTTGTATTCCGTAGGACGATGCGTCGTATTCGTTAGAGAGAGATGAGAAAAAAAAAACAAACAAACAAACAAACAAACGAAAAGTGAGAAAATTAGGTTGTTGGAGACAAAACTCGTTCACGACGAATATCAATCAATAAAGACTGGTAGTTTATTCCGGTAGAGGATTGTAGAAGCAGCTGTAGTGCGATTAGAGACAATAAAAACACGTGATGTGTTCGATAATGAAACTAAAAGAATCAAAGTAATAATTAGTAGTGTCGTTAGTGGCTCGTTTGCGTAATCGCGCTCGTTCGGTACCCAAATAACGTGTTCAAGAGCTCGAGATTTTGCTTCCGGATAGAAATTTCGTCACAGATGTACCTCAAATGGCGTTTTTTTTTTTTTTTTTAATTAACCCCCCTCAAAACCACAAAATACCGAAACAGATAAACAGATAGCAATTTTCTCTTTGGAGGCTCACAAAATTATTGAAATAGCTACGAATTTTCTATCCGAAAAAAAAAAAAAAAGAAAAAAAAAAGGAAAAGTGTTACGACAGATCGGTGAATGAACGAAGTCGTAAATGACCAAAGTGTGCTTTTTTTTTTTTTTTTTTTCGAGCGTGTACAGTCTTCCTCATCTTCTGATTCTCGTTGATGTTCGCCCCGTCGTCGAAAGAAAGATGATAACTATGCCAGCTGCAAAGTACCTAATTCAGTTCCGCGTAAGCCTTCCCTCCCCCTCCCACCCTCACCCCCTACTGGCTATATCGAATAATTAAGTTCCAGCGTCTATCACAATTACCGCTAAAAGCACTTCAATTAAAATCCTATGGAACTTAATGCCTTGAGCCCTCGGGCAGCAACGGCAGCGTCATGGTGGTCGCCGGGAGTATATGTGTGTACGGCGACGACGACGACGACGACGATGCCGAGAGAGAACGATACGGTTTCGCTCTCATTCTCTCTCTCTCGGACTTCCGGGGCGGACGAGGATCAGGGGAGTCTATGCTAGGTACGAAAACCCTGGGGTAGTACGAACGTGTCCGCGATAACGGGAGCTATTCATCCACGGGATGTCTCGTTACGGGTGACGATTGTCAATTTATCTAGTAGAGAACTTGAAAGTCTGTAGTTGTTAGTGCGATAGAGGCCAGGAGCTGCTGGTGAAGCTGAGGGGGCGCAGTAGAAAGTTCCGTGTTAGGTCAGACGGCTCTTACAGATCAAACAACGACACAACTATCGTTTGACAAATTTTCCTTTCCTTCTATCTTTAATATATTTATTTTTTATTTATTTATTTATTATTTTTTTCAATTATTTTCCGTTGAGCGAACGGTGAATTGAGATATTGTGGCGGCTCGTAGTAAGCCCGAGAACGATGGAATTTATCAATGGAATTTTAAACAACGACGACAAATGTAGTATCGAAGAAGGAGGAGAAGAAGAAGAAGAAGAAGAAGGGGAAAAAAATGATAATAAAAAAAGAAAAAAAAAAGAAAAAACTGACGGAGCTAGCTCGTGACGCGGCAGTGGAATCGACTAGTCACTCATCGTGTCGCGAATACTTGACATAATATTTTTCGTCGTACACAAAGTATGCTATACTACTCATCATAACTTCATGAAATTTCATAATAATCGAACGAAAACGAGAATAAGGAATAAAAAAAAAATGAAGATATAAGTGGATTAAATAAGATATTATAATGAAATAAAGGCAAGAAAAAAAAAGATTCTACTATTATGTCTAACGATGCCAAGGAGAATTAAGATGCGCGATATCAAATCTATGATAATACGATTTAAAATACGAATCATTTTACATATAATATATTAAATATATATTAACGATATTATATATATATATTTATGTGTGTACGACACGATAACATAAACAAATATTTAAAGCAAATACGTACCTAATAAACGATAAACGAAGGAAAGATCGATTTTAGAGAGTAACAGTAAAAAAATGAAGAAAAAAAAAATGAAAAAAAAAAATAACAAAAACAAAAACACTTGGTAATTAATATATATATTGAAAACTATATATGGATATGTTGTTTTGTACCTATAAAACGCCATAGTATTTGGATATTTGGGATCGATATATTTTATGAGAGTCGCATTATACCAATTAGATTTTTTGTAATAGCCTTATATATATATATATATACACATATATATATATTTATTACATATCGAGAGCATTGAAACTTAGGTAATCTTCATAGGTAAATAACACTTTGTGACACATCACTTAGTTTATATATATATACATACATGATATATATATATATATTTAAACGAAAGTCTTATTTAGCGCGACCTTTAGGATCGATCTAGTTAGATGAGAGAGTCATTTTATATTTAATATATATATATATATATTGCGAACAGTAAATACACGTTCCTATTGTCGAGATATATCTAGCTTAAAACTAGCGTTGAGAAGTCATTATATAACACCGTTAGATTTAGAATTATGCGTCTCGAGTCGATGCTTTGAGGAAAAAAAAAAAAAAAACCCCCACAAATATGTTGGCTCTTATCAATGAAAATGATCAGATTATTCAGCAAATTCCACGAAGGATCGACACAGACGTACGTAACAAGACCTATCGCATTATACCTTATACTAATTAAAAAAAAAAAAGAAACAATCAAAAAAAAAAAGAAATTTTGAAAGAGAAACTGCGATAATTAGCTGACGTATTATTATTGAGTAATATCCGAGTAAAGGGATATTTATTAACTAAATATACATGTACGTACTTACCTGTCTATCTGCCTACCTACCTTTATACTTGTCATGGTACATATAACACTTCTAAGCTATAGCCCAGCGTACCTTAATCATTAATGCGTGAGACGTGTGCCCTAGAAAGTACGTACTATGCCCGAGAGGCTCAACACAGTCAGTTTCGTAAGTAGACCAGACTTAACATCAGGCTTTTGTTTTTTATTACGTATACTTTTACGTATTTTACTTTGGATACCTCAGTATGACCATTTCATTTGCTTTTTTGGGGCCGGTTTTTGAGTTGGACGCGCGGAAATAGATTTTTCTTTGCAACAATGATAACGATACACTCGTTGACTAAAATCATTATATTTTTCAATGAATACCGTAAAAGCTCGATTCTTCGATTGGCGAGTACAAAAGCTCAACGAGTCGCCAATTTTCGCGAGATCTCGTCGCGATTTTCCGTTCAAGCTCCGATCGGAGCGTGAAAGTAATCGCGTTCTCGCACTAATTATTCAGTTATTTACTATCAATACAATGTATTTTAGTGTCTAATGTTTCTCCGGTGAATGAGAGAAAGAATAATGTGAAGAAGAGAAAGAAATGAAAAAAACGCATACTAGAGACGCGTGCTTCGAGTTATAAAAACCAGCCCGGTAGTGAATTAGGTACGGAATCACTAATACTAATTACATATGTATCAGTGTATCTTAATTGCCTAGAATAAAAGCTACGTAATTGTCATCAAGCGTAATACTACGTATATATATCTATCATATATACGTATATCTATATATCTTGTGAGCGCAAAATAATCGATATGGAAATTAGAATAGCGAGTCAGTAGTGTGTAGTTTTATTGTGGTCGGTGTTTCTTTAATATCGTATCGTCGGATCTTAAATGTCGTAGTACGCGTCAGCACATTGCCAGCCGATTTTCCGGCCGATCTCCGCTCTCCAACCGACAAACTAATTGTCATTCGATAAACAAACGGACCTCACGTGTCCTCGATTAAAATCATTTGTTTAACGAGCGAAGAAGAGGCAAAAAGAGACCTTAAGGTGCCACAATCGGCAGGCAACCGGCTGACCTTTAGTCAATATCCGATAAGCTACATAGTGAAATAATAGAGTGGACAAAAAAAAATATGTGAGAAATGGTACACGTACGTGAATTAATCTTTAACTCCAATTAACCAAAACACACATTTGCGGCAAGAAAAACAAAAAAACATTTTTTAAAAGAGATAATGAAATTTAAAAAAAAATAAAAAAATAAAAAACACACATAGTTAATAGGAGAAAGACGGTTTATTTTGTCGTAGAATTGGGAACACTTAGGAGGCGCGCAAGTAGTTATTAGTTTAAATGAATATCATTGATGCGAGTTTAGTGGAAACGATATTTATGCGCTATAGACGATGCGATATAGTCCAAGTCTTTATTAGTTGTGTGGTCTTTTTGAATTTAGTGTGGAAATTATGAAATTTCATGGATGCCACTCTTTATCTATCTAATCTAGATCGCTTTTGATCCTATCTTCTACTCTATCTCTTGTGTTATTATTTCTACTCGATTTTTCTTTCGTTTTTTTTTTTTTCTTTTTTGTTTTTTCTTCGTGTACTTTCTTTTTTTACTTTTCGTTTTACACACCTCTCGCTATTGTTTTCTCTCTCGAGCCTGGAACGATGAAATTTTACCGTTTATCTTCATGGTTTTATGATTTTTTTTTTTTTTTTTTCGTTTCTCTCTCTGAATAATCCTCGATGAAACCTCGATCGAGCCGAATTTCCGCGAAGCTCGACCGGCACAGCTTCGCGTACTAACTCTTCGATCGAGCGTGCAAATGCAGCGAGTCTTTCGGGCGCTTGAGGCGAGCTCGTGGAAATCTCGATCGCGGTCACACGATCGAACGAACCGAACATAGAAAGAGAGGATACAAACGAGAGACAGAGGAAAAGTCGGTGGAAAAAAAAAAGAAAAAAGGAGAAAAGACATTACCGAAAGAAAAGACAAAAAAGAAAAAAAAGAAATGGAAGATTTAGAAGAATCTTCCGATCTTGTACGGAAGATCGGAAGAAGAAATCGTTGAAAATAATACACGACTGTTTTATTAATGGAGTCTGTTTTTCCTTGTAGATTTTATGTGGTCCCTGGGAGCATTACCTGATGGTGAGTAAAAATGTCGGAGGGCGTGTGAGGTGGATTATCGCGACGGCAAGTAGATCGGTGTCGTATGGCGGCAATCGTTTTTTTTTTTTTTTTTCTTTTATTCTCTCTTATTAACGTCTATAGAGTAAGCCATCCGACTACCGCATTATTCAATCGAATTTTATCTCTATTCGTGTACTGTACAGTGCATAGCGCCCACGTCTCTTTATCGTATAGCTCGAGTCATTTTTTCTAGAGCTCGGCGCTGCTTAAAGCTCCTCAGAGTTGTCAAAGGAATTGAGCCACAAGTGCAATTATGTGTAAAGATTTACACGTGTATTATCAGGCTTCCGTTATCGAATTTCATCTCTATTCGTGTACTGCAACAGTGCATAGCGCCAACGTCTCTTTATCTTATAGCTCGAGTCATTTTTTTCTAGAGCTTGGCGCTGCTTAAAGCTCCTCAGAGTTGTCAAAGGAATTGAGCCACAAGTGCAATTATCTGTAAAGATTTACACTCAATTATTTTGGTAGATCGAAGAGAAAAAAAAAAGAGTTAAAAAAAATCAAATTAGTAGAAAAAATTTAGTCGATGGAATGAAAAAATAAAATAAGTATGCGTGCGTTTAATGAGATGAAAATTAATATGAAAACGTGTGTTATGTTAACAGGTTTCCCAGCGGCAGCGTACGCGGCATACGCGGCAGGCCGCGGCTATTCTGGGTACCCTAGTTTCGGACTACCCTACCCGACAGGTAACCACCTTAGCCTTAACCACCTTAACCATCATAATACCGCCCACATCGCGCCCCTAAACCTTAACCTTAACCACATACAGGCGGCCCCGACGCCCCACCACAATCCACCCACCCCCACAGCACTCTTTTACCATCCCAATTTGGACCTCTACAATGCCATGCCTCTGTGAACTAACTCGAGCTCTGCGCACACTTTAACTAATCGCTATTATTACTGCTATTCAATAATAATAATAATAATAATAATAATAATAACGTTATTATTATCCACCGATCGAATTATCGATCGAAGACTCGTCGTCGCGAGTCCAAGACTCGTCAATCAGACCAACCAACGTATTATATGTTAAGTGGGATAACAAAAGCCTCCGGAGACATTGAAAACGGGTCAGTCTCGAGTCTGTATTAAGGAGGAATATATATATTTTTTTTCTCAAACCCTTTACCCATTCTCTTTTAATTAGAGCAAATTAATTCACTCGGACTCTCCAAAGCGAGACATTTATTTTACATGAAAATTTAACGAGGGATGTGTACATTGTTTATAAAGTTGGATCGAAAATAGTTTGCGCCTCGGTTGATAATGTGTATTTTTTTTTTTTTTTTTTTAACGACCGACAAAACCAATTTACGCCGATTAATTGTCGATAAAAACATTTCGTTATATCGAAGGGGAAAAAAAATGATTTCATCGGCCTCGAAAATTACTCGCGGTCGATGCTGAGCGCAAAGTAATTTAAACACATTTTAATCCAAATATTGTCCCCCTCGTTGACCTACCAATTTACCGATTCCGAGAAAAACGATGCATAATAAACGAGCCCTTTTTCATTGCTACAATAACCACCTCGGATAAATATATAGACGGTTTATCGAATTAAGATTGTCGGTTGATATATCGGGGCTGAAAACTTCCTTAATCTATGGGAACTCGGTCAGGCCCGTTTCTCGATCGCCACGAGATCCGCTTGCAAGTTGTCCCCCACGGTCGTTTCCAAAACTGTACAAATTATTGAAGATTCAATTATTCTAGGCTACCAATATACATATATACATAAATATATCTATATATACGTACGTATATCATACATATATATATATATATCGTGACACGTTGAAACTTTGGTCGTTGGTCGGTTTATCGCGTGTCCATAATAATCTATTGTAACATCGCTAACTGAAATTTCCCGATTATTATACAATATCTCGTGTACACCGTACTCTGTAACTACGGCGCGGGCTTTGTACGTACGTTTAATGAACTATATGGCCGGGGGAAGAGCCGGGGAATCATCGCGGAGTGGAATATCGGTTGCAAACCCGGGGAAATACGAGATTGTGATCGAAAAGGGGGTTGATTATCGAGGGTTGCCGCGTTCGTGAGCTTCTGCCACGAGAGAGAGACTATATATATGTATATGTTTGTGCATATATATGTATATATAACGTGGGGGGTCAAGCGGCGCGCATATCGCGCATTTAAATTGAAAAAAAAAAAACGAAGAAAGAAAGCTCGAAAAAAATCGGAGCCAACCGAGCTCAAAATGAAATCCCTGACCCAATCGCTCGGTTCGTTTAATTAATATATCGTAAAAGCTCATTTCCCACACCCACCACTCGAGAAAACAGCCCGAACCTCTCCGCACCGCTCGCTCATCGTACTCCAACTTTATTTGCTAATTATCGAACTAATAATTTGTTATTAAAAATAGCTGAAAATATTAATGCGATTGCGGGTGCCAAATAGGCGACTAGTTTTTCGTTTCAACTCGTGTGATCTTCGATCAATCGACTGATTGGCTCGGTCGACGTAACACATCGACTGCAGAGTCGCAAATTCTCCATTAACTTCGGTGAACATTTGTGTGCTCTGATTTAAAATCGATAAACGCGCCTATCCCCGCGACTTTTGTCAAAATGCACCCTCTAATTTGCTCAATCGAGTCTCAACGACTCCTCCCAACAATCGCTTGTCGCATCGAATAACATCATTTTTACGTATATCCAACCGTGCAGTTCGTTTTGGCAATCAAAGATTTATTCGATCAGAATTAGAACATTATTAGATATTAGCTTCGACATATAGAAAAAAAAAATTGAATTTATCAATTTGCATGATTAACAATTTTTTTAAATAAATTTTGCGGCATTATTATTATTCGAAATCAATATTCTTAGTATCCATCCATATAATACCATCGATTTAAAAAAAAAAAATCATCTACTTCTACTTCTAATCGAATGAAACCTTGGTTGGATATGTACGTACGTATGAAGCATCCTCGACGATATTTCATTTTTTTTTAGCATCGCTTTTCTCTCAAATCTTTCCCTCTCTCTCTCTCTCTGTGCATTTTTCCTTTCGTTTCTGTAATACTCGGTGAAACTCGCGGTTATCGAAGTCTCTCGCGCGAATTGGCGTACCCGCGGGGGGAGGGGGCCGAGGGGCTATATGGTTTTGCAAATAAACCACCGAAGGAATTTTGCGCTGTATGACTAACAAGTTTAATTGGAAACTCCAGCATGAACGTTACGTAGCGAGTGTACACGTACCATTGCTGCTGCTGCTGCTGCTGCTACTACTACTACACATATAGACAAACCAAGTGCCAGAGAAACTGCGACTCGTTGCCCAAACCCCCGCTATCTCGGTAGCAATATATATATATATATATATATGTACTTCATATACATATATATATATATACCACAGTACACGCATGTTATAATAATAACGTAACGAAAGCGACGAGAGCTACGACGACTCCAACGACAATGCGCAATGCAACATGAAAAGCACTCATAAATAATGTATTACATTTTTCGGACACGCCGAAATTCATCCAAATCGAGTGCTCGCAATATCCGCCCCGTCACTTTGGCATATTTCGCGGATCATCATCGTCGGTCTTCCCTCTTCTCCCACCGAAAGCTCCCCGCCGCAAGTCTCTCCTCTCTGTCACATTTTTCTTCCCAAATAATAGCTATTCATTATGCTTCACGTACCTTTTCGAGGGAATCGAATCAGACTGGAAACAAAGCAATTTTCCATAGCCCAAATATACGAATACCGAAATAGCTGACGAGCGCGAAAAATATTTAGCCAACAAATATCCACAGAATTATACAGACCCGCGATAATTGCATTTTTATTTCGCGGTAATTTTAACTAAACGATTTTTTTTTTAAGGCCCTCGAAGGGCGAATTCGAAAGTAACACGTATTGCGCTCTATTTGTGAACAAACTGCAGCATCCGCAGATCTCCGTGACACGAGAGTTATTGAAGTAGATGAAAAAAAAAAAAAAAAAAAAAACACATTTCTATCTGACTCGAGACCCTTTAGAATCGATAAGTGCTACTTGCGAATGGTTCACGAGGCATGGCCGTAGGTGAGGGGGTTGGTTGGGAGGGGGCGGGGGTGGTTTTTGTGGCTAAGTCCTCCCGACGATGATGACGATGATGATGATCGATCGGAGTGACTATTTTAGCCCCGGCGCTGCAACCCCTGCGCGCAATGCTCCGTCTCAGTATTTCCCGCCCTTGTAGCGTGTCTCTCGGTCCTTCCGGTTAAGCGATGCCCGAAAAAAAGTGTATTTAAAAAAAAAAGAAAATGCGAAAGATACATTTGTCGGCGAGACGAGAGCGAGAAACATTTGGCATTCGTGGAGCCGAGTGCTTGCGCACGAACGCGCTGAATAATTTCTCGAGGGAGGTCCAACCACCCTTGGCACGAATAAACGAATCTGGTCGATCGTTCTCCAAGGAATTGCCTCTGAGCTTACGAGGAATATCCTCGAGATATTCACCCCGAGAATATCTCCCCTCTCCTTCTCTCTTTCTCTCCCTCTGTCTCTCTCCGACGACGATTGAATCCAATAACGAAAGTTAGATCGTGCGCGAAAATGATATTCGAGAAAGTCCCAACGGGGATCAAGGGAGGGGATGAAGATTGAAGAATAATATAATCAATCGAAGGTGAATAATTGATAGTGGGGTGGAAATAACGAATACCAAATGGGTTTTAACGAGCTCGCAGTTTCTCTGGTTGTACACACGCCTTTAACCCTCCGTAGTCCTTTAGGGGTAGTTTTTTTTTTTATTCCTTTATCATTTGTTTATGTTTATTTAACTACAGTGTAGCTCCTAGTGGCCTTCATTTTTAGCTTGACAAGACACAAATTTTATTGTGATTTTGGGAGTTTTATTTTTTGGTTTTTCTTGTTTTTTTTTTTTTTTCTAGTCGTTATTCATAGAATTTTGAGTTTTTATTTTATTTGCCGGGTTACTTAGGGGGTTGGTATGTTGGTACTTTACAGGTGCCTTGGGACTACCGACCCTCAATTCCGGAGACACGTCGCTACACAGCTACTCGACAGAGTACAGAATCATTCCCGAACAATGAGCCATTTAGAGAAACGGAAGTATCGAAAAAACAAAAAAGATAAAATAAATATTAACAAAAAATAAAACTGCAACAACATATAGATGACGAAACGAGAACACCACGAAAAAAAAGGAGAGAAACGGAATGAAAGCGAAAAAAAAAAAAAAAAAAATTAAATCAAATATAAGCGAAATTGCGTTGCGACGACGATGCGCGTGTGTGTAGAATTCACGTATTGGCTCAATGGCATTCGACAGAAATATCGCCCGATGGCCAAGTGTCGATCGATCAGACGGCGTGAGACAGAAAAAAAAAAAAAAAAAAAACAATGACTAGATTTCACAGCGCAACCACGAGTGGAAAACATAAAGACGACGTCGCTCTTTTCACAATTGTAAATAAGTCGCACACGCGCAATCGACGGAAAAGAAAAAAGCAATAAATAATAAAAATAAATGGCCGTCGGAGGGCGATTTTGAAACGATCTAAGAAACGCAAGCGACGCTGAGAGGAACGAAACATTGGGATCTCGAAAGTTTGTCATTAATAATGTAGATTACAATAACAAATACCATATTATTTCAACCTGTAGCTCAATTGTTTATTTTGCGTCGAAACACGAACACATACCGAACATTAAACTACCGATGGAAAAAAAAACAACTCCCATTCGCCGTGCAAAAAAAAACAACACTATTCAATCGATGTAAAAATGAAAAAAATTATAAGCGATCTATGAAATCTATTCCGCAATATTATTTTTTTTCTTGTTTGTTATTTTGACGGAAAAAAAAAACAACTCGTGTCGAGTAGCTCAATTATTTATTTAGCGTCGAATCAAGAGCACGATTGCGAAAACCGATCCAAAAACCCTGTAATCTCTCATCCGCCGTCATTAAGTATTTAGATATTTATTTAATTGAGTGTAAAGCTTAGAAACAAAAATTATAAAACGTTATGAAAAATGGAGTATTTTATTTATTTTCTATATGTACATTTTTTTTTTACTTTTGAGTAGAAGAATCGTGTAACGCGAAGAGGAGCTCGAAGCACGGAAAATACAAGGTACACCGCTTCCATTAATCCATATACATGTCTGTTTGATTGCAATGTATAATACAATTTAGGATAATTACAATGACTCGAGGAAAATGAATTATTTTATTTATATTCTTTTTGTTTGTACTTTTGAGGAAAAGAATGGTGTAACGGGGAAAGAAAAAAAAAGAGAAAAAAAAAAAGCTCGAAGCACGAAGGATAGAGCGAAGATACGAAGTACCGCCGTCGTATTTCACAGTCATTACCGTAGCACGCTCGCGTTCGCGTTGCACCCACGCAATAAATCGTCGGTTACCGTTAGCGTGACAGGATCGGGTGGGTTTATTGTGGTGCCTCCGCCCCCTCGAAGCCACCCCGAGGTTGCAACAGTAGCAGCAGCAGCAGCAGCGGCAGCATCAACAGCACCAGCATCAGCCTCTAGTGCCTCGGGTCCGGGTCTCGTTCCGAGCTTTTCCATGCTCTCGTGCTTCTCTCCTCCCTCTATTCTTTCTCCTTTTTTTTTGTATTATTATTTTTTTATTTTTTTTTATTTCTATCCACTCGCAAGCTTCGATCTCTTTTTTTCTATTCCCCCGTTTCCCGGCGGTTCTTCCTCTCCCACCCTCCTCCTCCTCCTCCTTACAATTCGCGTTTCCACGGAGCGTGCACGACCCGTTTAATTTCTTTCGTTTGCACGATATCGATTCGCGTTTGGTTCTTTCATGGTTGCCGGTTAAGGTCCTCCGCGTGTCCTCGTTTTCAGCTGCAATCGACTCTTTCCCCGCTCTTTTCTCTTTACAGACCATCCGCAAATATATTTTGTCCCGTAACTCGTCATCTCTTCGCCTGTTTCACCATCAAACGTCCTCTTATCACGCCCAGGTCGCTGCATTCACCCTTCTTTATCGCCCCGAGGTCCTGCGAAATTTCCGTGACCTTAAAGTGGTGGGCGACACCCTCGAAACTTGCGACCCACTTCTAGTTTTTTTTTTTTTTTTTCGACGCGTAACATTTCGAGTCCTTACTCCACATTTTTAGCAGAGATATGACTTTTTTTATGAACACTTTTGTTACCATGTGGTCGTGTTAAATGTTGCACTTTTTTTTCGAGAAATCGTCGTGCTACGTTTGAAATAAGTTCCATCATCTTTTTCTCTTTTACGTTGACGAAATATATTTTAAAAAATGTCTCGGGCTTTTTAAAAATGTAATTTGTCGATCCCAAGGGTCCAGCTCGACCTCCGGCCGATACGAAAAATCGAGGGGGCTATCGCTGTAAACGTGTAAACATTGTAAATACATAATTGTTGGTAAAAGAAGTAAGGGCAATATCGGGTATCGGCGATGGTAACGTTTTTAAATGTCCCGGACAGCTCGGCCCGTGCGCCCGATAGTCGTGTGGCTGGAAAGCTCGAGGATTTACGATTCTCCGCTCGAATCGATATGTAACTTGGCCTTTTACTCCCCGACGTACCGTACCGCGCAAACGACCATCCGATAATTCGTTTCCATCGCGGAAAGTTGCGCCGATCGAGATGACCAATCGAAAACACAAGACTTACTCTTAGTCCATCGACGCTACGACGTAATGCTTGGTTTATCGGTGAGCTTGCACCGATGAAATCTTGAAAACCGATTTCAAGAATGTGCCGATAATTCGGCGAGTGTGCGAAGTTCTCCGAGCTCCCGAAACGAAAGAATTCGCTCTCCGATTTTGTACGTCGATTTGAGTTGGAAAAAAGCGAAGAGGCAAGTCTCGACTCGGTAATATATCGTGAATAATAATAATAATAAATTGCAAATATATATATTACAAAAATGACGATGATATGCAGCAATAATGGGAACGATGTAAATCAATGTTGTTCATATGTTTGTTGAGTAAGGAGCCTACGTGCCACGAGACTATATATATTATACTATAATATATATATATAAATATTATATATATATATATACATAAATATACATTCAAAATATTGCACTGTTGTTTCTATGATGATATTTGCCGCGAGACGAAAAAAAAAAAAAAAAAAAAAAAAAAAAATAGAACACACACACGTAAAGATAACGATATTATCAGAGACATGTACGCGGGTCATTCGAGTGACAACGAAAGCAATGCAATCAGAATACGCGACGATCAATGAAGCCGCTGAAACTCGTTATTAAGTTTATATATATATGTCTCTTTCACCCCCTGAAAAAAAAAAAAAAAAAAAAAAGCTTCCGAGTTATCGATCGTGCATCGATTGCAAACGTATAAGCTCGTCCATTTTAATTGCTCCACGATCGATGAATCGCTCCTTTTTTTTTTCCTTTTTTCAAAATAACATTAAGTTTCAATAACCATTTCGTTATTGATTGTTGCGAAACTTGACTATTTATTTCTTGGAAGTTGTGCAAAAAATGTTCACAGACGCATGGCTGGCAAACTCAGTGGTCCTCCGTCAAGCGAAGCGTCGCCTGCCTCTACCCCCATTCCATTAGGTATCGCCAAACGAAACGAAACGAACGAACGAACGAACGATACTGTAGCACCTCGTGTCGTGAGAAAAAAAAAAATTCCGCAGAACGATGTCGAAAGTAGTCGAAGAAAATATTTCCTCCAATCACACATCTCCCCCACTCTTGACAACACCAAAAGTCCCACTTCGAGAGCAAGAGAGAACTCGTGGAAAAAAAAAAAAAACCAGAAAAAAATGAAAGATCACTTGTCTCTCTTTCTCTATATTTTTCCTCCTCGATCGGTTGAGAATTGTCTTTAATAGTGAATTAACAATACCACGTGCTGTATGCCTACCGATGTCACTACGAAAAAAAGCGCACGTCCGAATCTAGGATGCCCTGTATGGCAGGATACACACAAATTTTTACGAAAAAAAAAAAAGGCGAAAAAATATCATCAACCTCTCCCTCCTTCTTTTTCAAAACCTCCCCCGTCCCTCACCCACACACACACCCCCACACACACACACACACACAGATTATCTGTCTCTCTGACACTTTCTCTCTAAACTTAACGTGTTTCTCTCGTAGACGTTGAACGTAGCTAATACGTAGTGAGTTCTATGTAATCTCTATAAGCTAACAACCTTTTAATCGAAGGATTTACGAAAACCGAATAACGAAAGGAAGAGAAAACAATCGAATTAGCGTAGGTGGTATAGGTGTATTCGCGCGGATAGGCGTTTTTACGGTTGCGGAGAATGCAAAATGCCGCTATCGAGTGTCCGGACAATTCGATGAAAACCCGCAGAGCTAAAAGTATTCCGATATCCGATCTCCCCGCGATTTTTTCACGTTTCACCCGAGCAACAAATCCGTTTGTTGTTCCGCAATTGCATTTGTCAATCGGCGTTTCTGTTTTATTTTTCTTCTTTTTCAATTGAATTTTTCTACTCTCTATTTTTGAGGTGCAGATTTATCCAGTCTCGAAGCGAGAAACGATAAAATTGTTAAGGAAATCGATTGCGGCAAATTGTGATCTCGACAACGAAAAACCAATCTGTTAACCAAAGAGAAGAAAATACTGGTAATCGTAGTGTAAGTACCTCCGCCCCATTAGGCAAGA
Organism: Clistopyga incitator; assembly: GCA_947507545.1. Lineage (NCBI taxonomy): Eukaryota > Metazoa > Arthropoda > Insecta > Hymenoptera > Ichneumonidae > Clistopyga > Clistopyga incitator. The sequence continues at coordinate 613,434 of OX382188.1, read as the reverse complement.
GACAAAGAGTTCCGAGACCCTCGTAGAAGTGATACCCTCTTTGAGAAACTAACAAACAAGTAAAAGTAAATAATGAGTAACAAAAAACGTGGAACCGCCCAAGGCCATCGAAAGGATTGTGCTTTTTGTTGGTTTTATTTTTCACGTGTTCCTGTCCCGAAGAAATTTTTTTTTTTCCGTAGCCTCATTGTCCAGGCTACTTTATATGGTTTCCTATATCGCAACACGAGTCCCCAATCTACTGTCCCAAATCATTCAATCTATATCTCTCTTCCCGTCCAATCGTCCATTCGATTATCGTTCATTCATCTTTTTCGCAAAAAGCTGTGATCCGTTATTTTATTTCGAGTCGAGTCGTCGCTGAGACAAGGCAAGGCAATAAAAAGTGAAGAGTCTAGTTATGGAATGAGACATTAATTCAATGAAAAAAAAGAAAACAAAAAAAAAACGTGTTTTTTGCGCGAGGGATAAGAATTTAGATAGACGCGTACAGTTTCTAAGGACGACGCCGTCCTCGTTCCGCGATGAGGGACGATCGAAATTTTTAATCACACGAGAGAATGTTGGCGATGAAATCCCGTTGAATTTTATCGAATATCGATGAGAGCTTTCGGAGGACACTCGAGATTGATGAAACGAGTGAATTTAAAAATCACCCAATTGACAGACACCAATTTAAATCGGGCGAAACGTCTTTCGCACACCGAGGAAGAGACTGAATATCGTTTGGCACAGTCAGACTCGATTCAAGCCAATTTTCGACTCGATTTTATCGCCAGGAACTTCTTAATTCTCTTTGCCAAGATCAATGATAAATTAAGTGGAAAATAGTGCGTCGAACGAATTCGAGAACGTGTGTGACACACGAGACGAAAGGTTGACGAGTCGGAACGAAAGAAAAATCAAAAAGTGATTTAAAAAAATTAAAAAATAAATACACAAACAAACGACAACAAGAAAAACCATCTGTCCTGAGCTTACATTTGTTATTACACGATGCTTAACGATATTATAATATTTTTATGCGCGCCAGTAGTTCGCTCGCGTTAGCTTCACCGTCTCTCAAGGATTCGCGAATTTCTCAATTCCATCCAAACATGAAAAAGCGGCTAAAGCTTAAAAAAAAAGAGCAAAAACGTGACGGATCGTCGTACGGCGAAGTTATCGCTATCGAGCTACGGTTGAATTGTTGCTATTCGTAAGATTGTTGTTATAAATCGCTGCGATCGCGTGATGGGTTGAGTAAAAATTGTTGGACACTCCAAGAGAACGACGAGAGGACGAGGAACTGCAGGCGCGAGATTTTTTGTCAAAGTTTCGCCGAGCAGTCGAAAATAATGGAATTAAGATACGAATAAAGAAAAAAAAAAAAAAAATAGAAAACCAGAAAGACACGATAAAGATAAGCAAAGAGAAGTGACGAAGATACGACGAGAGAATTATTGAAGGGTGGAAGGTCGGAGGTCGCTCCGAAAAAAAAATAAATAAATACAAAATAACAAAATTCATAAACACGAAAGGCGTTGATTGCACGTGTTAAAAAAAAAAACGTACATTAACATTTAATTACGTACCAACGACACTCACACACACACATACACAATAATTGTAATTATTCGCTGAAGCTCTATCGTATGGATAATAACGTTTAAGGATTATAATTAAAGAAAAATAATGAATGTCTGTAATAAATAAAAAGATATCACGCAACAAAAATTACGAGGTTTTGACGGTTGTAAATTATAGTTGAGACGCTCGGCGTTACCCGCACACGAGTTTCACCCCTTAATGTCTTAAGATAATCCCAAAATGATAGTCACACTGATAACCGAAAGCAGTTGCGCAAAAAACTCAATCATCGGTACGACAAAAATGATGAAAGGTGAAGAAAAGCCCTTTTCTATATGGAGAACAATCGGCCTTAAGAGGTGAAACTTAATTCAGTGAACGAGATAGCGGAACGTTTTATCGTTTAACTTTTCTCCTTCTCGAGTCTTTAACTGTGAGCTACGTGTCATCTACACACCAAAATACTATACACGAAAATACCATAATAAAATTAAAATTTAGCGGAGAGTACAAAAGTTCAAAAAAACAAAAAGAGTTGGTACGTCATCCAGGTTTCATTTTTCAAAAAAGTTCGAAACCTGGACGACAGGACTGTTAGTATTTTCCTAGAAAAAATATTGAGGGTAGAAAAACCTTTTTTTTTTTAATTTTTTCTATATACATGTTTATTTGGAGAGAAAAAGAAAAAATTGATTAGTCGGCTTAGAATTAATATGATGTATGTATAATTGGGAGAAGGTGGAGAAAAATGTGTAAGAAGGGTGATTGTCTCTCTTGTTTGGGTAGGAGCGGTCGTGTACCGCGCAGTGGGGCCAAGGGTGGGCCGAGTGTCCGTCAGCCCCAGCGGGGGTTGCACCGGTAAGCTTCAACCCCAAAGTGACTACGTTGTTCAGCCAAGTTCTCGTGTTCTCGCTCGTGTTTACGGTAACCGTAATCCTTAGTCCGTAGAATATACGTACCGTCCAAAACCCTCTATTATCTGTGCTCCAAATGTGATTCCCCTCTTTCTTTCCGCCCACTCGTGCATCAAATTCACCCCAAAGCATCTTCCCCTCATACCACTGATACCGACGTACGTATTGAATAATTGTAACAAAAAAAAAACATTCATTTCCTGCACTGTTGAATTTATGAAAAAATTTCGTAGACTTGACAATTACGGATGATTGTCAATTTTGGAGTTATCGAGTTTTGTTAATTCAATTTGCATACGAAAGAACGTCTGGTTGGAAGGTATTGGTTTTTAAATCGGGATACGAGACGAGGAGCTAGTAGCGAGTTATGGAAGTGCCTGGTGCTTGAAAATTAAAAAAAAAAAAAAAAAAGAAAAAATGAGCACAGGGTCATTCGGAGATTTTGCCGCAGTGGATCGTGAGCTCCATCACCGCTGACTAGCCAAACCCACCTAATTTAATTTCCACCTACGCTTGACGATTCTGTAATTTTTTTTTTCTCTCTGTATTCGTAAAATTTCATCGACTCGTTTTCCATCCATGAGAATATATATATATATATATCCCCGCTCGTTGACAATAACCCTTCCACCACATCGAGTCCACTGGCCCTTCATCAATCTCTCGCCAATTAGTTACAATAGCTGCCATTAAAATCCCATAGTTGGAGCATTGTTGATTAACCTACTGTCATAATCTACCTATATATTGCTCTCAACACTATACGTAAATACGAAAAACATCGAAAAAAAATTAAAAAAAAAATAGTGTTGATTGAAATTTTGATTGATCGTGTTTATTATTGTTTTTTGATATAAAACTTGGTCTGTTGGAATGCCTAAAATAAACATAGGACGATGAAGAATCGAAGAGTTTTATTCGTTCGTAGATATTTTGTGCATCCGATGCTCGTGTAATAATTTGCGTGATTTAAAATAATTGAGTATTAATATTGGAGCTCGAGTTGGATCGATGAACGATCGAATGTCGGCTTTGAATATCGCGTAACGTTGACGAGGGTTGGTATACGTCTAAGTTTATAGATTCACGGGGACGGGCAGCGCCAGCGGAGGCTCATCCTCTCTCGCGTTACTCATCGTTGAATTAATTACGAGGCTCATTAGCGATTTCACGGTCCGCGTTACAACTCGTTCCGCTGAGAGAGAGAGAGAGAGGGAGACGAGGAGGCCACCGAGGGGGTGGTGATTTAAGGGATGAAGTGATTCGAGGACGCGAGGGCGAATCTCCGAAGCGAGCTCTCAAATTACTACGGCGGTGGCTTCTCGCGCTTACTCTTTTTTTTTTTTTTTTTTCGCCTCTCTTCTATATCTCCACGTCTCTCTTTTGTTCTTTTATTCTCGAGTCTCTCGCGGTCGTAACGTGCGCCCGAAGCTTTATCTCTTAGCGGGAAATGACGCCGAAGCCCGTCCCGATTACACGCCGCACACGCGAGTCGTAAACCCTCCCACGAAGGATTTAAGGCTCCCAAGGAGGCACAGGACGAATCAACCACTAACTCCAACCCCGCCTTACGAGCAAGATGAAGAAACATCTCTCGTACGTCTTCGCTTGTCTTTAATTCCTTATCTCTCTCTCTCTCTCTTCGCTCTTTCCTCCCACACCCACCCCCCTATTTTATTTCTCTCTAGCCTCTTTTACTTTTCTATTCTACGAGGCCCCTTTTCCCATCAACCCTCCACCTCCAATGCACAGAACTAATTTCAATTGTGGTGACGATAAAACCCGCGGTTCCAGTCCTCGGTAAAGTACCTCTTCTATATTTTTCACGTATCTCAAACATTTATAGATCTCGATATTTGGAATGTCTACTAGAATATCGATATTTCTCGATAAAGTAGGTAATCAGGATAGTTTTTTGTTGTTTTTTCTTTGTCCGACCTATGTAACGTTACGAATAATAATAAAAAAAAGTAAGAAGCAGTGAATAAAAGGAAAAGGGACTTGATTAGATCGCCTACGTTGTGTCTCGAGTACGTCTATTTCCACCTAGTTACTTAGAATAGTTATTATACAAGTAACGTAACGAGAGTTACTATTGAAAATTCAATTATTCACATTGATATTTACGTATTTGTATATGTATGTATATATATATATATATCTATACATACATATATCTTGAACATTCGTACTGTCTATATTACTATACTGAATATATAATTCCCGTAATTCGTACTGGTGTTGGATGACTGCATAGCTCATAGCATTTGAAAACTAGTTGTTTCCAGAACTTCCATTATTTCGTTGACTGACACGAAGATAAGTGAGCCTCGCGTCCGCGAGATTTGATTTTTCGCCTCGGGCCTCAATTTTTCGGCCGAAGGCCCCGGAAAATCATTGAATCAGTTTTCGTCGAGACGAAAAGTCAAATCGAGCAAAACGTCGCTCGGATTCACAGTCCAATAAGCGCTTTTCCACTTATTTTCTCAATTCTCATGATTAACGAGGGAAACCAAAAAAAAAACAACGTTGAATCAAGCTGAAATCGTTGGGCTGTGAATTTTAATAAAAAAAAAAGAAAAGAATTCCCTTAAAAAAAAAAAACAAAAAAAATTTGAGTATCGTAACGAGGAAGAGACACCCGGACGGGACTGTTGCCGAGACTGATGACGAAGACTACCCCGAAGATGCAGTCACCTAGGGGCGAGTAATCTACCATCTATCTAAAACCTGTGCTCTTTAGTCAGAATCTATCTATATATATATATCGTCGTAAAAAGTGATTATTATTATTATTTTTGTTACAAATAGAAATATTTAGTGCAGCGTCACTGCGGGTAGACCTCGCGGAATGATTCTTTTTGTTAATTGAGTAACAAACGAGGGGAAAAAAAAAAAAAAAAAAAGCACAAAATGTGCCGAGTTTACAGAACTGTTATTTACGCTCCCCAGAGTGGAATCCTGTAAGGTAGCGACTGTAAGTGAAGTAGCGGTAGCCGTAGAAGGAGTAAAACGAAGAGTCGAATGTGCGAGGTCGAGCCGCAGTGGCGTGAGAGTGTAGAGTCGACCTAGAAACTTTTCGAGCTAAACGAAGCTAAATAGCCTCTCTGGTTAGACACAGTTCAGTAGTAAGAGTTCTCGTTATCCGACTAACCACTGTAAACTTTACGTTTAAGTACTTACCACTTAGCTTAGTGCCTAGGCTTCTAAATATAATACGTATACCTACATATATAGTGATATAATCGAGCGACAAATAGAGCGAATGTACCAACAAAAAAAAATCTCTATATATATATATTGTCGGAGTAATGCGTAATACATATATTCTTAGGCAAACGTCAGTGAGTTATTAACTGTTACCCAGTCGTTGATAATTATTGTATTAACATAGACAAAGTAGTGACGAGGCGTCGATAGAAATGTGCGTGTGGTGCGTGTGCGTGTGTGTGAAGTTGATTCGGTCAACGGTAACGCCAGTTCACAATTGTTTATCTCGTTGACAACTGGCGAGATCGTCGTGACTCGATCGATAGAAGAAAAAAAAAATAGATTCCGTAGTATATAGTCAAGTAGATAGTGACGAGAGTGATGATTAGATATTTTTCGATACATGTATTATCATTTTTTTTTTCATTTTTCATTTAACGTGACTTTGTGCGTAAGTTTTCCCGCTGACTAATTCGCCTTATTCTCTCATACCTCAACTCTTCACTCTTCACTCTTTCTCGATATTAACCCGTCCCGCTGACTCCACAATTCTACCGATTAGTATCTTGAGCAACAAATTAGCACCCGCAATAACGAATCTTAAATAACGAATATAATAATTGGGCAAACGTTTTCCTTTTTTTTTTTAGAAATTAGAGGAGTCAATTAGAATAGAAAAATAAAAGAAAAAAAAAAGCATAAAATAAAAAATAACAGGATGTACACGTGACCGGTTCGATGTCACGCTTTTCACGTAGAATAGATGATATATTTTGGTCGTCGAGTGGTGTTTGGTACCCCCGATCGATATTTACCATTGGATTTATTCGTTCGTAGAATAGTCACGTGTGTTTTTATATAATATACATATATTTATCGCATAAGATGTCACTCGTGCTATAACGATATTAATACTCTTGTAACCAACAGCATCCACCCCGCTGACCGCACTAACTTCGGCTTCGAAAACGTGTGCTAATCGCTCGCCGTCATCTCGTGTCTCTCATCCAGTGGGTGGCGCTTCTCCTTCGCCTCTCAATCGCCGATTTCTCGACCACTTTCGCCTGATATAACGTGCTTGCCGATTCGCCACTTTTACACCTATTTTTTTTCACATCTGCGTTGCCAAATTGATGCATCTCCCTCTCGATGTAAATAACATCCAAAAATCCGAGTAACGATCTTGGGATGAGACTCACGGATTTAACAGCAGGAGTACACGATGTAATTTCTACTTTCTCTTTTGCTTTTCCGCTTCAGAATCGCCGTACCGGTTTAAGGACTTTTTCACGTCTACTCCACCGACGTTCATCCCTGAAGATCCCTTCGCGCGTGAATAATACGAAATATGATGTCTGATCGGAATGGCATTTTCTACTTTTGCATTTTTCGCTTCGGAATCGGAAGAATCGGTTTGCGGATCAACTTGATGCATCTCCGAAGATACATATGATTGTGAATAACGTTTTGAAGGGGGGGAGGGGGGTAACGACAGTAGCGAGATAAAAATGGGCTTATTTCAATTGCGTCTGACTAGTGACGGTATTTTCTACTTATCGCTTTTTTCACTTACGACGGCCGCATTATTGATTCCACTCTATTTCCGGGTTTGGCAGTCGATTTGTCGGAACACAGCGTCGCCGGGGATCATTTGGGGTAGCTAAGGTAATGTTAAAAGAGGCTGTGTCGAGTGATCAATAGATTACCTGCCGGAATCGCGTTTTTTATGTGCCGTCTGTCCATCATACGAACTCTCTGGATTTAAACTCACGCGGACCGCCGCGCTCGGACTTGGCTAATTCCCTCGGGGCAACGTCGCCGGGATACACCGTTAACCATCGGATTTTAGCTGGTGCCGCTGGAGCCGACTCACTTATCCGTACCTCGCGATCGCTTTTACGTCAGTCTGGGATATAAACTCGAAATAGATGAACTCTTGGCCTACATATCCGTGTGCGGTGCTCTCCTAGGTACGCGCATTTGGGCGGAGAGCACGCCGAGCCCTCCGAACTTACGTCTTACTTCTTGGCTTCCTTGTCGTCGACTAACCTCGCGCCTTGTCCTTTCTACTTGCGGTCAAACTTGTACGAAAAATTGTCTTTCATTTTTTTATCGCTGGAGAAAATTTATTTTTTGCTATAATGGATTAAAAGTCATGGGTTAAAACGCAAAGGGCTTCCTTGTCATCGACTAACCTCACGCTTTGTAATTTCCGCTTGCGGTCAATCAAATACGAAAAATTGTCTTTACTATTTTTATCGCTGGAGAAAATTTATTTTTTGCTATAATGGATTAAAAGTTGTGGGTTAAAACGCAAAGGGCTTCCTTGTCATCGACTAACCTCGCGCTTTGTCCTTTCCGCTCGCAGTTAATAAACTACGAAAAATTGTCTTTAATATTTCGATCGCTGGAGAAAAAAGAAATTTGCCATAATGGATTGGAAAATCGTGGGTTAAAATGCAAACGGTTGAGCAGATCGGTCGGTACGATTAGAGATAGATCGGTAGCCTCGGATGGAGGCGGCGATGTCGTGAAAAAAAAAAAAAAAAAAGTACGGGAAGGATAGACCGAGTGACCGCGTGAGGGTAGTTTTCCGGGTCGAGTGATCTCGTAACAATCCCTCGCAGGCGTCTTCTCCGCTTTTTCTTCCGCGGAGAAAAACTCTCCGGTTGGCGTTTTTTTTTTTTCTCGCTGTTCGTCGACCCGACATCGCCGTCTCTATCTCGCTCGGTTGGCTCGTGATTTTTATTATTTTCCGGAGAGAGGGGTCCGTGTCGGCCTCGCGCGCGGATCCTGTACAATCGTCGCACAGTTTCCACTGCTATGCCACTAAAGTTACCGGCGTAATCCGCTTTTATTTCTCGTCGTTTTACCGAACCGTCCTATGTACATGTATACCGCTTGACTATATATACATGTTACGCTATCGTGGTCATATATGTACACGCGCACACGTGCCTTATCCCCTACGAGTAATGCACGTGTGCTCGACACTACATAAGAAAAAAAGCTTTAAAAAAAAAATCAACAACTATGTTACATTTTTTAATAGATTCGTTTAAGGCGACCGTCACCTCAAAAATAACACTTTTTTTTTTTAATACCGCGTATCGCGTTGCTGCGCTTTTTTAACCCGATATCGTCGTCGATAAAAATAATCACTCGTGCCCATTCTTCTATGACTTTATTACGTTGGTCCTGGCTTTTTTTTTTTTTAATACCGGAAAAATTGGTTGCTCATTATTTCATCAACGTCGCGAGAAATTCGTTCGTTTTGTTGATCTCAATTTACCCATTACCTTGTCCCGCATTGTCCCGGATAATTGATTTTATAATTTATTATTATTATTTTTCATCGTTATGTCTCTTCTATCAATGTCAGGAGTGCCGGCAATGTACTACCACGGAACCGCGGGGAACGAGAGTGCGGGCCGCGCGTATACGGAGCCCACGATCCAACACCTGCAACGGAGTTCACTGCGGAAGAAATGTATGAAGTCGTATTTTATAAATCCTCACGAAAAAAAAAAAAAAAAAAAACAAAAAACATGCAAGGATGCACGCTAAATACATTAGTCTTCCTATATATACAAAAGATTGAAGAAAAAAAAAAGCTCTATCTCTTTCTCTCTCTCTCTCTCTCTCTCTCTCTCTATCTCTACATCTGTCTGTCTCTTGTTGCATACAGTAATTAGTCAATTAATAAATCAATCACATTACTAATTCGATCAGTAAGTACGACAGTGATTCATCGAGTGCGCGTTTCATACATTTCTGCCTGTCGGTTCTCTGTCAATAATCGAGGCTCATAAATTATGCGTTTTTCTTCATTGTTTTTATTTATCATTCATTAATATCGTACTCCGTGATGCACAGCAACTCCAACTTTCGTTTGATTTATGGGTTTGCGCTTTTGGATGCAAAAAAAAAAAAGAAAAAATTATTTTTTTCAATTAAAAATTTGTAACGAGGAAAGCAAACACGCTGGACGACGATACTGAAATGACGGTGTTACGATTAGCGCGGCGAGAGTCGAGTTTAACAAAGTGCAATACGGGAGTGTGCGTTTTATTATGACTGCTGGTATTCCGACGATCTCCACGCTCTTCGTGCAGCTATCAACGCCCCTTGAAACACTTGTGAATCAGAGCTTTGTGTTTCAGTGGATCTAACCAACGGACAGCTCACCCCGAACAACAACACGCCCTTGCTAACGCAAGCTCTTTCTGGTACGTCCCTCAACATTTTATTAACATTATATCAATACAATCCGAGTGTACCAGTCGACGTGTAATTCAACCGGAAATGCTTTTAATAATTAACCGCGCATTAATTCGAGCAAACCTTTTTTTTTTTTATATCGCAATCCAGAGTCTCCGTAAAAAGAGGAAAAAAAATCTATACAAAATTCACGCCATTGCGAGAGAATATTAATTTTTTAATAACAATAATAATAATTATTATAGGAGTATTTCGGTGAATTTCAAAAATATGCAAACCCGCGATTATCGAATAACCAACTGGACCACTTGTTGCTCTCCTCTTGACCGATACATTTGTATGACGTTTTGCGACTAATTCGAGTTAAAAAATCGATTCATGGTTGAAAGGGTTACATTGGGGGATGGTTTTTGGCGTGTCGAGGAGCCGGCGTATGTGGGCCGTCGAACATCCCAAGGCGATATCCACGCTTGCTTCTCCGCCTCTTCTTCCACTCTCGTTTTCGTATATTTTTCCCGAATCCACTAGAGTAACCCGGGCGCCTCCAGCGAGAGTCCACACGAGCACCGGAGCTTTCGTTCACCCTTATTCCCTCTTTCTCCCTGCCGTCCACAATCTCCTCTCAAATAAATCAAACTTTTGAATCGCCCCGCATCGCGTGTGCACGCCTCGACGGTCCACCCTCAGGGCCCACCGTCGCAAAACTTTGTAACCGTTCTGAACCCTCACCTGCCCCTCCCCTCGGCATCCCCATTGTCGAGAGTTTAAAAGCTGAATGGGTTTTTAGATTGTACGACCGCAAGCTCGCAGGCGTTCGGTTTGTCATCGCGAGGACGGCTCGAATCTCTTTCTGCAACCACCACCCCCACCCCCACCCCCTTGGCTCCGCTCCCTTAACTCGCTTCTTTCCTCGGATCTTTCACGAGTTTTGGATTCCTCGCTGCCGTTTTTTCTCACTCTTCTTCTTCTTCTTCTTCTCCCGCTCGTCTCCTGTTTGTCCTCCTGTGCCCACAAATGTCGTTCGCGATAAATCTCCAAAGGATTCTCTCTCGCTACGAGGACCGACACATATCGAGAGCTTTCCACGGGGAATGGGGAACATGCTCTTCGCATCGTGGCCTCACCACACACACACACAACTTACGACCGAGCTTTCTCGTTCCCGCGAAACGAGAAAAATGTGTATACCACTGCATCGTCTCCCTTTCATCCCTTATCTGCCCTGCAGAATAGAGGCCCTTAAAGATGTTGTACAATGTGCACTCGAGAGACGATACAAAGTGCTTGTAATCGGAGTTGCGAGCTTCCGTTGTCTATTTGAGGTCGATTTTTTTTTTTTTGTCATTTTGCGGTGAAATCAGAAATATAAATATAGACACAAGTGAATTTAATCGAAACGCAATACGATGATTAAAGAATATATGTTCCTCGTACCAATGAATATTTCTTGTAAATTTATTTGTGCGTAATATTAATGTGAGAAAATTGAGGTGGGGGTGGTTTTGGAGTGCGGGTGTGTTAAGGTGAGAAAAACGTTGATACTTGCAGTGATGAACAACTACCAGGCGGCGGCGCAGGCCGGATTCCCTCCGGCTTCACCACACGGGGGTGGAGGTCACGGAGGACCTCAGGGTCGCTCGTTTCCCGCGGCAAATTCGCCCGGTCCGATTGATATGTACAGTTCGAGCGCAGCAGCCGCAGCAGCAGCAGCCGCCGCGGATTCAGCAGTCGCAAGCTACGTCCAGGCAGCGGCTAGTCCGCAGCCCCCAACCACCGCGTTTCCCGCGATCGCCGTATCCCGCGCCCCGCTCAACTACAGCCCCGTAAGTTTTCCCTTTTTTTCCATTGCACCATTAGGGTATCCTTCTTGATTAAGGAGCCTCCGTTGGTACAATTAACACGAGTGTTTATTGAAATTTCACGTTTTTTTTTTTAATTTTTTTTTTTAAATAATTGTCTCGTTAAATTGTACAAACGAAAGCTCGTTAATCAGAGAAGAGAATTTTCTCGTGGCCTCGAGGGTCATGAAAAAGTTCTTATAGCTAATCATCTATTGGGATTATATAGACTTAATTTGAACCAGACTAATTTTATACTAACAGTACTCACAGCAAGCCCCTCAGTGTGTGTATTATGCACCCCTTTCGTGAGTAATAATCGTGAGTATCGTGAGTGAGGAGGTGAGCGAGGGAGCGAAGGGAGAAGGGGCTCAGTCTTCCCTGGAGTGGGTCGTTAGTGCGTTAGTAGTAGAGGTCAGTGTTTGGTCAGCCATTCTCGCGAGGCTCGTCTCGCTCTCTTCTTGCACTCGGCACGAGTCGCTCTCGGCACTTGGATTATGCCAATACGAGGAAAGAGGATTTGCGTAAGCTCGAGGACACGCGCGCTCTGCCCAGTCTCAAGAACAAAACATATATAAGTGTGCGTGTTTTTCGTTAAGTTGTCTTTCAATAAAAGTCATATGAATGCCTGTTATCGCGGCCGCGAAATCAGAGTTTTGTCTCACCTCGTGTCCTTGTCTACTGTTCCAGGGTCCTCTGATACCAGCGGCGTTCACTAATGGCTACCATTGAGCCTTGTTAAGACCTAACAACAAGTACGTATCGATCCTGGTGTGCTAGAAACAGTGCTGGGTATATATTTTTTTAATTCATCATCGATATCAAATTCATTTCTTTTTTTCGTCATTCCCTCGAGCACTTACTCGAGCTTCCACTCATTTTTCACTAATTTATCCTCTAAATCTACATCTGCGTCAACGTCTAACTCATTAAAATCGAGTGAAATTTGCAGATTGTAGGTTTGAAAAAATTACATTAAGCCTGGTTTTTTTTTTTATTTTTTATGGCAAATTCTGTGGAGTATCTGTGTCAAAACAAAAAAGGCAAAAAACGAAAGAACAAAATTTTTTAGTGGATCGTTGGAATCGTGAGAATCGTGAGAATTCCACGATAAATATGAATATATAAATATATATTTTGTGCTACCCAGCACTGGTTGCCTCGATATTCTCTTGTCACCCGAAAAATGCAATGTCTCCGCGATGATATCTCGTCACTGTAACCCTCCGCAGGCAGCATTAAAGAAAAAAAAAAAAAAAGAGTCAAATAAAAGAAAGACCATCGGAGATGACGTTATTACAACGCATTTGTTATTTCTTTTTCGCAGGATGGACGAGAGGGCAACGCGCGGCACGATCGACTGACGGCACAACGAGAAACGTGGACGCCTCGCGAGAAGAACGACGATTAAACGACGATGATGGACAGCCTTCGGGAAGCGTAGAATCTTTTTGGGAAGAGTGAAGAAAGGAAAACGAAACGATGAACCAGCGTCAGCAGTAGCGGCTCGCTCTGCGATAACATCCAAGGGCAGAGACGAGGGTCGTTCACGAGAGGAAGGGTCGACCGTTTCCGGTGGCAAAAAGAAAGAAAAAAAAAAAACGAGAAAAAAGCCAGAAGATAGAGGCGAGAGACGGAGTTTGACCCGGAAACGAAAGGACGATGGAGACAGAGCGAGCGAT